>VXBU01015487.1:816574-945566 GCA_013400315.1 Bombycilla garrulus
ATAAAAAGGGGGGTTGCTGCATAGAGTCAGTTAGAGTCTGTTGGCCATGCTGAGAGGAGGAAGGGTCCGGTGGCCTGGTGAGGGACAGAGAAGGTAAGATGTTGTGTGGGGGGACACACAGGGTTGGGTGGCCCTGTGAGGGACAGAAAGGAGCTAGCCAGTTGTGCAGAAAGAAGAAGCAACAAGAAGGCTGTGTGTTGCTTCCCAAGGCTTTGCTTACAACTCCAGCGAATGTTTGGGCTTCCCTTCTAACTAAAAGGAAGTTTTAGTCCTCTAAGGAAGAAGTAGTCAGAAGGTTGAGTGATGCTGCACGTGGAAGGTTTAGCACTCTGAACAGTGTTGTGTCCATCTCGGCTGTGACGTGTGACTCATGGTTGTGGGCAGCCACAATGCACAGAGTGAAAGGATCCTGGCTGCTGAGTCAATGAAATCACTGGGCCCCCCTCTCACCTGGCAGGTACAGAGTGAGGGCTGCTCCCTGTGTCTGCTGAGGGAACTGGGAGCAGTTCAGCTCTTGCTATGCACACTCATTTTTTAAACAAATTTGAACATTTCCTCTTAGTTCTTCCCTTTGTCTAAAAGCAACTGGTGATGGTGGTTGGATGGACTGAAGAGCCAAAAACAGACAGAAGTTTAATCAGGAATTAGTGATCATGAGGGTGGCTTGCTGCTTGCTCTTCTTCTCCCCTAGAGTCAGTCTGACTGTACTGTCCTCCAAGGATGGAGTGTGTGTTTTTCTTTTTTTGGTGTTTTTTTTTCTTTTAATTTTTTTTTTATTTTTTGGTTGTCTTTCTGTGATATTTTAAAGAAAGATGACATGGCATAACTCTTGTAGGAGAATATTGTGTGTTCCATAATGTGACATTTTAATGGCTGTGAGACTGCTCAGCGCAGGGCACCTAACAGCCCACTGGAATGGACTGTGGCTTTTCTCAGCTCCAGGATAATGGTTTGCAGTGCAGTTATCTGCTCTGGAATGGGCTTAATGCCACTTGCTGGATCTAGTTTGGAGAAGAAGCCTTAGTAAGAGAGGAAATGTCGAGATGTATTTCAACTGGGTTGTTATTTTGTTTGCTTTTTTGTGTTTTTATTTTTTCTGAGGGTAAAATAAACGCAGGAATGTTGGCCTTATTCTGTAGCATTTGCAGGCTATTTCTGCTAATTTTTTGGCAGAAACTGCACCAAAAAATCTCCTTGTCTCAGTGCATCTCAGCAATGCCTCTTCATCCCAGGTTCATTGCACCAGCATGAGAGACCTGGGAGCAGCCATTCACTCCATGCTGGCCTGAGGTGTGAAATTCATTTTATCTAAGCTACCGAGTTGCTGTGATTGTTCCTTACTGTGTGAGAGTATAGTATGGAAATCCTCTGTGTTCCCTCACCTTCTCAAGCTGCATCACATCATCTGCTCTGCAAAGCTTGGCAGAAGCTGTAAACTTGTACAGGGATTTCAGAGTGGTGTGGGGTTGGTTTGTTTGGGTTTTTGGTTGTTTGTTTTTGTTTACATTAAAAAGGGGGGGGAGGAAAGAAAAACACTGACATACTGAATATTGATAATTTAACTTATAACAGAGGGGTAATTTCAAGAATGGTGCTGCTCTTCAAGACCAGATGTTCTCAGTAAGAGTACAAACATGTGGAGTCCAAAGCAAATAAGTAGCAGATTTGGACTGATGTTTCCTCTGCCTGTCTCAGAGCACTGTCCTCAGGCACAGACCTCGTGCTGTTGTTTCATCCAGAGTGGTTTGCAGACCCTGCTGCTCCACCTGGCTCCTACTGAGGTGGTTGGTCAGTCTTTGTGGTGCCTGGACCCATTCTCAGTGGGTGAGGGTGTAAAATAAAACCAACCTCCCCTGCCCCAGCTGCTTATCTCCTTTTCCTTGGGCTCTTTACCCCACTAAGGTACCAAGTGCTGCAATTTCCAGAAGCAAATGCCTCAGTCTGTCTCAGACCAGGCTCCGAGTGGCAGGTCCCTGAAGCAGTGTGACAGCTACAGTCGGGTTTGTCACCCAGCTGGTGCCATCACAGGCGGTGACAGCCACAGCAGAGGCTCTGCCAGAGGCAGAGGAGCCCCCTGAGAGCTCCTCAGCACAAACCAGCTCATGGACAATTGACCATCAGTGTGTGGGCCCTGCACAGCCCGCTGGTCTGGATCAGGATCTGCTGCTGCCCTGACCAGCGCTGCCGGGAGCTGCTTTCCCACCTGAGGGGGGATATTGCTGGCTGCCTTTGTGAAGAGGGTGTGCAGGATCCTGCCTGTTTCAGAGCTCTAAGCTTCCCCTCGGTGTGACTGCTTTGTTTGGGGGTGGATCTGAATCATGCACAGGAGGCTCAGGCTCCGCCTGCCCATCCTTGCAGGGAGCTGTTTCAGACGGGTTCTCTGTTGGGTGTTTGTGCCACCTCTAGAGCACAGCCGGTGAAAATAAACTGAGATGGATTGTGTAGGTACTGAGTAATGATCTATCTTGAGGAGCTAAAGCCTGAGAGTTTCTTTGGTTTTTTTTTTTTGTGTTGGTATCCAATGTGTCCCTGCTTCCTTGCTTGAGTCAAGTGAAAATGATTTGGAAGTTCTGAGTTAAATGGCTTTAGGTACTTGGTTCATTCAATGCTAAACTCCTTGATGTCCCTTTGCTTTCTGTTCTTACAATCTCAAGGTGTCAGTGAGTGATTTCTTCTGTCCTTCTGCAAGATGGAAAGAGGTCTGATGGTGTGGATAGATGTCATTTGCTATCAGGTGCAGATATGAAATGGCCAAGAAAAGCATAATGAATTCTTAAGTAAATTCCTTTGCTGTCTTATGGAGCTGGGAGTATGCTTTATTTTGATGTGTGGTTCCTTCTTTTACCAAAGAGCATTTCTCCTTCATTCCTAACCCTTGGTATTAGCAGGTCAAATGAGGTTGGCAGGGCACAAGCAGAAAGCAACCTCTGAACCCTGCAGCAGGAGCACCACAGACCTGTGCTCTCCTGCCACGGGCTCCAGCTTGGTCCTGAGTCAAATTCATGTGGATGCTGAGTTTTGTAAGCATAAGGCTTTCTGGGATCTGCCTCCCTCACTTAGAAGTCGTAGCTTTTATGCTGGCACGTAGTTATTGGAAATCACCTAAATGCTGCCTGTTTGCATGTCATTAAAAGCATCACTGTCAGCCTTCTAATTCCAGAACGCAGCAATGTGCTGACAGCAAAGACTGAGGAGAGCGGTAACAACATCAGCAGGACAAGCAAGGGAGCTGTGAGGGGTTGTGTTTGCCCCCAGAGAGCCTTCCCCAGCGAGCAGCAATTGCAGGGCTCACCTTCCTGTTCCGACCTGGCAGTAATGCACCATCAGCTGAAAGCCAGGAGCTGTTTATTGATTATTACACACCGTCATTAACCTGCACATGCTGAACAGAGGCACTGAAGTAGAGAGTGAAAATCTGGCTTTCGACTCCTGGGACTGATTTTCCAGGGAGGTGAAAGCAAACCTGTGACAGTCAACAAATTGGGAAATTCCTGATGTGTCACACATCACTGCTGGCCTGTGGTGCAGCTCAGGAGGATCTGATGCAGAAATATGAGCCATTAACAGACCTCATATGCTGTTCATATCCTCATGGACGGGCCAGGGTATAAAATTAGCCAGGCAATACAACAGACTGCAAGCCTGGCACTTCAGGAAAGTTCACCTTCCAGAAGTGCCCGGGATGGGGTGATGTTGCTTTGGATGTGCTGCCTTTCTGTTTCAGAAACAATTGGCCCAAAACAGCTGGGACAGGGACAATGTGGCATTGCCAGCTTGAAAGGGGGAGGTGAGTTTGTAGGCAGGCAGAGGAACAGGACAGGGTTTTTTTCTGTTTTGTTTGTGGAAATGTGAGTTGCACACTAAATATTGAATCCTTCAGTAGCAGTGCCAGGTTTTGTAGCTTTGCCCTGTTGTTCTTCAAGCCGTGGGTGTTGGGAGTGTGTTGCTGAGGCTGTCACCAGTCCTTCTCTGCTCAACACCTGAAGCTACCTTGTGCTGTAATCAGTGAGAAAATGTGCCAAAGCAGGCATGTGTTAGATCAGCTTACTAATTTTTATCAGACAATAAATATTTTCATTTATTCTGTGTTGCAGAAGAGGCCTTGGTTACTCTTTGGGAAAATTGAGCAGAGATAATAGGTTTCTGCTAATGCTGCTCTTCTATCTTGCTTACTCAGAGCTGACCCTGTGTCTGGAGGGGGACCAGCCTGTCCAGTGAACATGTCACTGCCAAAGCAAACCGTGTAAATCTAATGATAGTACACACTGCTCTCCAAGGTGGAGAAAACATCTGTAATGCTCTGGCTTATCACTAAGCTGCCCAGTCATGAAAGAAGTGGAAAGCCGGTGCATTCAAATAATAGTGAAAAAAATAATAGAGGAAGAGAAAAATGTTTTAAGAAATCCCACTGTGGTGTTAGCTTTTCCTGTCAAAAAGAACAGTGTTTTGGCTGTGTCAGCATGTCTGAGATGTGGTTTGATGCAATATTTGTGTAGGTATTTTTTGCTAAATTTATTTTAGTTTTTCCCTGCCGATCTTATTCCCCATCCCATAGTTCCACTGGAAAAATAGGCATTATATACACTCTAAATTATTAAGTTTTTCTTTATGGCGACTACCCACTGGTGAGCTTTAGTGACAATTATCTTCCTCCCGGAGTACAGGTCTGCACAGCAGGAGATTAGATTGGTTTTGTGACTTTGCAACCAACTTTCTAACCCTGGGTGAACCTTTTGATCACAATTATGTCTCAGCGCACCATTGTTATTAAACCTAATGACACTTAAACATAGAATTTAAAACAAATGTTGTGATATTAATGGGTACTCTGACATAAGCCTGCCTCTTTTTATTTTATTTTTTTTCTGAAGATCTCAGCTCAGGGCTTTCACTGAGCTTGGGGACAGCTGACCTTTTGTATGGGCAAGGACTGCAGGTCATGTGCAATTTATGGGGCTCAGGGAACCCAAGGCAGGGCCTCAGCTTGGAGAGGGCACCTCAGCTTGGTGCAGTTGGGCTGTGCAGGGTATCAGGGGGTCCAGGGGCATCCTGATGTGCACTGCTCTGGTTCTCATCCATCTGGGGCTGTGGGCATGGCTTGGATCTGCTCCCAGTCACCCAGGAATGCTGTGCTGCTGCCCAGGGCAGTTGGTGGTGTGTGAGAGTTGCATGGCTCTCAGCCAAGGTGATTTTGCAATGACTGAGTTACCCCTATTGATGGGTTTGGTGCCTTTAGCCTGATTGAACTGGTGTCTTCTGCCGACAGAGAAAGTGAAAAGACCTCTTGTGTGCGCAGTGTGTTTGAAATTCCCAAGGAAAGGAAATCGTTGCTGCATCCCTGATCTCTTATCTCCCTGGCCATTTCTGTCTCTTCAGTGAGCCATATCCAGATCAAGCTGTCTAATTGCTTGGGAATCTCCTTTCCAGGCTCTCCCCCCACTGGTGGTGCAGTTGATAATGAGTGCGAGGTGTAGCCCCAGGGACACCCTCTTGCTCCACCTCCCTGTTTTGCTCAGTTTCCCTTTCAGGAGAGGCCCGAAGGTCAGGAGGGGGCTTCCCAGAAATGATCCATCAGCACGGTGAATCCTGTCACTTCCTGCCCATCACTCACTGGAAGGGGACACTGCATTCTAGATATTGGACTTAATTGCTTTCTGAATGACAACACATTAGGTTTAATTACCCATAAAATTGAAGTACAGAGACTTTGGGTCCAAAATAATTTTCCAGCTCAGTAATCTATATGTGCCAAACCTCTCGGCACGGCGTCCTGTATTTCCAAAGGCGTTTCAGGGTGCAGTGGTTACATGTGTGTCCATCAAAACACTTTTACCTGGAAAGTTAAAGTGCATGTGGCCTTTTTGTGATTGCAACCTAAAAGTAGGAGTTTGGCTGAAGCTGAAGTCTGCAGCTGAAATAACCTCTAGGATTGCTAAGTAAATGTGAAATTCTCCCAGGTCAGAGCTGTAGTGCTGCCTTTTATCTTTGAGCTGATTGCTCTCGTAAAAAGTTGCACTGGGAGAAACTAAACTCAATAAAATAGATGACATGCATCCCCTTTTAACTTGGTTGATATTAAAAGAAATAAGCTAGATCAAATGCAGAGGAAATAACTACAGAGAAACTTTAATCTGCCTATGAAATCTTCTAAAATTAAAAGAGAAAGTTGTTCCTGCTCCTATATTGAAGTGAATAGAAACAAGATTAAAAGAGACATTCTTAAAAATTCTATTTCTTTGTTTGTTTTCCTCTCCCTGAATCCGGCCATTGGGTTCTCGTGACCAGGGTCTGTCTGGACAGGGCTCAGGCACTTTCAGCTGCATGTGGTGTCTCAGGTTTCCATGTTGTCATTTACTGGGGCTGCATAGGGAATCAAATTGGGCAACACTTAAATTGCTTTAAAGCGTGGTCGAGATGAGGCTTGACAGAATGAAAACAGGGCCATTGTGTCACTGCTTTTAGTGTTTTTTTTCTGTTTTTTTTCCTTTCTTTTTCCCTTTTCTGCACACAGCTCCTATGTATTTGTAGGAACCCGTTACTAGAACCCCCTTTGCACACCGCAAAGATTTCAGGAAGGGAATGTTGTTCTTTTTGTGAATAAGAATACCTGGAATTAAATAATTGGCATTAGAAGCATTGGATCTTTTTAGGAAACTGGGAGATGACTCTCTCACACATTGGGATATTTTTTTCCAGGGGGAAAAATTGCTGAACAGTGAGAGTTCTGTGCCAGTGTCCGTGCACAGGCCACAGCACTGGGAGCCTGTAGCACTGAGTTTTGCACCTTCAGCTACACCCTTTGGGATAATTCCTTCTACATCTGGAAGGAAAATAGCAGACTCTAGAATTATCCTGTGTGGCTGTGAATCTGTTCCCATCTCTTCCCAGTCTGTGGGAAGAAGACACAGCAGTCTGTTATTCACGATGGCCTCGAGTTCAAGGAATTAAATAAGAGGGGTACGGGTCAGGTGAGCTCAAGCTCGAGCACATATTAATTACCTCGATTTCCATGGTGGCTGGCTGGGATTCTGCTTGCATTGAGTCACAGCTTTGCTGATGCCTGCTCTGTATCTCAAAACCATCATGAGATTTCCTGTTGCTTTCCCTATAAATCATCCTTTGTCGAACAAGCTGCATACCTCACTGAGCAAAAGCTGAACATTCCCTTCTTTATCTGGAGTATATATTATTTTGCTAATGCTCATATGGCTACTTTTTATTTTTTTCAAGGTCATTAGTCACTTGCCACGATGGTAAAAATGTGATGAACAGCCCCATGAAAAGTTCAATGAAATGAATAACTAGCTTTAAACTATTTTATGGAAAAAAAAGGCAACAGTAAACCAGGCAGTGTGTTTCATGTAGATGAGTTTTCTATGATTAACCTTGCAAGGCTGAAATTCAGTCTTGTGCTTTGATTTTTAGATACCCTCATGAAATTTCTCTAATGCTCAAGAATTTCCTTTATTATTTCCCTGTATTCTTTATCTTCTCAGATAAGACGCATGGTAACAGGAATTTCTCTGCCTCTGAGAAATAATGCTATTCCTTGTGTGTATTTATTTTTAGTAATTTCAGAGCTTTCCCCCTTAAGCCACAGAGTAGATGAATAATGAACTGGTTTCACTTGGAGCTGTTCTACTCAACGCAGAACATGCTGTGACAAAGTAATAAATTCACCACAAAAAAGGGTTTATCATAGTAGTGGGGTATCCTGATATACTGAGAACCTGGTTCTTCAGGGGGAAAGATGCTGTAAAGATATCAACCCTGGTGTTTCTATTTACTTCTTCAGGTGAATAAGTAAATAAATCAAATGCAACTGGTGTAAGAAAATAAATAAATTATAGTGGCCTTCAGACTGAGTTAGGAGAATGACCTGTGCCATGGTCCAGGCAAATGATCCAACACCTTGCTGTGAACACATCAATCTTCTCCTGTAGTGACACAAAGGATTAAAGACTCATCAGTGGTGTTATCTAATTTAGAGGTGTCCAGTGCGACCCCAGGAGAGTCAGCAAGTTGCTTTGAGCTTTTGTTTGGAGGTTGTTTTATTTCTGGGTAAAGCATTGAGCTTATGAACAGAAACAGGAGTATGACTTTTTTTTCTCTGCTGCGTTTGAAGGTTTTCAGTGTTTTCATTTCTGGAAAATTTTTGTTTCTTTAACTGCTGCAATGCACACAAAGGTGAGATTTGCCCTTCTGGGAAGCTCAGCACAAGTACATTAATCTATTTGAATCCCAAGAGCTTGCTGAGAGAAGCCTTGTATGGATCTTGATTCACCTTTGAATAGGAGTGAATTTTTGTTACAACCGTAAATGAGTAGCAATTTCAGTGTTGCCTTTTTATTCCCCCCCACCTTTTTTTATTATGATTACATTCTAAATCTTGTGTTATTTTACTGCATAAATAAAGCTCTTCAAAAGGGTCTTTAAAAAGAGTAGGCTTTTGCATTGAAAAATTTTGTTGCTGCTCTTCAGAGAGTCTCCCATATAATTGAAGATGCAGGGAACAAGCAGAATTAAGTTTTTTCTTGTCATGTCTTGCCACTGTAATTTTTGGAATTTGGCAGATTCAGGTTTTTTTGACAGTTAATTGGGGGCAATGGCTGTAACACCTTGCATTCCTTCCACTTTAGTGCCCTGTGCAAAGGTAAAAAGGCATCTAAGGAACTTGTGATGTTTTGGTGGACCACCAGATGCCAGCAGAGCTGGGAGACACATTTGGTCACTTGTGTCCTGGTCCCTGAGGTGACAGTGCAGCTGCAGAGGTGACGTGGGCTGGGGATGCTCGGAGCAATCACTCTGAGCCGGGCACCATCTCCTTTGAGTCCTGCTGCTCTCAAAACTTTATGCTCACAAGAGTGTGGCCTCACAAATAAATGAGAGATAGACCCCCTCGTTTAATGGAGTCAATGTGCTAAACCAGCAATATTTTGGAGATGTTTGCTCCCGATTTTGGAGTTCTCGATGCTGGCCAGGGCCAAAACGAGCTGCTCTGTGGGCGGGCCTGGTGAAGAAATACCTCTCCTTGTTTCTCCTGGGGCTATAAGTGGCTTGAGTTTCCTGAAGATGGCTTCTTGTTGTCAAATTATCAGTTATTATACTGTTGTTGAAATGCTAGACTGAATATCTCAAGTGCCACTTGAGTTGTAGCAGCAGATTTGTTGGCGAGCGGTGGAGACAGCGAGAGAACACAATGCTCACCCAGGGAGAGGTTGAAGCTGTCACTTCCCTCTTTAATGGAGACAGGAAAGGTAATTAACAGCCAGCCTTGTGTACAGATTCCTATTTCATGGGGAAGATGACTCATTTTGGCTCTGAGTAAGCGTGAGAATGAAATTAAACCAACGCCTGGTGCCATGCCAGTGACTTTGGCGTTTTAAAAATATCTCCCCTCTGTGTCCCAACACAAGCTCGCTATATTTTCAAAATCAGTATGTGCTTTGAGGGAACAGGGGTTTCCAGGCTCTCTCTGTAGGTGAAATATAGCTTTTATTTTCCTACTTGCATCTAAATTCATTCATTTAGTTACCTCACTGTGCATTAGCTGTTTGGTTTTTATGTGCATCAACCTGTTTCTGTAGAGTATTTGAAGTGTACTAGCTCAAGGTTAGATTTATTGGGGCAGCCAAGGGCTTTGTAGAAGGGTGTGTTGGGCAGGACACATGGAACATGATGTTGGGAAAGGCTGCAGTTATTCCCTCTGCTAAGATTGTGTTCCCTACAGTTTTGTCCTGCATCCCTGATATTCAGGATGGATGAACCATGATCTGCCTGGAGCTTCTCTCCATCTCCCAGGGGCTGTAGGTGTTTTGTGTGTGATGAGTCAATGGCAAACTCCAAAGAGAGCTGCAATTTATGCATTAAAGTTTAGGCAAAGCTGCCACAAATGAAGTGCAAGACGCTGTAACAATTGGAGCTATGCATTCTTTGTTCAGTGATGTGCGTTTGTTCTCTTGTCCTCTTTGGGAAGTGGCTGATGACCAGTTAGCCCTGCCTTGTCCTTGCTTCTCTGTCTGCAGGTATTTGGTTTGTTTTTTCCTCTGAACAATCTGTTTCCATCTTCGTGGGTGTCTGGGTACCACCACCAGCTCATGGAGAGACTCTGAAGGCAGATTTAGGTCTGTGCAGGCTGGGTGAGGAACCTTTGTGGGGGGTGGGATGAAAGAGGGCAGGTACTTGCACCCTCAAGGAGACAACTTCCGAAATGCCCCATCCTGACACGTGGGAATTGCTGCTGGATGTGCCTCCTGCCCTGAGAGGGAGTTGGGGATGAGCAGCAGCTGGCTGAGGGCAGGACTCTGCTCCCTGCCCTGCGGACTCTGCCCCTCTGTGCTGATCACGGCTTCTCCAGGGTCACCTGTGCTAGCACTGAGCAGAATTCCAGCTTATATTTACCTGTCACCACTCTAAAGGACTATCCACTGCCTTTTTACTACCCTGCCAATGGAATTACCAGAAATAAGATGTACTTTGAGATATTCTAAATAAATTCCCCTCCTTATGCTGTCAGGGTTTTTTACAAGGTGGTAGAAACTTTGGTTTATTTTTAAAAATTTATTTATTAAGGAAGACAGCCATAAATAAATCTCTACTGATGGACTGATTCATTACGTCCTCCCCCTCCCATTTCCAAAATAACAACTCAGATCCAGCTCCCCACCAGCTTTACCACAGCAGGAGCAGAATTTGGATAATGAGGGCATGAGGAAAAGGTTACCAAACAAAGCTAAGGGAGTTAAATTTAGAAAAGAAAGAGCTAACAGGAGGCTAGAGAAAAGGGAGGGAGGAAGACTTTGGAGAGGCAGTGAATAGAAGTGTGATTGCATTCGTTATGGGGTTTGTATAATAGGGAAAATGTTGGGAGTAAAATAAACTCCATAAAGAAATATTTAAAAATGTATTGTTTGCAGAAAACTGTAATCAATCTAACTGACAGTCAGAAAGGTCTATTTAAATTGCAGGGCTTCTCTCTTGCACTCTTACCAAAATCTGCTTCAATAAATTGGGAAGAGTATAGGAACAGACACTGAACATGACGAGTTAAATAATTTTTAAATTCTAATTGGATTTGCACCCCTCCCTTTCCTGTATTTTATGGTGTGGTCTGACAAGGTTTTGGTCCAAGGACTCATTGTGGGATGATAATAGCAAGATCCAAAAGACTTCCAGACCTTTGCTCGCTCATGTGTCTTCATACCAAGTTGTTTTTTTGCCTCAAAGCCAACTTTTATCAAAGGAAGCTTATAAACCCAGAGATACAGCACAAAGTCATTTACCTGCGGCTTTCATTTGGCAATGATAACTTCGACTGCAACTGTGCTCCATAGACTGACTCCTAAAGCAGAGATTAATTGTCCATGTGGGGGACTGAGATGTAGCTAAAGAAAGAAACTGAAGTTTGGCCGATGCCCTTGGTCTCACTTGTGTTGGAGAATATTGTCTGGAAGAAGGATTTGGTTCACAGTGTGTGATAAGAGTGACTTTGTGAGTCACACAATGCTGGAATTTTTGTGTTCTTCCTTCTTTATTTTATTTTATTTTATTGGTCCCAAGGCTTTCTTAGTTTTTCATTTTATTCAAAATGGAAGAAAACTTCATCTTGGCCACAGAGCCAAGAGAGTTTTCAGATATATTTGACTAAAGAAATAGTATTCATTTTTCACATTACTTATCTGCAAGGATTCTTGGCTCTATCCATCAGTAATGGACTGCAGAAATGCTTGGCTCTTTACATATGGAGTCTAAATGAATTTTCATATGTAAATATTAATGTTGCTTGCATTTGAAGTTGGACAGATGAATCCCAAATGAAGTGCTCCCTGTACTGAGCTGGAATTTTGGAGTCTCAGCTGCATGACATTTCAGAGGGTTTTTTTTTGTCAGTAGAGCAGTATTAAGCCCTTAGGTAATATATTATTGTTTATACTTAGTGGAAATCCACCCAGGATTACTTTCTTTCTTCTCATAGAGTTTGACTAGATTAAGGAGGTGTATTATGACAGTGCTGTGTCACTACTGGGCTTTATCTGAAGGAGTAACTTTAATTTCTGCTGTCCCTGAGCCCTTCCCTGTCAGCTGTGCATTGATAAGGCCACGGTCCTTCTGTGGTACCTAGATATGGCCTGTGCCTGCTGTGTCAGAGCACAGCATTATCCTAAAGATGATGTTTCAGCCTCTTTTTATGATTCAGGGACAAACTCTTGAATTTCTTCTTTGACATGATGGCCACTGACACCATTTTCAGAAATATTGATTCCGAACAGGAGCATTTAGGTAGTGCCACAGCCATTGTTATGAGGAGAATAACAAGGTTTTTCTTTCCCTCTCCTCTGTTAATCCCTGGAAAACATAGACCTGGCTGCCTCAGCCAGCTTTAAAGAGGAAAATGCAGCGTGCAGACTTCTGGTCTTCATTCAGTGAAAATACTTTTATTTTGGACATCCTTTTTATTCAGCAGATTGGCCCAATCTCAGATGGCCTTTCGATCCAATTCTGCCCTGACTTTGATTGATGCTCTCTCTGTTTAGGGGTTGACTAATTAAGGCTATGCTATCTAAAATCAGTTTGCTTTGCTTGTTGGCTTTTTTGTTTTGGTGGGTTTTTTCCACTCAACTACTTTGAGTTGAAAATGGAGCAGGGCACCCCTGTTGTACAACTTCTTTTAAAGTGTTTTGTTTCCCGGAGTTAAAACCAAATCACATTTAAAGTCTTCTCTTTACTTTAGAGTTTTCTCTGATCCAATCTACCTATACTTACTTAAACCAATCACCCTGTTTCAGATTACTGTGTTGTTAATTATAGTATTGATTACCTCCTCCCCTCATTCATTGTCTTATTTTTTTGGCTTCTTAACCAGTAGCTCGAAATACTGCAGGGGAGTTTGTATAGCATATCCTTGAAATTATACTTGGAAACTATTACTTGGACAGTTACTTTAGAGGCATTCTTGGAGGTCATTACAGTTTTTGTCAAGAACAGTTTAATTCTCTGCCATTTTCCACTTTTGTTATTATTGTGGATTGTCATGGGAGCAGGTTAATTTGGTCCAATTTCCTCCTCGTGTTCTGTCCCTCATCTCATGAATGCAAACACGTGGAAACTGGACTCTGCAGAAGATTAAACCTGTGGCAACAAGTAATTCCTGTGACAGAGGCTTTAATGAGAAGAGAAAAAGACCTTCAAATATCTCCTTTCACTTTATAAGGATAATCTGAGCGGTGGTGTGAAAGCCACGGGAGGACAACTCCGGCCTGTGCTTGTCACGTTGCAAGCCATGATGGCACTGGCCTTTGGGCACGTGCAGGTGAGAGTGGCTCCATGGGCAGGCAGGATTAAATCCCATCTCTTTGGAAAGCAGAGGGAGCTCCTCAGTAGTGACCCAGGAGAAAATGTGCACGAAGGCCCAACTGCGGCAGTGGCTTATTGCGCCCTGTCCCCTGCTCAGTGCCAAGGACAATATGGAAATAGCCTTCACCTTGGCAGCCAAAGCCTGGCTAGTGGCAGGTGTGTAGAAAAAGGCAGGAGAAATGAACAGACATTGGACCTGTCTCAGACAAATCTTTCCAGTTTTTGGCAATTGCTGGCTTAGGGACGTTCAAGCCCTACCTTTAGGTATGAAGTCTTCATGACTTTGTTTAGTCCTCTACTGAATCCTTTTAAAACTCTTTGTCTCGTGCAATAACTTGTGTCAAGGAGTTCCATAAATTAACTGTGTAAAAAAGCACTTTATTTAATTTGTGTTAGACATGCTGCCTGATCATTTCATCAGATTCTACCCCTCACTCCCATTTATGAAGTTGGTAGTAGGTGCCCTCTCATTGCCTTTCCACTCTGGGTTTTGCAGACCTGTTACTCCCCCTTCCAGCACTCTCATTCCATGCTCTAGAGAGTCCTTAAGGAATTCCGGTCTATTAAATGGGAAAGGCCAGCTTGGAGCTGCTCCTCAGGGTGAGCCAGAAGCAGTGCTCAGGCCCTCAAGGGCTGTCCTCCTATGGCACTGAAAGGACCCATCCCCACAGCTGTCCAGGAGCTTTAGCACGGCTTTTAGGGTAGCTTTTTTTTGTAGCTGGAATCAGAGTTTGTTGTCACTTGCCAGAAACACCTGCCTGTCATCCTAGGGAGAAAATAATTATTTTTTGGGAGTTTATTGATATCAGGGCTGTGATTGATAACTAATCCCAACTCTGGCTTGCTCCTAAGATTTGTCTCTTGCTGGGGCTTCTCTTGACCCTTTCCCTAAACCTCAGCATCCTTTGACCAGAGGAGGAAAGGGAGCAGGATGAACAATAGATGCAGTATTTCTTTGAGATTGCCTGCTCAGTCATCCAGATGTGTGTGTGAACTTGGCTCAGCAGGTCAGTCAAACCCTCCTCCTGTGCTGACATCTCAGTGACTTCAGTAAAAGCCAAACACTCATAAACCACACAAAATGTGCTTCTGGCTTCTCCCTGGATCAGGATGAGAGCAATCTCCTTGCTGTGGCTCAGCTGTAACCCTGGTCCTCCTGATCCTGTCCTGCTGGGGTAAAAGTCAGAGTCTGCTCTGTGCATCCAGGTTCCCTGGGTGTCATTTGGAACAGCAAGTCCTCTGCCTCCTTGCAATCTGTGCTGAAGCATCTCTGTATAACTCACAAGTGTTACGAAAAGACTGCCATGGCAGCAGCTTGGAGGTTACACTCACCATCTGAGATGCTTTTGTTGCTGAAAACTGGCTCATTTTTATGTGAAGAAATCAATATTTTTATAAGCTGAATGCTGGGGTTTTTTTTCCCCCCAGTTTTGGATGCTCCCAAAAGCAAGAATGTTTCCATCGGGTATTAAAATCTGGCTTTTGCTTTCGGCAGCAGGCAGGGATGTGTGTTATTACTGTAGTTGGACTAAATGTCACTCAGGATAATACAGAGCTGCAGACAAGCACTGCTCTAAAAGCAGGCCCTTGTCTCTCTGTATTTCCTCAGCACACTGAATGTTTGGCTAAGCTCCAGGAACTTTCCAAACACAAACAAGCATTTATGTATTAAGCCTTTTTATCAGTCTATGCTCCGTCTGAGCTGGGATGTGGGCAGCCTTTCTAATAAGGTGTACGCAGAATCCTTAATGGCTCTCCCATCCACCTGTGCAACAAAAAAATCCCAAATTTTAAATATTAAATCACTAAAAGTTTGGTTTTTTAGAAGTACATCATTATCTTCCTTTCATTGAGCAGTATTAGAAGAACGGGATAGTTATGAATTTGATAAAAACACAATTTTTTTCTTGAGTAGACAGATTGCTGCACAGGTATGGTGAGAACATGAAATGCAGGTTGAAGCTTTTGGATGTGGCTTGTGCTGGAATGAAGTTTGGCAGCACTGGCCCCTCCCTGTCCCCTGGTCAGTGGGTGACAGTCCCACCAGCTTCCAGTTAGAGCAAATAACAACCGAACTAATAACACTTGTGCAACTGTTTAAGATAGCCAGTAATTCAGGATTTTTAAATGTGTTTCTAACAGAAATAGCACTGCCTTTAGTGGCAGGGAAAAGTGGGAATTGGGAACAGTAGGGTGCTGTGCCATCTCCAGTCCCCCAACACTGTTTGAGGGTGTTGCCCTGGAATCGTTGCAATCTCACTAGCATTTTGGCTTGATGAAGTTTGAATTCCTGATGCTCAGGATGAGCCTGTTGCAAACTCTAGGAAAGGATTCCAGGGCTTTTACTCTGCTGTCTTTCTTTCCCCAGACTTGCTGAAATGAAAAAGAGATGCATTTAAAATACATGCATTTAAATATGTAGATGTATTTCAGATTTGGAGATGCAATCTGTGGCTCAGTCCTTAGTTTATGTCTCTTATGGCAGTGGGATGATCTCAAAAATAATCTGCTACCTCTGAATGCTGCCACAGCAAAACTTGGTCTCAAATAGTGCCTTGAAATAAAGTCTCATCAGCTGCAAGATGTGCTTTGTATTCAGAATGTTGATCGTATGGACTCATTTCCAATACATTTATGGGTCCCATGCTATCCTCTCCCTCCTTAGGCAGCAGCAGAAAGTCCTCAAAAGTGAAATTTAAACAGAAATGTTTGTCTCCTTGGATTCAAATTTCACTTGCATCAAATAGCATCTGAAATGATCTCATTTACGTTTTCATCAAATAGGTAAGTAGGAGTTATTGAGTAATACCCTGGATCTCTGTGCGGAGCTCGACACAAGCGAGCTGCATGTGTGGAAGTGCAGAAAGGGACAGGATTGGGGTCCCTCAGCTGCATTTCCTGTGCTCCCTTATCAGGATCCTTATCACCAGAACAGCTGACTGAGGGCAGAGCAGCTCCGGAGAGCAGGGCTGTGATGGTGGCAGACGCTCAGGAGGGTGGCTCAGAAACACCAGGTCCTGCCTGTGTCCTACTGAAGGTTTCAGAGAGCTGAGTGTGGGGGACACTGCTGAGCAAACTGCTGTCACAGGAGTGGGTTCACGTGCTGAATGAATTGGGCTTTGAGGGGTAGTCTTTGATATGCCAGGCTCTTCCTTGAAAAATCAAATATTTGTGTTCAGCCACAGTTCAGTTTTAAACCTCTAAGGTAGCACTGGAGTTCATTGTACCTCTCTTTCATTCCAGGAGTATTTATTTATTTTTTTCTCACCCCTGTTTCTGGCTGGGTGTTTCTGGCTCTGTTAGCATGCAGCTCTCCTTGCATCGAGAGATCAAAAAATCCTGCCTATATGACAGGACTATTGAAAGTAAAAAGGGGATAAAAGAGTGATAGCTGGGAATAAAGCCAATGTTGTGATTTCTCAAAAAGCACCCTTCTGAAGTGCAAGTGCTCCGAAAAGGCACCAGATGTTGTGTGTGTGTATTTTTAATATAGCTTTGACTAGGGAGAGGAGATAAAGATGGTTATCTCTAATAAAGGGGTTTCAGGGCAGGAGATGATGAGCTGAAGACCAAATGCTCCTGTTTGTTTGTACTTGTCTGGGAGAGGAGGAACATTCCAGCTGATTGATCTTTGGGCTGGATCATCTGTGTCTAGTGGGCAACAGACACTTCACACCTCAGGTTTCTCAGCGTTTGCCTTTCTTCTTCACCGAATGAAGAGATGCATTTAGCACCTGCTGTGGCTCGGGATTCCCTTTACTCTGCAGCGGGATCCCCTCAGGAGTGCTCCAGGCAATGAACCTCCTTGCAGAGCAGATCCCCTGGTCTGCCAAGACAGAAGGAAATGTGACACCAGCTGGCTCTGCCTGTGCTGCTGTTCTGTTGATCCTCGCACAGCCATCCCAGCGTGGGGAGATGAGTTGCTGAGGGGGTTCTTGTACAAAGTTCTTTTGGAGAGCTGTCAGCAAGGTGGGGTGAGGCTCAGGACTGCAGAGGGTGTCAGATTGGTCCCTGCAGCCCAAGATCAATGCTGGGGCTTGGCAGCCAGTTTGTCCTCCCAGCTACTTTTTCCTTTGCCTTGTGTTCCCCGTTTTTGCAGTACAGGGTCTCTGGTTGCCCCCAGCTGGACAATGCCCTCACCTTGGCCCCTGTGCATCTCTTCAGCAGAGACCCCAGCCCGGGAGAGCTCCTTGATGTGACCCAGGTCCCACCGGGACCATTGTGAACACTTTGTGAGAGAAATCCCCGTGTTAAATGGTTTGCAAGCACGCAGCTGGCAAAACCTCGGTGAGATCAGAGGAGCTGGAGCAAAAGTTTCTGCTCAGCAGCTGTGAATTGTTCACGCTGCCAAGCCTCCATTCTGTTTCTGAACACATCTCCACTGGCAGGATGAGCTGTGAACAAAACAAGGTGTTTGGGAGGAAAGGGAGTCAGCTCAGTGGGCTGGGAAGGCTGAGATTTCCCCCCCCCCAGTCATTTATCTGAACAACTCAAATTACAAAATGAGGCTGCCAATGCTGAGGTAGCCTGATGATTGCCATGGGGGTCAAAGAGCCACTGTGCTCCTCGGTGCCAAATCATTAATGCTCCGAGTGGTGCAAGTCCCCTTCTGTGTCAGTTATTTCTGCTGTGCGAGAAAAGAGTAGAAAGGAAAGGAGCAGGAATCTCCTGGAAAACCTGAGAGACTGCACCAGGGCATGAGCCCTCCTGAGGCACATTAGCAATCTCAATGTTATTTGTGGGCATACTGTTAAGGAAATGTTTCAAAATAATAGCTCTGTTGCAGTTTGTCTGTGAAGAAAGGTTATTTAAGCATGATTTCTCCCAGAGCATTTAGTGTTTTTCTTTTCTTTGGACAAACATAGAAAGGTAAGATGGATCCATCCACAAAAGCCCCAAAAGCTTCTGCTTTCAGCAGCAGGGCTGGCTGTCAGCTGGGATGGCCAGGAGCATCACTCTTGGAGCCTCTCAGTAATTGGACTTTGCCAAGGAAGAAGTAAATAAAAGGTATCCGGTGAGGATTGCTCCAATAGCTTGGATTTCACAAATTGAAAACATATTAACTTCTGACAGCTCTGTTGTTCTATAGACAAAACAGCTGCATTCCCAAGAGCTCTGTGCTTAAAGTTTCAAACCTTTTCCCTTCTGGTGAATTCTTTGTGCATCTAAAGAAGGCTCCTAGAGCATTATAATTTTTTTTTACACTTTTTTGCACCTTGGTTTATCATTCAACACCAAAGCCAGAAGGCTCAAAATGTTCTTTTGCATCTGATTTGGCAGCATTTAACATCCACTTGGCACTGGGACATGTGTTTGTCTCTTACTCCATGGGGTATGAGGCAGTAACAAATTTGGCTTTCTGGGTATTTCTTACATTTGAACTCAGGGTTAGATACATTCTTTGGGACTCAGCAAGATTTCCATTCATTTTTTCTTTCCTTTGCCCATCACCTCCCTGTTCTTGGTGTCTGCTGAAAAAACTGAAGATAAAACCTTGCTTTAAGTTTTAGAGACAAAAGCTGTCAGGCGTGTCTTAGAAACAAACTTTTAGTTCTAGTCCATGGCTGTTGTGTCCTGCTAGGCTGTGCACAGTGTATTCCAGACTGGGAAAGTTTGGGAGGAAGGAGACTTAATATTTCATAAGAGCCCTTTCTCAGGCTCCTAGAGAGAAAGCTCACTGCTTTGCCTCAGTCTGCCACAATAGTTGAGTCAATAGGGGTCTTCTTTTTTTCATTTCCTCATGAATTAATTTGGCTCGTGGATTTTCCAGTAAATCATTAGAAAACTATTTGTGATTTGGCCTTCTTTGTATGACTGCTGCTCTGACTGCCAGTTACACCAAACAGAAAAACTGACAACAAGGCAGATTTATATTCCTTGTCTTGATATAAATTTAGGACACTTTTGATGTTGGATTTCAGCCAGCCCCCTCCTGTATCCATGAGGAGAGGTAGATCCAAGGTTGTTTCGTTAACAGGTAGAGATGAGTGGAGCATGGAAGAGCTGTGAGGTAAACATGCCAGGTAATGTTGAATGGAACTGGGAGCATTGGTTTCCAGGCTTCCTGGGAAGTTGGATGTGCTGCTTTTATGGCATTTTCATGCAGACATGCCTTGAAAACTTCCAGGCCTTGTATACATCCTGTTTAACCTTCAGTGAACAGATTTGTGCCTTTGCAGAGAAGAACCCAAGAATTCATTTCTACTGAGCCTTTGCAGACATTGCTAATTGGCTTTCAAAACTTCAGCTTATAATTACTTTTGATTATATCAATGTTTATATGCTACTGTGCTTGCTATGGGCCAGATGGTACCGCTGTTGTTACCTGCATTGCAGATGCAATTTGGCCCAAATGGTGGTGTTAAGTCACCCCCAAATGTCTCTCGGGTGTCAGAGTTAAATATGAGCCTGTGTGAGTATAATTTTTCCCTCCTACATATGAAACAGGGCAAAGTAGGAAGGGTGAGAGGAAAAAAAATAATGTAACCAAGCAGTAGAGCTGATACAAGGCTAATCCCTGGCAGCAGCTTTGGGATGTCACAGCACGAATGAGACAGCAGCCTTCAGACTTCACTAGTCATCCCAAAAGAACAGGTCAGACACCTGGGATAGGATTAGGAGAGTGCAGAAGCGTTGAGGCTGTGCTGTTTTTGCAATCCTTTCCATCCCTGAGCTGCTGTCTGCAAAGGCATCCTACAGACACAGCTGGGCAGAGGCGAGGCTGGAGACAGCAGGAAATTTCAGTGCTGCTCAAAGTGCTTCTTCCTCATCAGGGGGATTTAGTGTGGTGGCTTAGAAAATAGGCAGCTGGAGTGATTTAGCAGCTGTTGTACTGTGTGGTACCTGATATACTTGACTTCTAATGGAGGGAAGGCAAAGAATCAGGGTGGCAGGTTGAAGTGACCCATAATCACAGCTGGAAGCACTCCTGATTTTACCAAAGATCGTGGGGTGTTTGGTAATGTTTGAGAGTCCTGTGATTATGCAAGCCTGTTCCTTTGCAAAGAGGGAATAAAAGGCATTTCAAGGGGCCGTTCTGTTCTCCCTTTCTGCTTCCTCTCTGCTGTCCCAGCGTACTCGTCACCTTATTTGTCGTGGCTCTTGCTCTGGATGGCTGCAATGCATCCAGCCTTAGGCTGAGCCTTTTGAAGTGACAGCTTGGAATTAGGCACCCAGATCCTCAGAGATTTGCTGGACTTGGCATCACTGCAAAGCTCTGCCTTGGTGATGCTGTGACTTTCTTGCAAACACCAGAAACCCAGGATATGTGTCCCCATTTCTATTTGCTATTTATAATAAAACTCGGTTTGTGGTCTGACAGTTTTTAATCTCAGCAGAACCATCTGTGATGCCAAGCTAGGCGGGGTGACTTTCTGGAGCAATTTCTTGTGTCTCTTTACCATCCTATCAGGTACCTCCTGATATTTTTTGTGTATCTTGCTGTTCTGTGCATAAATACATCCATGGGAGCCACAGTCAAATGACTTCTGTTCTTCAGCGCTTCTGAAGACTGTGGGCATTTCACAGGCTGCCTCTCCATTTCCCCAGGGATCTCCCAGAGAAATGAGGGTTTTCTACATGTTTTATTGCCTTCTAAATCTTTGAGAAACCAGTCCCCTCTGGGCTGGGCAGATGTTGCAGTGATACCTGCACATCATTGGTGGGTTTGGCTGATTTGGAGATCTGCTGCGAGTTTTCCACTTTTAGGTAATAAAGCATGTCAAGGAACCAATATTTTCTTGTTTCTCAGCTGCAAATTTTTAGTTCCTGGCCCTTCTAGAAGCAGGCAGAAATTTGAAGTAGATGGAATTAAATGGTTTTGTATCTGGATGGGTCTCCTAAGACCTCAGACTGCTAAATGGTGCTTAATCTAGAATAAAAAGCTGATAGTCTTTATAACCACACTCACATAAAAGGGAACAGTCTGCAGAATTTGGGGCCAGCAATTTCTCAAACTTTTACATATAGTTGGTGGTATTTAAAAACTGAATTTTGCAGCTATTCACTTTGTCAAAAGTGAGTCTGACCCGGCCCAATGCTGAGCTCCCACATGTCTCTGACTGCAAGCAAACATGGTTATTTCTTGAAGGATTTTTGCCTTTCTAGGTGAGGTTTGCCCTGCTTAGCTTAGGCTGGAGTCCAGGCACTCAATTTTGGAGTTTCACAAAGAAAGTTATGTCAATTTTTTAAAACATTAACTTGTTGAGGGATATTTAAATAGAATTGATGTGCTCGGTGTAAGAGTCCTTTTCCAATTCTCTCTGTTTTGTGTAACTCGTGTTTTCCCCACGCTTCACATCCATAACAAAAAAGAGAAGTTTCTCATTTACTTAGACCTTCCCCAAGTTCCAATACTTTTTAGTTCACAGAGCATGAAGAAGTTGAATGCTATTATATTTCCTATTTACTGTTTGCAGTTATAATACCCCTCTTAATGGTGTGAAATATAAATGAATTATGTGCCCTCATTTGTGGTTGCCAGTTGCTGTTATAAATAATGCAAACAGATGCTCATGTGGTAGTAAATAAAATTTTTTTGAAAAGAAATAACAGGAAGAATGGAAGAAAAGTATTTTTGCTTGGCTTGTGGCATGCAATAATATGTGACTGAGTGTGCAGAACTGTTCAAAGACACACTCCTCTTTTTGTTGGTTTGGTTTGGTTTAATTTAAGTCTTTTGTCTTAAAAACTGCTTATACTCCAAAACGTGCCTCTGGTGTTGCCTTGATTTTCCTGCTAGAGGAGTATGCTTTAAAAATAACTTTAATTGCAGAAAAAAATTAGAAACTTGACATATAAGTCTTTTGCTAGGAGTGTGGAAATAAATGTTTTCTACAGGACATAGAGTGCAGGTCTGGTTTTTGAAATCAGTGAAGCAACAAAGTTGATTTCTTATACCTAGGATACCATAAATAATTCGTTTAGTGTAGGAATTTATTGTTACTCACAAATAATAAAATATCAAGTTTCATATATTTGTTTTAAAAAGGTTTTCCAGCGGTGTTTTAGGAACTGCATCCTTAAGTACAGATCTCAATTCAAGAATCAGATCTGCTGGTACAATTTACTGAGACTGAAGCCATATCTGCCTCCCCCTGCAAAAACCTGCTGCTGCTTTTGAAAATGAGAAACTGGTAGAAGAAAACCCAAAGGCATCTGACAAAAATATTCTGGCCTGAAATGAATAGAATTGGTCATGTAGTTCATATTATTCTTTTAAATATTTTGTTGAATTGCGGCACAGATTGTACAGTCTTGAGTGATGAAGGTCTAAATACATTCTTCCTAGCTTTATTTTTTAATAACTGAGGTAAAACTGATCATAATTCTTCATTATGTGTTAAGTTTCAATAAAGTATTTTGTTCAGAAAAATACATATGTTAACAGCTTTCTGAATTATGCAAGCATTACATTCGAAAACCATCTTTCTTGTTCCTTTTGGCATTGCATATTTGTTCCCATTTCTCTTTTATTCTTCATTGCCACTTTTGACTGCTTGGCTTAGGCACAGGAGTTTATCAAAATAAAAAATGTTTTGTTTTAGATAAGTGTGAACATGGGCCGTGAAATGATTAAATGAAAATGGGAGTGAAAAATATCTCCTTGAACATCAGCAAGCTAGAGTGAGGGTTGGTTTGTTTTTATTTTTTTTTTTTTTGGTTGGTTTAAAACTGCCTATTTTGTATTTAAACATCCCAAATTAGCTGTTGTGACAATTCCTGCAGCATCTCCTTTTGTTTCCAGTTTTGAGGTGACTTAGAATAACTCATCCATGTTAGGGATGGGAAGCATCAGGCCTGGTTTTGGGATTTTGGAATACCTAGATGCAGTCTGAGCTCTCTGCTGTGACTCTGGGAGAGAGTTGATACTTTTATATTTTGTATTGGGCCCACAGTAATGCGTCCCTATACCCAGCACTGAGATAACACTCATGGTCCCCAGTGTGCAGAGAGTTTTTAAGTTTTTCCAGCAAAGCCAACTCAGTGCTATGAGCCTCAGCTCAGCTAAGGATGTTCTTGTGGGTGCTGAGGTGTTACAGCATCAAACACGGCGCTGCTTTTTGCCACACTCTGGCCTGGGTGAGTTTTAGGACATTTTGTCTTCTCTCTAATGGGCTTCCTGGAGAGGGGATTCGGTAAGTGCACGCTTCACATGATGATGATAGAAGAGAAAGGCAGCCATGAAATCACAACAAGGATCCTCCCCACCTCTTTGCCTTGCACTCTTCCTTCATTTATCTCGGCAAGCTTGAATTGCAGTCCCGTTGCTATTAACCTTTCGACTGCTGGCACATACCCAGAGCGCTCAGCCCCGGCTGGCAGCGGGAAGGGGAGGACTGGAGCGGCTCTGAAGTGATGAATTGGAGTTGGCTCTTTGCTCAGCGGCCACTCCCTGCAAAGTGGAAAATGTGCTGTGCAGTTCTGGGGTCTTAATACCCTCTGGGTACCACCTGTAAAAGCCTGAAATCCAGGAGCAACAGAAAAGAGGGGGAACTGCAGTGTTGGAAGACTTATTTTATTTCCTGATTTCTTGTCTGCTTCACCTCTGAAAAAGGAGATAAACTCTCTCAGCTCTCATGGCAGCCTCCTGGAGGGGAGCACCAAGGTGCACTGTGCTCTCAAGGGGCTGCTCTGCTCTCTGTCCAGCACCTGGCTCCAGACAGGACTGATACCTTCTTGGGACTGCCTGAACACAGAGGCAAAATTGAGAGAATAAAAGGCAGTTATATTTGTTGAAGGGCCTTCAGGTGCATTTAGGGCACAGGCAGCCTCCCCAGGGCCTGCACCCAAAGATGGATGATGGGTCACAGGTTTTCACTCTTTTATAAGTTAGACCCATTTGGATATTGGGGTTAATCTTGCAATTACAGCTTCAGGTAATGAAGTCATTTATGCCAAATTTGCTGCCCCCTAACTTACTTTTGTTGGTATTTCTTGGGGCCTGAGGCAGTGAGGTGTCCTTGATTCTCAGTCCTAGAAAGGAATTGTTTTTCCTGACCAACATGGGAGAGCTGTAGCTAACACTCTGTATGGAGTTGAGTTACACACTACAGAATTGCAGGATTACAAATATATGAAAAATAGAGAAGCTAAACTCCGAAGGCATCAGGGCTGTGTCCCCAGGTTTCCAGGTGTTTGCTGGCCCGTGGTGTTGGTGCTCCACGCTGCTGTCTGTCCTTCCTGGAGCTGTGCTGGCTGGATCCTGGCTGTGCCAGAGCTGCCACCTGCTCCGTGCAGGGCAGGGAACATTTTGTCCTGGCTCTGTGTGGCCTGTCAGTGCAGCACACAGGTGCTCTCATAAAACACAGCACAGGGATGGAGCCCGGTGTTCCTTGGCAGGCAGGGAGGCTGCTGTTCCTGGGAGCTGCTGGCACATCTTCCTTCCACCCTGGGCCTCCCAGCTACAGGGCTGGGCACGAGCAGCCTCTGTTCTGGTACCTTCATCATTCTTCTCCAGAGAATTGCACCAGATAAATGTCAACAAATGACTCTGTCTCCAGTTAATGAAGTGAGCTTTTTTTCCTTAAAGAGCTCATTGTCCATCTCTTCTGTATGAGAAATGCAGGGCTTTCTTTCTCTTTTTTTTTCCCCTAGCAATATGGTAGAATTTACAGATGTGCAAATACTGTGGGCGACATCTATTATTTAACTTTCATTATCATTAATATGAATTAAATTGATGGCATTTGTCAGGATGGTTTGTGTGTTGTAGAAGATGCCTTAGGGAGCAGCTTTTGAAAGAGGAGAATTTCAGGAAAAGAGAAGTTGTTTTCGTAGCTAGAGGGGAATGGTGCTGGAGATTTGAGTTTAGCTCTAGTGAGAGCTGAATTTGCTTCTCTGTAGGACCTAGTGCAAATATTTCCAGGCCAGAGTTTCTCCCAAACTCACCTCCTGTTTATACAACTTCCAAAAGTAGCTGTGTTTTCATAACAGGTCCAGTGAGATATGACTTTAATAATTTTGGGTCCACTTGAGGAGAAAAATGTGCAAATACAAGAACAGGTGGGAGGCAAAACCCACTTATGTTTGTTCAGATGTGACCGAGAAGTGTTGGCTGTGATTTGCACATTCTGTAGCCCTGATTGGGAAGTGATATAACTGGAAAATCATTCTTATTGGACCTGAAAGGTGGCTGTGTCTGAAAGGACATGAGTGGAGAGATCCAGGTGTACAGTTTGAGGGGTGTAAGGGTTATAGAATCATAGATTCAAACATAAAATAGCATTGCTGCCTGAGCAGGTCACGTAATTTAGAGGCTGGGTGGAAAAATGAAAGAAGAAAAAAAATGTTTGAACAGAAAAGTTTCAGTTTAAGAGCAGTGGAAGAACTGCAGCAGGAGCTGTTTCCTACCTCTGCTGCCTTCTGCCTCGCAGGGGGCTCTGCACAGGCTGTGTGTCTGGCAGTGCCTGCTTTAGTCATTACTTGTCTGTGTGGGTGAGTGCAGGGCAGGCGCAGGAGTCTTGCCTCTCTTTAATCCCTTTTACATTTCAATTCTTAAGCAATTTCAGAAGAATAAGATTTATTTTTCTTTTTTTTAAAATTTATTTTATTTTAAGTGGATTTAATGAAATGGGAGAAAACAAAAAGAAAACCCAAAATCCAAGACCTTAATACCCAGTCCATTGGTATTATCCTTAACTTAGGTTAATGCAGGGGACTCAGTCTGAGATAAGCAAACCTAAATGCCTGGTTATGGTGGTGCAGATCTCCCTGCAAGTGGGATATTTGAGCTGCCATCCTCTCTTCTCCTCTTCATTCCCTTTTGGTTTTTTTAAATTATTTTTTTTTCTTGGACAATGAGTACTCCTTTAGTAAAAGCATTGACTTGCACAATGGGCTGTCTGAAATTGCCTCTTAAAACCCCCCAGGCAATTGATGCTGGGCTAGAAGCGAAAGATGATTCCAAATGCAGTAGTTGCTGAAGTTTCACCTAAACCACTTGGGCAGTGGATGTAGTGTAGCACAAAAATAGCCAGCAACTTTTCAGCAGCCTTTTTAGGAGCAGGATTCAGTCCTGACTAGACACAAAACTCATTGCTGTCAATCATTAAATAAGGAGTCATGGTGTGCCAAGGAAGCACATCAGTGTTTCTTCTTCAGGAGAACAGGGGGAGAGAGAGCTGTTCAGTCCCCTGGGGCTCCCCAGCTTGGGCATGAGTGTTCTGGACATTGATCCTGAGTGCCAATCTGCTGGTTTGGTTTCCAAGGTTGTGTGGGGAATGGTGCTTAGAAACACACGAAGACTTTACCTTCTTCTGAGTTGAGCATGAAATGTTCAATTTCCTAAACTCTCTTGGCCAGGGATGACCTGATAAAGAGGGAACTTCCTCTCTCCTTGCGAATCCCCAAAATCTCATGGTTGCATTTTTAATATCTACTGCAAAAAACCTCCATGGCTGTGGACCACCTGTTTCTGATTCCTGCATGCCTCCGAGGAAGTGTTCCCATTAAAAATTCAGAGTTTCTGGCTGGAACTTTGGTTTATTCATTCTGCCCATGTCCAGCAGTGCTTTCTGTAAATGCTGGCCAGCAGAGCAGTTTGAGCTGCAGTTTATCTTGGTGTGGAATATGGGCAGGAGCTCTTGTGAGGAGACAGCTCCCCAGACTGGAATCACTTACAGTTTAAGCTGAAAGGTCACCTACCTGTCAAAATCCTCACAGCACTGATTTTTCAAGCAATTTTTCATAGCAGGATGAACTCAAGACCCATTCAATCTTTTCGCAGTTACTAAATATGTTCTTTATTTCCTGTACTTTGGATCTAAGCACAAGAAGAAGAGTAAGATTTGAGAGAGGCTCTTAAAGTTTCATGTTCTGGGACAGAAAATGGGAGAAGGGGCTCCTTCCTTTGGCTTATTTTCCAAGGGAAGGGTGTCACTTCCTCAGAGACAGCCTGGGACAAATGCTACATGCCAGGCTAAAGTGGTCTGGGAAGTTTGGAAGCAACATCCATGCCATCCATGAGGTATTTATATATTTTTAATGGATTTTCTGGCTGAGCTGTGGGCTTTGGGGTTCTCCACCTGGGTCCTCTTCTCCAGCTTCACCTTGTGTATGATGCTGAAGAGGTAAGGACATCGCTTGCCTTCAGATGCAGAGGAAGTTCAAACATTTTGAGATTCAAGACTGAACAGTCTTCAAGTATTGAGGCACCAGCTGCAATGGTTTCTTGAAAAAAAAATTTCATTTTACATTATCAGTAATGTTTGAGAGAATAAAATGAAAAAGAAAAACCTTTTCAGAGAAACTGCTTCAGCATTCACAAAAATTCCACAGTTTTCCTGGGAAAAAGATTTCTTAGTTCTAATCTCTTTTTTGACCAAGGTTTCAACCAGATCTAATTAACAACAGCAGCTTGCTTTTGTATCAGGGCTTTTGCATGATAAAAGCTCATTTCAAACTTCTGCTCTGCATTAATATTATTTATTCAGTGTCAGACCACTGCCAGGGGACAGGTGGGGTCCTCCTGAAACAAGCAGCAACCAGCAGGGCAGTGAAGGGGGATCAGAACAGGAGCTTAACTCACATTTCTTTCATTCCATGCAGGTGTTCTCCCTTTATATTGGGAGTTATTTTAAAATTACCCTTATGCAGAATTAGAAAATTTTCTAAATTCTTCAGAAATTTTACAAGTTCTTGAATTTGATTCAAGTCAAATTAGCCCCCAAATTAGTAGTTATGTCCAGGGCATGAGATGAAGTCTCTAAATGTTGTAATACAGTGGATCTCTACTTAAATGAGAAACTAAATGTTGGTTTATACATTTACATTAATGCTTGTTTGAGGAAGCTTTTCACTGACCTTCCAGTCTCTGAAAAGCAACAAGTGTGGAGATGTTGGGCATGTAGTTATCTGGTGTAACATCCAGTGGGTAATTTGTTCTGACAATTTTTATGAGCAGGAAAAAAAACCCCTCATCAAACGCGTGTCTCACTTTCTGA
The DNA here is from genome assembly GCA_013400315.1 of Bombycilla garrulus. Classification (NCBI taxonomy): domain Eukaryota; kingdom Metazoa; phylum Chordata; class Aves; order Passeriformes; family Bombycillidae; genus Bombycilla; species Bombycilla garrulus. The sequence goes on from VXBU01015487.1 coordinate 844,870, forward strand.
CCCCTCTCTGTGGTTCATTTATCTCCTGGAAGAACCACCTGCTTTCTGCTTTGATGCTCCATTTGCAGCACTTGAGGGAGGAATGATTATAGTGGCATGCAGCCACTGGTTAACTTCTTTCCAGATGTGTGCTCCAGATGGCTATCCTGAGAATCCACCCCACACCCAGAGTTCCTGTTTAGCACTGACAGGCTGGATTCAGGCTGAAACAAAATATTCTGCTGTGCTGTCCTCCTTTCTAGCTGGTAGCTTCCATGGAGAGCTGCAAGCCAAGCACAGTCCGTTGAAAGCCACACTTTATCTGTTCTTGACACACAGGAAACATTAAAGATGATGAGTTTAATTAGTCCTCTAGAAGCCTCTTGATGTACACAAATGGCTGCAATTTGCTGCATTTCACACAGATCAGGACTGACCCTCAGGAACTCGGCGTGTTGGAACTGGACAAACTGTCGGAGCAAATGCAAATACTGTTTTTATTAAGCATTCAGTGGGTTCACACAGAATAATGACTTCTCTCCTTGTTGCCTCTCTCACGTTTTCTGTTCCATCTCTCTGAACAATAGCACTGGCCTCTCTATTCTCGAGCTCTCTCAGGATGTTTTTTGTTTATCATCTTCCTTTAGTAACAACCAGTGTAGCTGGGTGATATAATTCAGCTTTGTGGAGTCCCAATCCCAGTAGAATGCAAAGTGGCTCCTCTCATGCCTCTGGAGCTCAGGAAAGCTGAAACAAAAGGCAGGAAACAAGTCGTGCTCTCTCCTTGTGCTCAGTCCTCTATCTCTGCCTGCTTCCTAACAGAAGTCTTGTATCTCTTATTTTTTTATAACATGGGATCAATAATTTTTTTCCACAAGTTCTCTTGATCATCTCAGGGTACTGAGCAGAGCCAGGCTGAGCATTCTCCTCTCAGATCACATCTGCAGGCGTGATCCTGGGCATAACAAAGCAGGTGATGTCAGCTCTGTCTCACTGTTGATGCTCTGGAGTTGGGATCAGGTAACCTCGTGTGATTCTGTGAGGGGATGTCTGCTGGGGCACCGGGGTGCAGCACAGATCACAAAGAAACCCTGGAGCCTGGGGAAACCAGCAGCTTTGCTGTGGGGGATTTGCTGTTACCTACCAGGCTACAGCACACAGCTGTGTGAGCGCAGCACTTGGAGGTGCTGCAGCTGGATAGGAGAGAACCAGATCGTACTTTCTGGAAGAAGTCACACTTCTGAAGCTGACAGAGCCTCTCAAAAAACACACTGCTCTGCCATTGGTGACACCTTTAGGAATTAAAAAAAAAAAAAGGAGTTATAACAAACCAGGCAGGAGAGCCTGGTGCTCCATGCTGTAACTTTTAAAAGGCTTCACTCTTTTCTGGGACAGTGGAAGAGGATGTAGCAAATGCTTGGGGGATATGAAATCTGGCCAAAGCCTTAAGGACACAGAGCTCCCCAAAGCCTCAGTGTGGGACTGTGCCAAGGAGCCTGATGGCCTCTAGGGCCACCTGGAACACAGCACACAGGGTGTGCAGGACATGAGGACAGCATAACCCCAGGTTTGGGAGCCTGTGGCAGCTGGAGCCTGGCTGTGTGCTGCTGCAGGAGTGGAGCAGCGCTGCTCACCGCCCGACTTTCCATCACATCTTTGAGAACACTTTCAACACCTCGTTCCAGGAAATATGCCAGGAAAGGGCAAACACATCAGTTATTTATAGGCCTTCTTATGGCCCTCCTTATTACTGCCTGGAGTCCATCAGGGTAGGCATTTATGTACTGCTCTGACCTTTTCTGCCAGTTCAAAGAACACAGACCCTCTGGTTCTCTACTGACCTTCCACTGCACTCTCTCTTGGGAAGACAGGAATAAGAAAAGAATCTTGAAAGGAAGAAACATTTTCCTCTCATTAAAAGATCCACTGTAAGCATAACTGGCAAACAAAGGGCTTTTGTAGTCTTCTGGCTTCCTTTGTCATGGGTGTGAATCAAGCAAGGAATTTTTTGTTTTGTCACCTCGGTTCAGGAGGACAGGGATAATTTTTGTTTGTGTGAAGTCACTGTTGGGAAAGTTTTCAATATCTCTTATGAACAGAAGTAAAACTCCCACAGCAAAGATTCCATTAATCTTTTCTGCCCTGATCCACATTGACTTTTTCAGTGCATGAACCAGACCATCAGCAACTCCAGGAATTTCTCCTGGTTCATGTGGAGGACAGATCAGCGGAGAGAATGAACCAGTGTGGGTTGATTAGTGAATGCACACGTATTTTCATGCTTGGAGACCTTTGTAATACCTCCCCTGGCATAAGGTGCTGCTCGTTGACTCTTGTGCTGCAAAAGGTCAGTGCTATCCCCCTCTCAGGGCTCCTTCTTATCACAGATGGTATTTATGTTTGGCTAGACTTCAAACAATTCTGACCTTCTTATTTTTTTTTAAAATCTGTGTGATTTAGTGTTTTTTTGGAGAGTGGGTGGAAGAAGAACTCTTCTTCCAGTCTTTCCAGGAGTCACCCAGGGGAGTTTATTCTTTGCAGATATAATTTCTCTGAGAATAGAATAATTTAAAACCTAATTTTCATACTTACAAACCTGAAATCTCTGGTGTGCGGGTGAGGGAGATGCAGATGTTTTCAGACACTTGGGAACTGCTTACTGGTTGGTTTAAAATATTTAGCTATTTGCATGCTTCGTTTTGAGGTATGTAAAATAAATGGAACCATAAATCACTTCTTAAATATTCTATTTTGTCCTGGGTGACTGGAAATAACAGATGGTTGCTTACAGGTGGGATTTAATTTTGCTCTAAGTTAGCAATGGGTTAGAAACCAGAATACTAGATCTCAGCCCCCTAAAGCTTTGGGTGTATTTGCATCTGTCTTGGGAACTTTGTGAGGCATAAGACTTGCATTAAGTGGGTAACAGCTGTAACTCCAGATCAGAGTCATCTTCAGCACTGGGACAGTTAAAGTCCAGGGCTGAGGGAATGTTCCCAACCTTCTGCTTAAAATTGCTGTGAAATTAGGCAGTTATTTAGATGCCGTGGGCAGGGCTGTAATTTCTGCCGTTTGTATAAGCTTATTGAAAATCCTGAATCTGGAGAGTAGCAGGGTGCCAAAAGGAAACCCCTGGCGCTGCTGGGTGGGTCAGAGGTTTAAAGCCCCCTCACGCTGTACCCAGCTCCTCCTGGCAGTGTGTGCAGCCGCACACAGGGAGATGAAGCTGAGCTCTGGCTGCAAACGCCTGTGAGAGCCGTGTGCACACCATGTCCTCGCTGCCTGTCAGCCCTGCCTTGTGCTTTTTAGTTCTCATGCAAGAAAAGAAGAGAGTGGGATAAAAGAGGCTGTGATCTCTGCCAGGAGCTCTCTGTGCAGCTCCCTTTGCAGGGACACTGCTGCAGGTCCGGATTAAGTCACGAGGAAGGATTGAATGGGACTGGAGAATCGCTGTCATGCCATGATTCTTGAATTTGTAAAACTTTACAGAGATGTAGAATTGTACCCAGCAACCAGACCATGGGTTTTAAGCTAAGTCTAAATAGGAGGTCCCTGCCAATTTGGAACAGGTCTCTCTCCAGGATATTTCTAAGCAGGAGGAGCACAATTTGCAGCTGTGTCTGGAATCTGTGCAGGCAGCTGCTCTTCAGAGGATCCTGATCTGGGCACTGGCCATGGTGGTCACCAGCTCTTGTTGCAAAGCTGAGCCTGCTGAGGTTGAGGACTGTCCATTTCAGTCCAAATGACTTCCACAGTGCTGTGTTGTCAGACCATGCCCTGCTTTCCCAGAGCCTGGCTTTGCCATGGGGGGTTCCTAAGGATGCTGGGATGCATTCTTGGATGCAGAGACTTTGCACTACTGGGGGTCTGCACTGGGCAGTTGTGCTGGTGTCTGGGGCTACTTGGAGATCCAAAACTCTCTTGTCTGATGCAGAAGATCACTTGTCTTGTACACTAGCTTTTCTTGCATGCACTATGCACGAAATTTGAGATCATTTTATCGGACCACTTTGAGTGGGCTCCTGCTAACTTAATTAGAAATTTGACTTACATTTAACATTTTTCTATTTCTTTACCTGCTTTTTCTACTTAATGGGACCCCCGGTGACTCTGAAGTCAAGAAAACTTAAAGTGATTTAGCAGCAGATGTGGTTCCTAGTTTCATTTGCCAAGTCGCTGCCTGGTTCAGCACAAGCATTTAGATTTTCTTTGAGCTGCAGGTGAAGCAGTCTCTCCAGCAGTAATCCTGTGAAGCCCAATGTACACACTTCATCTTCTGTGCTGGGCCCACAAGGCCAGATTGGTGAGGTTTGGCTCAGAGAACTCTTTCCAAGTTCACATTTAAAGTTCAGCCTTGACTGGGAGAATTCTCCAGCGCAACAGCTCTTCATTATTACCAGCTTGCAGATATGGGGAGAGTAGGAGCAGCACTTTTGAGGTGGATTTGCAGGCACAGAGCTCTTAGCCTGTGAATAAACTGGGTTTCAGGGTGGTGCTGGTAATTTTCTTGCATCCACCAGAGAAAGGTTATTGAGCATTCAGTAAATCTCATGGGGATCAGTTATAAAGAATGGTATTTACAGGAGGGTAAACCATAAATCTTTATGACCTTCTAGCAGTTAGCAGCATTTAAAGTTGCATTATTCCCTTCTTCTTCCTGTAGACAAGGCTTTGATAAAACTATCTGTCAGTTAACTTAAATAATCCATGGATGGCAGGGTCTTTGCTGGCTAAGAGGAGAAATTACTCAGTTGAATTTTAACTTGTTTGCTTGTTTTACCTCTTGACAGGCTTTTTTTCTTTCCCCTCAGAAAATTAAAGATGAATTTAATGTTTTGATGTATTCTCTGGGGAACATTTGCCTTGACAGAAGGCAAGCCCAAGCCCCCCATGGTCACCATTGTCTTCCTTTCTGATCTTGTCAGGTGGGTGATGACAACAGGACTGTGGAGAGTTGAGCAAGGGAATCTCTGTCATTCAAATTGTTGTATGTTTGATCCCTGCTGTCACTTTTTCATGAATTTCACATGCACAACACGTGTATCCCCTTGTTACTAATTAGTGCTTGGGATTTTTCAGGCTAACTGGGATAACCTCTCTCTTAAATAATTGAAATGCATCTTATTTTGATATGACGGGCTTTTAGTTGTGGTGTTTTGATTCTCAGTATATTATTTACTTAATAAGAAATTTAGAAATTCCTCCTTGTTCTTTCATTGCTCTCATTCGATGCCATAATTTCTTGTCCTTTGAGTTTCACTGACTTTGTGACACGTACTGTGAACAGATTGCATGCCTTGTATTTATAAACTTTCCAAATCATTCTTCGTCTTTCTGTCAGCAGTTTTGGGTTGCAGTAGGCTATGGGTGCTACAGAGCACCCATATTTGAAGTCATGTGTGATTCCCTACAAAAGGAGACATGAATATTTGAAAAGGAAAAGCAAGTGTCTGTGGCTTGGAAGTAGACAGTTTTGTTTTGTCATTTGTGAATTATGCAGTGCAAAAGCTTTCATAAATAACTGGTAATGTATAAACATTTACCGTCTGGAGCAAGATTAATTCATACATTTGTTTGAAAGAAAGGTACACGTTGCTCCAAGGGTTTGGTTTGTGAAGCGTTTAAGTAGTTGCTTATGTCCTGCTGAAGCCAGGGAGATACTGTAAGTACAGATGGAGCCAGCTTTCCCTATCAACTTCTGCTCAGGTGTGATTTGCAAATGAAGTATTTTGGCTGGGGGGAACACTTTCTCTGGAAAAGCAAGCAGTGACACATGGCGCAATCATTCCTGGCTCCCAGGCGCTGCGTGGGAACGAGCCTCGGCGCAACAATGGGGGAATTAACTGATGCTGACAATTTAGTGATGGGGCAGGCATGGCACAGCGTGGGGAGAGCTGGTGCTGCCTCCTAGTTCTGTGTGCCCTTTGCTTGAAAATTAAGAAGCAGATGGCTGGTTGGAGTTACTTGCTTCCCCTTCCCTCCTCAGGTGCTCATTTCATGCTAACGGCAGCCATCTGCTTAGGACTGTTGACTTGAACTTGTGGAAAATAAATACTGAATAGGTTTCATTCTACTGTAAGTGACTTTTAAGCTTGGAACATCCTGCTGAAGTATTGCCACACTCCTGTTTGTGCCTGTTTCTGCTGTGACACAGGGCTGTATATTTAATACCCTGGCAGTGGGGTAGTAAGGACTAGCTCTGAACATCAGTGTGGAATGTTATGTTTTGCTTCTGTCTGGGGGGCAATTCGTGCTCTCTAATGGGTATCTCACTGTGCTGCTTTGTACAGTGCAGCTGGACTCCTCATTATTTACCCTTTTTATGCTCAAATTATCTGCCAGTGCTCCTTCTGCTCGTGACCAGCTGAAGGCAGGCAGCAGTTTCCTGCCATACATGAATGAGGGTACCACGCTCTATTTTACTTGCAATCTGCTCATTTAAGGAAATACTTTATCATACAATTTTCAGGCTCCAAAGCAAATGCCTCATTATTTCCTTTAGTCCTTCCAGTCTCTGGGGATCCATCTTTCTCTATTTCTCTCTTTACCTTTGTTGCTGTCTTCTTCAGTGAATGCCAAGCTCCTGGTAAAACAGGTCTGACTGATCTTTTTATTGGCACTTTGCTTCCAGCTCTGAAATGCATCGAATTTGTTTTTGAAATCCTACAGCACTGTGGGAACAATGTTATCCCAGTGCTGCACACCTCTGTGGCCCTTCCTGCTGTGATGTGTGCTCAGGTTTCTGCCCTGCCAGGCTCTGAGCCAGTGGCTGTGCCCCCCATTCCGTGTACGTGGGTGCAGCTCGTGCTCTGAAGGGCAGGTTTTGTCAGGAAGGGAAGCATGAAATAGGATGGCATGAACAAAATACGTGCAGATGGAAAGAATAAAGCTCAGAGCTTTAGAAACTGGCTCCAAACCTTTTTGAAAATGCAGCCAGTTGGGCTAGATGCATCCCAGGTGTAAAACTGTGGACTTGAATTCAACACTGCTGTAACCCTGATGCTGTGGCTGTCTGATACACTAAAAAAACCCCCAAAAATTCTGGAGCAGAAACCATTGTCATGAGGGACTTACATCTTTTACACCAGCAGACAGTGTGGTCTAATGTTGTTTTTTTCTTTTTTGCATGGATGTAGGCATGTATACAAGAAGATCACTCTTGATCTTCCTCCACAGAGGGCATGGATTAAATATTGAAAATTTTAGCACTAGGTTCCGGCTCAGACAGAAAAATTCCTTTGCTACCACCACACTCTCCCTTGTATTGTAAATGGTGCAGCTTCTCCAGAAGGAGGGCACCTGTGAAATAATGAGCACTGCTGTCCATCAATTCCTAGCAGAAAGGCAGGAGAGATGTTGAGTTGCTGCAATCGGCTAAAAACTTTACTGAGAAAAATCATAATGGGGGTGAAGTACAATAAATAAAAAATGAAGGCAGCCAACATAGAATAAAAGGAATACGACTAGAAAGGGGGGAAAAGCAGAATTTGAGTGGAAAAGAGTTTAGTGAAATCATGTTGGAATGGACTGAGCTTGCAGGTGAGAGGTGCTCTTTATTTATCTATTAGAATTGAATTTTGGGTCTTTTGTCTGCTTCTTTGTGCAGCTCTGCTACCTCTTCTCAGGATTAAGTCTCCCCAAATGAGCATAACTAATCCTTGCTTGCCTACTTAATGCCTGCTCCCTTTTTTCTCAGAGCCTCTTTGAGAAAGCTGCGGGCACTGTTGCAGTTCTTAATTCAGTCCTTCCGGGCTGGAGGAGGGGAAGAAAAGAATCTGAACAGCAGCTGGTGATGCAGGAATTTCCTAAGATTTGCTCTCAGGTCTGCACAGGGCTAGATAATTCATTTTTTCAGCTTGGGGCTGAAGGTCCTGCAGTTACCTGAGAAGGTGAAGCAATGTTTGCATGTGGCTTGTAAGGTGCTGGGTGATGCTGGCAGTGTTAGTTTGGGATTAACCACTGCAGCAGGAGCTCTGTGATGCCAGAGCTGCAGTCAGAGGATGAACTTCTCCAGATCTGGAGTGCTCAAAGTGAAAACAGCGGAGGGAACAGGCTGCTTTCATGTGTTTGTAGCATTTGCAGAACTCAAAACTTCACCTGTGTCTGTTGCTGCTGTAAAAACCAGGGCAGTGTGCTGTGCACCAGGCACTGTGTGAGCACATGGGGGTGCTCAGATTTAGGCACCAGGTTGTTCTTTTCTGGTTTTCGAAGTACAACAGTGCTGGCAGTCTACGATGAATACTTCTGCTCTGTTTGCACTTCTGCTGAACACTTCTCTCTCACAGCAGACATCAGGTGCTCCGGAAGGCTGGAGGTTCTGGCAGCATTTATGGAGTTTTTCAGCGTTGTTTTAATGTTTGATGATAATTTCAAGTATCCAGCTTGACTGTGGTGATTTCAGCTCTCCTCTGAGACCAGTTCAGCTTCTTAGGGTCACCATTTTTTATGGTTAGAAATTGCCTGCACCAGGAGCAGTTTTTACCAGTCAGTCTTATTAAACTGGAGACCAGTGACTTGTATTTCAAAAAAATGAGCAGAGTGTTGTTCAGATCCTGTACTCCTGCTGCTGTATTCCTCTTGTCATCCAAAGGAAGGTTAAAAATACAGATATTTACTGTAGCCACATTCCCCATTAATATGCAATTCAAAACACACTATGATAGGAGTATCAGGCAAAAAACAAACCCCTAAAGGTGCAAATGAATTTAAACAAATTAATGCGATTGGAAATTGTTTGGCTGTGGGTGGGACTGGAGAAAAGGTTTTGGAGGTTCTTGAACCTGGACTGTTTGCTTGATTTCTGCTTTGAAGGGAGATAATTTTGTATGGAGAATGCATCATGGTGTTTGGACTGTGTGATCTGTCACAGGATTTGAGGAAAAAAAAATCCAGAAAACCAAATCCCGACAAAGGACTGCGGAAAGGCACAGGTTTTACTGTATCTCCTATTAGCAATGAAAAGTGAACTAACTGCTGGTTCCTCTGGGTCTGCTTCTGCCTTGATGATTTCTTAATATCTTTTGTTTCCTTCAAAGGTTAATCTCCTTTAGCTACCCTGTGATATCTGGCTCCTTTCCACAAGCACCTGCTTTTCTCAGCTGGCTCTTCAGTTAGTGACCTTATAACTCTGTAGACAAACACGATCATTGTTGATCTGTCAAGTCCAATATCCCTTTGCTTAAATGTTAGATGGATTTATGTTATTGCTTTGGGAGGCAATAATCCAGAAGGGAATTCATTTTACAGGGAGGTCTTCTGCCTTGCTAAAGGGCTGTTGGTTGAATGAGTCACCTCTCTAACATCATCCCAGTTGGTTTCCTTCTTCATTTGCTCGTGTATCGATTTGTTTCTTGAATCAAAATCTGATCCTTCCATCTGAGATTTGGTAATCCTTACTTGCGGCCAATGAAGGGCTGTCTCTGATTTAGCAATGCTGTATTTACCTGCCTGAGGCTTCTCTGTGTAATGCCTTTGCACAGACAACATAGTAGATGAAGGCCAGTTAGCATTTGGACCCTGCTGCTTCTTTGGTTGGTTACCACAGCAGGTTTAGAACTCAGCAAAATGAACAGTGGGGACAGCAAATAAGAGTTAACCCAGCCAAGAGCCACAAAACCAAGTGCAAAAGCCACAAAACCTGGCTTTGCTGGAGGCTTTAGGAAGCTGCTGCAAATGCATGGCTGTGATCTCTGCTGCTCAGACCTCCTCACAGAGCAGTGCCAGAAATGTAGATTAATGGCTGCTGTACTAAACATCATCACAAGCTCTTCTTTCCAGGGGTGGGGAGAGTGCACTGAGCTTAATGGGATAAAAATCCATTGCAGCAGAGTGACTGAAATGAAGTTTGTTAATGGAGGGACATCGAATGGTATCTTCTGTGGTTGTTTAGTCTGTGAAAAAGCATTTTCCAGCTGGCTGTGGGTCTGGCTTGGCTAGAAGAGGAATAAATACACATTTGGTGTCCAGGGTTTGTGAGCTCTTACCTGAATAGCTGGGCTGTGTGGGGGCCTCTCTCTGGAAGCAGGATGTGTTTGCCTGAGCTGCAGATCTGACAGACCCCTCTTTCCTGAGATGTTGATGTCACTTTTGGCACCTCCACTGCTCAGTGGTTTCAGCAGCAATGTTCACTGATTCCTTTAAAACACGCACTTTGAACATTTAGCTGAGGAGTATAAACATCTTAATGTGACTAAGAGTTGTTGCTTGCTGACCGTGCATTCAGCTCAGACAATTGTTTCCCCTTCTGACCAGAGAAAATAGCTGTAAATAAATCAAAATCAGCACTTTAAGCATGAGCTGTTCCTTTCATGGGTATCCATGTGGAGACGAGCCAGCCCAATGGAGCCCAGCTCAATAATGGAGCTGCTACTCGAGGCAGGAATATAAATATTAACAAATCCAAAAAGGCTTCTCAGAGTGTCAGAAAACCAAAAGTAGCTTGAGGTGAGGTTACTTCATTTTATTACAGATTTGTGAAAAGGCAAAAGGACCCAAGTAAACTGCTGAGCTAATTATTTTTCAAAAGTGTTTACAACCTTGTTTTATTTGTCTAGTAAAACCTCAGAGTGATGTTGTCTCTACATATAACTATTTATTTGTCATGCTGTTTGCACAAGCCCTATCTGTCCATGTATTGCGTGCCCTGATTTAGCCCAGGCAGGATGTGATGCAATTTCTTGGAGCTGGTATAAAAGCAAATGTGTGCATTTATCTCCTTAGAAGCTGATCTATTATTTCATGATGCATGTTTGCTTGAGCAGGCCAGAAGGAGGGTGCATGCTGAGTGCTTTGTACTCTGTGGTGACTGAAGGCAGCTGCACTTGTGCTTTTGAAAATCTCCTTTATTTGCAGCTGTGAGTGCAGCAATGAGGGATGTGGGCGCCTCTGCATTATAAATATTCAGAATACATGTCAAATGACCCCATGTGTTTGCTCTTCCTTTTTTAGTTTTTTGCTTCATTTCTTCCTCATGTGGCCAAGAAAAGGGAAATTTTTAAAAGCCACTATCCACCTTGATGCAAATTATTAGAAACATCACATGGCCATTTAGCCATCCTTTCTTTTGAGAGTATAAAAGATCCCATTGCAAACTGATTCTATTGGAAGTCCTTGCCTGTGGAAGAAGGAAGTTATGGTTTTTACTCCATAGGACTCCAAAGTTTCTCTGAATATTTTTATTCTGATGCTCTCTGTGCACTTTCTTCCTTGAGTTTGTTTAGAAGGCAGATTGTGACATGGTTTTTGGTCGGGGTCATTTTAAAGGGATTATTTTGCCTCCCCTGACCTGATTAGAAAGGGAACATTATTGCAGTCATCTGTTAGCAATGGGGCTCTTTATGGATCACACAGAGCAGGGGCATGAATTGACCTGGAAAACAATTTGTTGTGAATCCCCCAAAGGAATGTTAAAATTTCAGTAGCAAAAGATTGTTCTTTGCTCACCTCTGCAAGTTGTGAGTCATTAGGGATAAGCTCATTTTGTAGGGAGTGTTTTCTGTGGTTAAAAATTCATCCTGCTAAATATTGCAAGAGAAAATACATGGATAAACTTGGAGTGTCCAGTAGCCACAAACACTCAACTTTCTCCAGCTTTATAGCAAATGAACACCACAGTGTAAAATATATATTTTCCATCTCTTTTTTTCCTTTCCCAGCCTGTCATGGGTGGCTGGGCAGCTGAACTCTTGAGGTCACCGTGTTAAGAGCAGCGGACCTCAGAGCTGAGGTTTTGTGGGAGTTCAGAAAGAGGCCGTATGCTGGGCAATAGCATTGGTCTTTGCCTTACAAAAAGCTTAGCCCAGGTTTTGCAAGCTCAGTCAGAAGGTGGCTTTGCTTTTATTTTTTATCTGGAAAGACAAAGCAGCTGCATCAGCACAGCGGGAACCTCCTTGTCTGAGCCTCAGTTACCCCCAGCACGTCTTTGTGCCTGTCCTGATGGCTTGTACCAGGTGCAGCACCAAAGGCAGAGAACCTTTCTGTCTTAGTGACAAAAATACAGGTTTAGATTGACATAAAAAAGTGCAGCAAGTGGCATTTATTGCTGTATGTTCTGTTTGCAGGCAACAGAGCCACCTGCACAGCACCAGTGGCACTTGCAAAGTTTGCTGTGTTCTGAGTACAATGTTTGCTGAGGTATCCTCCTCTGCCAGGTGCTAGTTAAAAAACTCTTACCATTAAAAAAACAAGCCATGAAGTGATGATTCCAATATTAAATAAAACTCCAGAATTGTTCCTTTAACTGAATTTTAAAAAAGAATCTACGTGGATGGCGAAATGAGTTTTGAAGGAGATTAATGTGGTACTGTGGAAAGAGCTGAAGTAAAGTTTGTATTTCTGCATGCTACAGTACTGGAGAGATATTAGAGAAATAAATAAAACCCATGGTGGTCAGTATAATTGGGAATAGGATAAAAAATGGAGTTGTTTGGAAAAGTTTGAAAACTATATTACTCCTGTTGAAGAAGAGGCAACTGCTGAATGGAATGAGGGGCTACAAAACAAGATTTTAAGGGACTGAAGAAAAAAAACTCCAGAACTGAAAGGTGATTTCTAAAGCTGGTGACACCTGCCTGTTGACTTGCTCAGGAAAGTTGAGCATCCTGAGATTCCTGAAGAACCAGGAATGATGTGATGTTGATTCACCTCTTCCTCTGTTAGCAAGGGCTGTATTTATACGTGAGCCAAGAACTTTCTTCCTGGGATTCCATGTGTGATAGGTGCAGGCAGCTGCTGTCTGGGAGGGATGAAGGCTGGGATCAGGACAGAGTTTGGAGCAGGGCACCAAACCTCCCACTCCTCGGATGGGAAAGGGCTGGAGAGAAAGAAAACAGAACAAGAGCTTTGTTCGTGGCTGAATTTTCTCTGTTCCTGACCCACACAAGCCATCCCTGCTGTAAGTTACGTGTGTTTCCAATTCCTGCTCCTGGAATTGGTCGTTATCTCTTTGGAAGAACACTTTTTGTGGTTGTGAAGTCAGATTTTGCCTGCACAAGGAGGGAATTATTTCAAACACGTGCTCATCATCTGTGCAGCCTCACTACATGCTCATCATCTGTGCAGCCCCACAGCAGCAGCAGGCACAGCCTCCCTGCCACATCTCCTTTCTGGGCCATGGGCTGGCCTAAGAATCACAGCTTTTATTGCAAATTCCCTGTGTGTTGATTTTAGCTAGTTGAAATATAAATTAGAGTTAGCAGAACACCTCTGACTTAGGTTTTTGCCCTCTCATTTATGCTCCAGGCATTCTGCTTTAGGCAGCAGCTAAATGGGATCCAAAGTAAGAAAAAGCCCACAGGTCCTGACTCAAAATGCTGTTTCATGTTTAAAGGGAAAGGTTGAGTTATCAACGCTTTGTAGTGATGCCGGCTCAGTGGGGATGGAACACTGAAACTTGCAGCGTGTTTGCATCCTGCTCTGCAGCCACAAAGAAAGCAAAAGGATTGAGGTCCAATTTGAACTGAATGAATGAATTTGTGGAATGCATAGTAAATTGTACCTGGAGACTTGAAAAGACCTGATTTCTTTTTTTTTTTTTTAATTTTTTTTTTGTGCATGACTTCAAAAACGCAGCAGGACTCATTTAGAAATATTTAAGTTTAGAGTTTTTCACGTGCAGTTGGGGCTTTGCATACATAAGCATTTTCGTATAGTTTGGGCTTCTGCTGTCTTTGGGTACAAACTCAGCTCCAAAAGCGTGTAACAATTTCCTGGAGGGAAGGCTGCTGCTCTCCAGTGCTGCCCTGCCACTACACCTGCTCTCCCCAGCATTTACAAACCACGGTGTACACAGGGATATCTCAGTTTTACTCACTCTGCCTCTGCTGTTTTTACAGCTGTGCCATTCAGGGCATAATTTTCTGATTCAGTCCAATTTGCATTGCTGCTGTCTCTTTTTACAGCTATCTATTTCCAGCTACGCCTGCTCGCTGCATTAGCCTGTAAATGCAGACATCAACCTCTGGAACTTCCCAGAGATTGATTTTATGGGACTTAACTGTAAATAAAATGATGCCAATAAAATCTTTTTCTTACTTTGCCTTGACAAACTGCAGGCACACTCTGCCATGCATCTTATGAAGGGCTCTCCTTTAGTCTGTGAGTGGTCCCATTTTCCTGGGGAGAAGGGAAGAGGGGAATGCTGCTCATGGTGTGTGGCTACAGCAGAATCTGTAGCCCTGTAAATAAGGGGCTCTTGCTCTCAATTGGAGTCATAAACTCCTGCACTTTTTTTTTTTTCAATTACCAGCAGTTGCTATCATTTGAAAGGTGGTAGCAGAGCTCTGGCTGAACAAAACTGTTTTAAAAATGAGAGAGAAGGGTTTTTCCCTGGTTCTCACTTCTAATGGGAGAGGAGGGGATGAAAAAGGATCTGCATCTGGCGCTGCTGAGCGTGGGAGGGCTCTGACCTTGGCAGAGTTGGTGTTTGAACCGAGGAGTCCCTGTAAGATCTGTAGGAATTAGTTACACAGGAAATAGGTGGAGAGAGGATGTGAAAGATACTGCCTCAGGAGAATGAGTCTTGTGACCGTGAGCAAGTGGAAACCTTACCTTTGAGTGGGGAGTGCTGGAATCAAGAACAACATGGCAGGGAGGTAAATGCTGGCAGCCTTCAGAAGGTGAATGATGCTGGAGAGCTTGTAGGGGAAGAGACAGGTTTGAGTAGAGTGCATAGCACAGGGAAACCAGACTGACTCAGGCACACAAACCCTTCTTCAAGAAAAGCCCTTTCTTTAATTAAACTTTCATCATACAAACCTCTTTACTCTTATGCTAATTATGCACCTTTCTTTTATGCTTCTTTCTTTTCTTTATCTCAGACCAAAGGTTATTTCCTCCCTTCTGTTTCAGATATCATCAAAATATTTATTTGTCCTTGAGAAACAGTGTTGTTGTCATTAATAAAGCAGCAGCTGTGTTTACAGGGTAATGAAATATCAGAAACACTCCAGTTTGCTGAGCTAAAGAAATGCGATCTATAGGAAAATAGTAAAAGTATGGTGACATAGTTTTAGAGAAAAAGCTTAGTGAGAGGTTGGGGATTATTTATTGATTTCCAGTGATTTTTCCTTTTAGTACTTCCTATGTTATCTCTGCACTAGAATATTTATTTTTTGCTATTGCCATTTTCCTTTAAGAAATTCAAGATCAGGTGCTGTTAAGACTGCTGTTTCCTAAAAAACATGGAAGTAGTTGAACCAGTGTAGTTATGAATAACAACACTGTTGATGTAGTGGAGCCTTTTAGAAATCCTGTGTTTAGTGGACAAACACAGTTACTCTCAGGTAAATTGGACTCATGGTGAATGTTGCTGCCAGGTTCCTTTCTAACACAGTCAGATGTGAACAAAAAAATCGACATGACAGCTTTGAGCCTCTCAAGAATCCTTTAATGTTGATGGGAATTCCTTACTGACTTGAGAGGGAAAAATTCTGCAGTGGTGACAAGTGTTAGCTGATTCAAACCCTGGGGAGCAGCTTCATGTTCCCAGCCTGGATTTCAGACCTGGTGGAGGTGCTGGCCCACAGCTGGGACACGTGCCTGCATTTCTGAGCACACCTGGCAGAGCCCAACCCCAGCTCCACAGCAGAGTGCATTGCTGCACAATCCCTGTCTCGTGCCTGTTCCCTGATGTCTGAGCTGGTTTCCCTTAAAAGCTTGGTTTTGAACTCTGCTCACTTGAAATGTAAGATGTAGACCCAAAATCAATCCTGCTGTAGTGCCTTTCTAATCAGCTGGCTGGCCTCTGGCTTGCATTTTGCAATAGCCTGCAGGGATTTTGTGCAGCAGGGCTCTGAGTGGGCTTGTGCCTTTCAGCAGAGAACATGTACATGGAGGGGAGAGCATCTGCTGATTAATCTCCAATGTCCTTCCCAAAATTGGCTCCCTCCATCACCTCTCTTGTGTCTGCCACCAGGTACATGAAAATAGTCTCATTAGACACGTGGGAAGGTCTGTGCAAGGAGCCTGCCGAATTCATCTTTTCAGCAGGACAATGAAATATGTGATATTATCAACATCTGAACTATTTACACCCTACTGCTCCATCATTTCAGAGTACTGGATTTGGCTAAACAGTCCAATTCTAAGAGCATATTCCAGTGGAGAGAGGGAAGCTGAAGTGTTGACAATTCTCTTTTCTGAAACTCTCATGAAAACAGATAATTTTGAACTGCTATCTAAAATTTAGATCCTGTGGTGGCACATCTTGATCAAAGTGATCCTAATATCAGAGATTAGCCCATAGTTACTTATTTAGGAGGTCTCTGCACTTTCTAGAGAGGAGGATTCCTAGCCAGGAGCATGATCCTGTTCCTTTCATGGATCTGCCTCATCAGCTCCCACAAGGACTGCATTTCTTTCCCTGCATGTATTGGGTAAAAGTCCTGAGCATGTTTGCACGGTGCACAAAAGTGACACGGCTTTAAACCACACCACAGGTTATTAAATTTGGCTGTAAATCTCCTGCCTTCAGAATGACTTGTTCAGTGGATATAACACCCCTCTGCAACTACTGCAGGGGCATCCACTACAACACAGGCTGCTCCAAGTCCAAATGACTTCACTGGTTCTCTTTGGGTGACTTGCAGTGAAAAACCTGTGATCCTGGAAATCAAATCACCTTGACAGGTGGGGACTTGAAGGCAGTGTAAATGTGTCGAGGAACCACAGGGACAAACATCCTGCCACAGCTTCAAAAAGCTGGCAAGGATTTCTGAGTTTTTGATATAAAATGTACTGGACTCAGGGCACCATGCACAAGCTGGATTCACTGTCATCCAAAATGCCCTTATCAGCATGATGGCATTTTACCAAACAATCATATTTAATAAGTTTTGCCACAGTTTATCCTTGCTTACATGGTCCCTTTGTTGGCTTTTCCTCTGAACCACAGTGATGTCTCAAAATGAGCTGAATGAATTTTTTGTTTCTTCCCCTCCAGCAGCAGCCATTCCACTTCTGCAGACAAAATCTGTTTTGTGAATTACTTAATCTGCAACCAAAGCTCAGGAAAAATCCTTTTAATCACAGCACAGGTCACGTAGGAGCCCTTAGCTGCTCATTTAGGGACAAACAGTAAGTAGCAGGTTCCGAAAATCCTCAGTAGGGAGAAACTTGTTTTTGGAAGCAAGTTATTCTACAAGAATGACAGCACACCTGTGCTTACTGCTCACCCACTTGTACATGAAAACAAACACAAATTGGAACTGATGGCCCAAGAATCTGCTGAAAACTGTAGATCCTAAAGTTCTGTATGTTCTTGCTTTTGACAATGGATTTGTTTGTGCTACTTGTGAAGGAACTCCCAAGGAAGCCCCTGAGCTGATGCTCAGTCTGTTGCTGCTGGAGCAATGGGATTTTTGCAGAACAAAGTGGTGAAAGGAGGTGTTCACAAAAAAGGGGAAGACCTTGTGCTCAGGGTTCATCTCACTGTGCCTTGGTTCCTCCTCTCTCTCCACAGTCTTTGTTTTCAAGTAGGTTTTCAGCGAGGTTGTTGCAGGAAACCATCTGCACCATTCTGTAGTTCAAATCACGGGGTACAATCATGTTGTACAAATCAGTCCTTTGGCTGAAGGGGGAGAGAAGTTCCAGTCAAACCAGATGGATTTTACTCTCACCTTTACGGGATTTACTTTTTATGGTCCTACTATCTTTTTCTTTCCTGATGGCACTTCCTTGTTGATCAGTGGGGCTAGGAGCACATCTTTATGGGTTGGACATTCTGATTTTGATGTTTTTGTTTTTTTTAATTGTGCCTTTGCCAGCATAAAGTCTGTGTCTCTACCTGCTAGGCTGTAGGATATACATCATATTCAAAATTCAGCTGATCATTTTGAATGGGTACTACTTTTTATTTAGCTGCTGACTGTTTGTGCCAGCTTGCTCCTTTCTTTCTTCTCCATTTAGCAGAGGTGCCACTGGCAGGCTCACACCCAATACCTGAATCCAGCTTTAGGAATAATTTCAGAGCAATTCCAGTGAAAAAAATTCACTTTTACTTGAGGAAAAACAAGGTGATGTCACAGGAGACTGTGAAACTATTCTGAGTTATTCTCTGCGTTTTAGTTTAGGGTTTTCCTTTCCTGTCCCCTCAGTCAGTGGTACAGTGCCTCCTGAAGCGCCGAGAAGAGGCAGGTCAAAGGAAAGACCAAGAGCACACAAATATTTTTGTCTTCACTTGATCTGTTTCCAGTGTCTTGTCACAGCCCTGCTCTATGGTCAATGTTTTTGTAGAAACTCTTCATCTTCCAACTTTGCTGCCAGTACCTGAGGAGCCAGCTGGGATTAGGACGACTTTAGCTGCTGGCTTTACATCAGCCATAAGAAAGAGATACTTTTATCATCAACAACTCTGGCAGGAATCTGGTTCTACAGACTGACAGGCTGGTTCTCATCAATCTCCCAGCCCCCTCCATCCCCACCCTCCCGAGTACACAGGAGAAATCCAGGGAAGCTGAAGCATCCTAAATTTCCAGATTCCAGTGCTCCCAGGCCTCCCAGGGAGCTGCAGACCAATCTGATCCCAGCAGTGTTTGGCTCCCCTTGGCTTGGGGAGGCTGAGCCAGGAGGTGGCTGCTTCCCCTGGAGCAGCACTGCCTTCCAGCCTGGCCCACAAACAAGGGAGCAGCCTCAGACCCCCTGAGCTAGCGAGGAACAAAAATGGTGAAAAACCCACGTTAATATGCCAAGAGTTGTCCAGGCCGCTGGGACATGTATTGGCAGAGCTGCAAAGCAGAGAATGGAGTTTGAAGTGCTTGCAGTTATTTACAAAAAACCACATTGTTCTACAGAATAAATTATTTCATGGTGCTTTTATATTGAAAAGAAGGCAGGGGATGGGTCCTTAGCTGCCTTCCCTGAGACATCCTGACCACAGTCCAGCTCTGCTGCAGAGTTCTGAATAGCAAACTAGGCATGGGTGAGGAGGAAAAGGAAGAATATCCATCCAGGAAAAAGATTCAAAGACACTTTATTCTTCTCCAATTTTAAATGGCAATGTTTTAGCAGATTTTTTTGTTCTTTGATTCTAGAATGTGATTTCAAAGATGAATGAAATGTCTTTGGTGACTGAGATGTCCCCCTCTCTTTTGATTGAGCAGGCCCATCTAAGGCTGAGGTTTACCAGTTCTGCCTGCAAACTTTTAGTGCAGTTTGAAATCACACCCTTTCCAAGTCTGTCAAAACCACTTTTAGAGAGAAGGGGTAAAAATGGCTTTGTGGCTGGTTTTAATGTGTTTCTGAGCCATAGATCTAATGCGTGATTTCTTATTAATATGCAATCTCAGCAATTCTCCCCCAGCATAACTCAAATCTTTTTCCTCCCATGAGACATGCTTTTTGGTACTAACCCACAGCATTAAAATCTCCTGTCCTGTGGCATTTTTTACCCATTGCTCTTTTGTTACCATATGCATGTGTCTGATTGACAGAATTACTAATCCATTATAATCATATTTTCATAATTAGTCCCACTGAGCCTCTGATGCCTGCATGCAAGCATAGGTAAACTACAGCCTGCCACAATATGCTTTTACTTACTGACAGCTCAGTGTGAAGGAAATGTCTGTCTAGTTCCTGCCACAGTTATTAGAGATGACTTTTGTTTTTCCTTTCACTCTTTCTTTCTCATTTCTTTTTAAATTTCCAAGTCTCTGTTGATGTAGACTCTTTATTGATTACAAAAAAAATCACAATTATCAACTTGTAATCTTTAAGGCTATCAGGAAATATTGGAACTTTAAAGTCAGTTTTGAATAAAAACACATGGAAATGCATCAATTATTCATCAGGTAAAGCCTGAGCAGACATAGATGCCAATATCTCTTTGCCTGATGGAGGAAAAGTTGCCAAAGCTTTCAGATTTGTCCTTTTTCATCTTTCACATCTCGGTGCTATGGTTGTGGTCTACGTGCCACGAGGTCTTGCCTGGTCCATCCAGCCTTTTTTAGTCTCGGATGACTTTGAGGCATCAGCTCATTGCCTGGCACCTCATCCCAGGTTTGGCTCTGTCAAAGGTCAGGATTGACTCTCTGGGAAGAAAGGGCCTGGGGAGAGCTCAGCAGAATCCCTCTGAGAATCCTGAGCAGCAAACACAGTCCCAGCCACTCTCCCTGGACCTCCTGCCCTTCCCTGCTGCTTGCCCCACCCTCCAGACATGGCAGCTCTTCTGGATTACTCTGTGACTTCACCGTTTGTTTCAACAAATTCCTGAAATTTGCTTTCTTCCTAACAAGATTAGAGTAAATCTTGGATACATTTGAAGTGGTTTAATTTAAATGAGAGGAAAAAAAGTATTTAAGAACACCCAAACAAGATAATAATAAAAAAATCTGCTGAAGGTAATGTCTTGTGTTGGTCATAACTGCAATTATTTAGAATATTCTAGCAATAACTTAAACAAAAGGTTTGTAAAAGTTCATCTCATTTCAGTCTGCCCTGATGTTTCTATACTCTGTACCAAACCTTTTCCCCAACAACTCCAGAGTTTCAGGCATTAAACCTGAACACCTTATCTGCCTTGTGAGTTCTTGATTAGGATGGAGGGCTGCAATCCCCAGGCAGCGAGAAGTGAGACATCCGATGCATTCTCTGATAGAAAGATAAATCACTGCTGCAGGGACTGTCAGGAGTTACCTGACTGCAGAAGCTGAGGTCCAGAGGGGAACATCCAGGACTTTACATGTGAAAATCAGCCACCTTCTTAATTACTGCTATCATTAATCATCTGCATGTGTCATTCGCTCTCTCCTGATCACACGGTGGATGGGTCCTGTGGCAGCAAAGGTAACTTGGAAGGCTCTGTCTGGCTCTGTGTTTTGGAGAAGAGGGGGGAAAAAACCTGCACAGCTGCAGCTGGGAGAGAGGAGTAAGAGAAAGGCTTGACCCATGAGCCTTTCATTTTATTTTCTTTCCCTTGTCCAGCTGAGGAAGGGAGTGATTGAGCTTTGGTGGGCACCAAGAGTCCAGCCAGGGTCTCCCAATCACAGTTTTACAATTTTATTGCTTATCTAGTGTGCCTTCTGAGGGTGGCCTTAGGGTCTGAGTGGAACAGGAGCATCTCTGGGCTGTGTCTGGCCAGCACCTTGTCTTGGGATAGATGGAACACACAACCAAAAATAAAATTTTTCTCCCCAGCATTTTGTGGGTGGAGCACACCCAGAAGGGTTCAGGCTGATGATCTGGTAATGCAGCTTTTTCTGTGCTGGGAGCTCCAGCTGTAACACTGTGAGAGATTTTAGAAGTAAAAGCTCTTCTGGCTCTGATCTCAGAAGCCATATGCCTGTTGTATGGCTTTCTGTGCCTTTGTGACCTGGTTTTTGCCTTTTGGCCTCACTGTGACACAGTGGTTGAGTTTGCAGTCCCCAAAGGTCTCTATAACAGATTGTGTGGCCTGCCAGCCCCACAGTTACCAGTCTTTGTTCTGGTATATATTCAAAATATATTTCTTATGCCCAGTACAGACTGGCTGGCATAGCTTTTAATTTAAATTTCAAAAAGAGCAAACACCAGTGGATATTTCTGTATCTCTAGGCACTCTTGAAAGCTGTGAAAGAATGGAATGGAATGCTTTGGCTTTTTTTGCATGGGGTGTCTTGCAGCTGCAAAGGAGAGTCTTGAAGCATGAGAAGGTTAGGATTTATGTAGGCTGTGCCAGGGTCTTCTCAGATGCTGATCTCATTACGGCAGGAGATGGGCTGGTGCTCTCCAGGGGCGATACATGGCCAAGAAATGTAAAAAGGTACTGAAGCAATAGGTAAACAGCATCCTGGCTTTTCTAGTAGAAGTCATAGGTGAGTGTTGGTTAACTAAGCCTGTGGTGGTGTTTGATGGAAAACTCAGGCCTTGCAGTCTTTCGTGAATAAATTCATTAGCAAACCCTTTAAAAAGGTCTAACTCAATTTTCCTTTCCATTACCCCCAAAACAGATTCTAGCAGAGAGCCAGTTAAGAGGAGCAAGGAGGACAGAACATGATCAGAACCTGGCAGTGTCTTTTCTCCCTGCCTGATGGGAGGTGAGGCTGTGCACGGGACAGGAGATGATTGTGCCCTGCTCTATCTGTACCTGCAGATCCCGAGCACAGGGAAGGGCTGCTCAGGGAACAGATTCAGCCCTGGTTCTTTCTCCAACTCTGTGTGAGGATGTGAACTAAGACTGGGATTGAAGGTGTGAGCTGATAGATCTGTTTCTGTTCTCTCCTTGCTCTCTCTCATCAAAGATTTTAGCAGTAATAATATGTTAGGGAGAAAAGAACCAGTATGTTTTCATATTGTTCATTAGCATAGACTTCCAAGCAGAATAGGAGACCAACTTATCTTCAGTGCCTGGAGTCAGGACTCCCTCATCTGTATAGACACAGATACAGGTTCACACAGAGAATTCTCCATGAGGAAAAAAGTGGACATGTTTCTTGTCATATAAAGCATTTCCATGGGCTGTGTGGGGATGCAGGGGTGGGTGTTCCCCTCTCTGACCCCAGGCTGTGGCAGCAAATCTTCCCACCTGCTGTGGGGAAGCCACGGATGGCTGAACTTTTGAGGAGAGTTGAGCTCAGGGTTCTATCAGGAGGACTGTTAGGTACTGAATAATGTATCCTGGCAGCAGGGTTTCAGCCAGTGACACAAATGTGACATTTGCCTGCATCATGTCTTTTTTCATCCACTTCCCTTAGATCAAGGAGGCTTAAAATCTCTCTGGTGTTTTGGATGACTGGTCATCTGTGGAAAGGGGGCCAGTTGAAGGTGAAATTGCTGAGACAGTTGCAGCAAAACATCCTCAGAGAAACTAACAGATCCCAAATGTGAGCATGGTCCTTTCCCCAAAAACTTGTGTGTGATGTGCAGCCACAGAGTGAAACATTCCAGGAAATAAAAGCAACAGGCCTCACTCACACTGATAATTGTTTGAGGACTTTGAGGAACACCTGCCTGGCATGGCCATATGGTTCTCTGTGAAAATGCTTGGGGTTACCATAGACTTCACAGACTTAGGTCTGCAACATCAAATGCCACAGGGGAAGTAAATCTTATTCTTGGTGAGGTTGCCACATAACATATTGAGGTAAATAAGAGGTTTGTTCTCAGGTTGAGAAAAAGCTCAGGAAGGGGAAGAGGCGCAGCCAAAATAACTTGCACATGTGTAATTTACACATAAATAAATTCAATAGTTGGCATTCCCTCAGAGAATTTTGGGTACCTTATAAATCTTGATTTAAGTAATATAGGCAAATAATAGTTCTGTACCAGAGGCAATGAAATTTTGTTCTTGGTAAAATTAGGTCAGCATCAGGATTGTGGATGGTTCAACCCCTCACTTTCTGGTGAAATTTCTGGGCCAGTAGATTTCTCAGTCATGTCCTCAGGGCAGCTGGCCATGATGTCTACTGGGGAGGTCCTGCTGACCACCTCAGAATCCATCCAGTGTTTTGTCTTCTGCAGAGAAAGAAAAAGGGATTGCTAGCCTGGGAAGTAATGGGAGTTTGGTTCTCACAAATCCTTAACCTGCAGCCCTGAGGCAGCCTACCCCAACTGTCAGCCTCAGGAGACATCCCTTGAACTCTTTCCCCTTCTTTAAACTCTATAAATTCCTTCTTTCTACATGTCTCCCGGCAGGACTGATGCCCTAACACTTTCCACAGAAAGTAAATCTAGATGCTAATAGATGTGAAAGGAAGAGCTCAGTGAATTTCTTCCTGTGATGGTCATGTTGGGCCATCATGCAGGTGGAAGAGGATTCCTGGGGAGGGGCACTTGGGAAAGCTCTGTGGGGAAACACCTCATGTGGTTGTTTTCCTACCTGCCCCTCAGAACAGAACAGAACAGAACAGCGCTGGGCTGCTCTGTTGGAACTGTTGACAAACAGAAAATGAACAGACAAACCAACTCAAGGAGATTCGATCAGAGGGAATCTGTTGTGAATAAACTTCCCAAACTGGAGGAACTGAGCTGCACGTTTGCCAGCCTGTCAGTTCATCTCCCGCCCTCGGCGCCACGCTACCGAGCACCGAGTGCTGCTTCAATTGCTTCAGTCTGCTTGATTTACATGTACAGGAGGGAATGGGTGTGAAAAAAGGAAGTATTTGCCTCTCCATCAAAGTGTGGGATCTGGGGAAGCAGAGGAGTGCACGGAGCAATTCTCAGAACCTCACCTCTGTGGGATAATTATAAAGAAGACCAAACGCACTGCAGAAAGACTAATTGTAATAAATTGGCCAAGGAACTTAAAAGTTTGGTTGTGCATTGCAGCAAAACAGGAATTAATTCCTGGGAGCAGATAAGCCCCAGGTTGGCAGAAGGCTGATGTAATTGGCTCTGGGTGCAATCAGACGGCGCTGGCAACTCAGAGCCTTGGCATTTGAGAGGGTGACTCAGGAATGAGAGCCTGCCCTGCCAGCCACAGCACTGGAACTGATGGGATTTGGTGCATGTTAAAGCAGCAAAGATCCTGCGGTGTGGCCTCTGGATGATCACAGAACAAGTGAGCAAATGCAGATAATCACACAGCGAGAGTCATGGCAAAGGAAAGGCCAACGGGGCCTCAAGCTGGGGGAATCAGAACAGGCTCTAGATACAGGAAATATGGGATTGCTGGCTGGAAAAATGAGACTCCACCTGGACTGGGAGGATTGCAGGCATCAGGATTTGTCTTTTCCAGCTCTGACTAAAATAGATTAGCAAAAAGAAGCTGGAGCATGGCTGGAGTCAGAACTCCCTTGTCTATACAGATGTATAGACTTGTTGCTTGCTGTATAATGCAATGTTTTTTGGGGTGGGACTTTTTTTTCTTTTTATGGGCTTGGTGTTGATTTTTTTTTTTTTGAACTGTAGATACTTAGTCCTTCCATGTCAAGAACAGGACTACACTCTGAAGTAAGCAAGGTGGATTCATTGGTCTCAGTTTGCTAAAGACTGTACTTAGGGCAGTCTGAGTTTGTTTCTCGCTGGGGAAGGTGATCTGGGGTAACCCATGTAATTTAAAACATTTTAAATGTTTTAGATTGTGGTGAGGATACTGGGTTTTTCATGCTTTACAAGCCCTGAGAGAATTAGATGTCACAGCCATCTACAAGGGAATAATAATGGATGGACTGAATATGACAATTCACATTTGCCAATGGAATAAAAGCATCTCTTGCACTGGTGCAGTCCTGCCCTGTGTGCTGCAGCTTCCTACAGCACTCTTGCCTCTCCTGAACCCCTACATTTGGGTAGATCCCCTTTCAGCAAACAGAGGCTCTGCTGATACATGGAAGAGCTGGCGATGGGATACACTAAATTTTGCAGTCCTTCATATCTAGTAAGCTAAAAAAACCCAATAAAATAAAATACAGACTATGCATTTCATCCATTTTTTCTCTTACTCTACCTTTGGTAGTCTCCCTAGGGCCATCTGAAGCCTCCTTTGTTTCTTTGTGAATCATTTATGGCCCAGGCTCTGAAAGAACAGATCTGTAGTTCTGCCCTGACTGTGTTTGCTCTCTGTGAAGTGGGAAGCACTTTGTTCCTGGGATGCTGGGTACACCCAGAGTAGTGCAACGCTCCAAGTGGGAGCTGCAGGGTGAGGAGATGAAGAGGAGGAGTCCCACAGGAGCCAAATGCCTCAGGAAAGTCAGCATTTACACCCTGGAGAGGTAAAGGACAGGCTGTCTGAGCATTAGAGGTGCTGTCCTGTTAATTCCCACAGAGGTGCCAAAATTTTCTACAAGTCCCTTGTTGCATTTTCCACATGAAATGGGCTACGCTGACAAAAGCTCTTCTGTCCTAAGACCCTGGTAGATGCTCATATGCTGGGCTGGGTTCCTCTCTCCTGGCTGGCATCTGCAAAAGGGATTTGGAATCTTTGTAGCTTTGGTTGGTTTCTTTATGTGTCACTGATTTGTTTACCACAAAACATTGTGAATAATTTGCCTCTGGGTATTTGTGCCTGGCACCTGACGCTTGTTTGTGTGGTATCTGTGTTGGAGGTGCTGACTTCTTGCTCTTCATGTACATGTATTGTATACATGCAGTTACTTCAGAAGGGCCTCAGGAAATCACATTTGAAATGGATGTATTATTTCTAAACTTGTCCTGATTATCTCTGGGGAGATTGTGGTGCACAGCCCAGGAGCAATAGAGACAATTCCATCCGCTGCACTGGCTTTGTGGGAGACAGAGTGAACCTCTGAGTGTTTTCAAGGGGTCATGCAGATTCTCATTTCGTTTTTATCTACAAAGCAAAGGCCAGTTATTCCACTTGAGCTATTACATCGGGAGCACAGCTTAGAGAAATCCTGCAGGACTGCTGCACAAGACCCAGCAGTTCCCTGGGATCACTGCTTTCCATCTCAGCTGCCCTGTGCAGGGTGTGACCCTGTCCTGCCTCAGACCGTGTCAGACCCAGGAGCAGCTCTGTGCTGGAGGGATGTCACTGCTGGACACTGCTCCTGGAGACCTCTGCTCCTGCAGCACACACAGAATGTCCACACACTCCAAATATTCCTTTTTCCTTCCCTCCTGCTGCTGCCGAGCTGGCAGACGGGTGCACTAATCTGGTGTGCAGATGTCTGGGTTGCCTGAGAAGAGCTTTTCACCCTCAGTAGTTCAGAAATGTATTTGTAATAAGATATGTGACAAACTGTTACAACCTGACAGTTCTTCACAGTCATAGAAAATACCAATACCATGTGTTCAAAAAAGAAAAAAAGTCAGTTGTCTGTGGTCCAGTAACTTTCCAGACTACTCAGTGGTATGAAATTACCAGCACAAAATGCTTCCTTATATAAAACAGTAGGAACTTCTCTGTTATAAGTATATTTACAATGCATATCTCCTGGGTAGTTGTTAAATGCATGAACATTACACTGGCATTTCCTTTTTAAACATTGTCATTTTATTGCTTTATCTATCTAGAGGAGAGCAGAAATTATCCTTTAATTACTATGAATGTAATAGCATTGGTTATACAGCATTTTAGCTCCCACACAGCAGGACTAAGCTCAGTCCTAGCACGCATCATTGATTCATCTTTTCATCCTGGAGTGCTGAGTCTTTCCTGAGTCTTTGCTAAAAGCAGGTAAAGGACTGTAAGTTGATGCTCAGACTGCCTTAGTCAAAAAGAATCAAAATGGGACTACAGGGAGGTGTGGGCAAGGTGGGTTGTGCTGCTACTTTGCTGTGCCGATTCTGAGAAGGAAGAGGAAAGCATGGGAATAAAAAGCCTGTCATTATCAAAACACAACACTGTAACATGGAGAGGTGGAGTAATTTATCTTTAAGTAACAGGCTGACCTATTCAGAACTGTAATTTTAAATGTAAGACTAACCTTTGAAAACAGATCAAGTGATATAAATTATTAAGGAACAGACATTTGTCAGATAGATGGTCTCTATTAGTAATTTTATGCATGAATGGTTATCTTCAAAGGTAGTGTTGCTGTCTGCTGAGAGAGAGAGAGTGCAAGAGAAGGTTACCTTAAACTGATGTGTAAGACTGACTTTTAATCAGTGTTTTTCTAATCCAGTTAAAAAAAAAAAAAAGCTGAAGCAGGGTTGTCTTGCTACCCAGACTGTGTAACTTTTGAATATCTTTTCTAGTAAAAGAAACTCCTGGTAAAGTTCCTAAAGTATTTCCCAGTAGCTTTTAGGATCAATCAGTTTGGCCTGTTCCCCGTTTGAGCATGGCTGCTCCCACACTGGTGGCACTGGATGTTCCTGGGCAGGGGAGAGCTGGGATCCTGGGGGAGCAGAGCTCTGTGCCCCTGCTCCCTCAGAGGGCTGCTTGCAATCCTGTCTGCAGAGGAAAGCTGCAGCAATCAAAGGGAATGCTTGATGATGGATTAGTGTCCTTACTTTGATGGTGTTGGGTCCGTGTTTTGGACTTGGAAAGCGAGAAGAAAAAGGGAGAGGTGAAGCTCCATCTTTTCTGCCATCTGATCACTCTGCCTTTGTTTTTGCTTTCCCAAACTTCTCTTTTCATGAGTTTCACTCTGCTTTATTTGCTCGTTTATTTTATATGCAAACTACTTCCATGCCCTTGTGAACTTGTGATCCAAGTACTGCAGAGCGCTTAATGTAAAACTAAATTTGACTTATTTTGAGAAGCTGTTGGAGGGAGACTGTGGCCAGAAACTTGCTTTTCCCCAACCTCCATTCTTTGCATATCTTTGGCACGGAAAAGTAAGAGCAAACCTAAATTTAAGCTCTGCCCTCCTAGCCTGTTTGCTCCTGCAAACAAATCCAATTTCTCTTTTTACTAATTTTTATTCCATATGCAGATTTTTTAAGTCTTGTCTTTCAGTCATACGTGCTGCTATTGCTTGATTTTTGAATGGGCTGTTGATGGAGGGAATTACAGCTTTTCCTCCATCCTGCAGTCACTCTGAAGCCTGTAACACTTCAGGAGAAGTTGGGTGCACACTGGAGCAAGTCCCTGTCAAATGGGACTTTTATTCCTGAGGTCCCAATGATTTTGCACAGTGGCTCGACCATTTTGATGCCTCTACAGCATAACATAATGTTTTTGATCTCTCCTGACATCTTTATTCACTCAAAAGTTGAACTGGGGCTAATCTACAATGTTTGGTGCCTGCAATTCTCCTAGACCTGAATTAAGGGCCCACGACTGAGATTTCTAAGGGTATTGGAATTTATGACCCTTTTGAGGATATCTAAGAAGAGATTTATTTTCTGAATCCTATTTTATTCAACTCCACTTGAGCAATTGACAGGGAAAAATTGAAATATAAACAATTACTCTGGTGTGCGTAATCTCAGTGACTTCTCTCTTTTCCTCTTTTATCTTCATCTAACTCGTTGCTGTGCCAGGATGAATGGTTTATGGTTAAAGCACTGCAGTGGGATGCAAATGATGCAAGCTTAAATTTCCAGACATGTCAAAGGCTTCCTCTATGACTACAATTGATATTTCTGTGATCTCTGCATGTACTGTTAGGTACAAAAGGTATCTAAAAATATGACCTTCTCTCATATTCTTTTTGTCTGTTTAGGCATTCAAAACCAGACTCCGGGTGTTTGAACCCCCTCCACTTTGTTTCTTTGAACAAAATGCCTCCTGTTTGTGTTGAAGCGATACAGGTTAACACTTTGAACAAAAGGAAAAAAAAAAAAAAAAGAAGATAAGCATTTGGTGTACTAATTTCAGGAGCAACTGTTTCCAGCAGCCTGGAACCTTTCTGCAGTATATTGATGTTTCAATTTGTACAGAGTAGCAGCTGCCCTTAATGATAAAGAAAAGCAAGTGCTGTGCTCTGTGAGGATTTGACATGGCAGCAGTAGTCTTGCGGAATGTGACATGACAACTTGAAGTAATGATATGTAGATACGATGCCACAGACATGTCACGAAATAACACAAATTACTAAAAATTATGGAAAAACATCTTCAGAGCAAAAATATTGAGACAAAAAATTTGTCACTTATCGTGTCTGAGAGGAATATGACAGTTTGTGATTCCTGCTAGAAACAGTTTAGTCTAAATGGTCCTTTATAATTGGAATTTTGCAAATCAACACAGTCATTAGTAGGCTCCAGCTTGTCATATACAAAAGAAAGATGATTTTCCAGCATCTGCAGTGCTTTTAATGTGAACTCTTTGTGAGTATGGACACATGTGTGACCATGCTGAGGAGGCCATGAAGGCTCCGCACACATTAATGAGCAGTGATCTCAAGGGGGCACAGCTGTGGAGCAAAACGGTGCTGCAGGTTCAGACCACACTCCACACGTTTCAGGTAATTTATTTCAGGTAGCTGTTAGCATGACTGGTTTGCTGGAGGGCAGTAGGTGAGCTCCTGGACTGTATCTTCCCATCTAATTTTATCCCAAGGTAAAATGAGATGTTCCAACAGGCTGCGATGGGAACCAAAGCCCAGGAAAAGGAGATAACCATGAGAGTATTTAAAAAAGCACACCCTGCTCCACAGTAAAGCACTGACACATGTCCAAAGACATCTGGGCTCTCTGAGCGCTTCCAGAAGATGAACCAAATTGTTTATTCAAACAATCAGATTAATCCCGCTGGAGGTAAGAGAATTATCATTGTGCTGATTAGAATTGGATCAGTGGTTGTTCCTTTTATCCAGGAGCTACCTTCATCCGATTGGGCTTTACTGGTTTAATGGAAATTGTTCTGAACCATCTCTGATGATGGGTAATGGAAAAGCCAAAGCCTGACCTCTTTGTATCATTTCCATTACAAATAATGTGTGATTCCTTAGATACTCAGCTGGACAGAATTACAGCAATGTCGGTTCTGAATTTCCTTCTTCCCTTCCTGTTCTCTTCAGCCTTCACTTTCTGTAAGAGGAGAGACTGTGCTTCATTCTTCTGTGAAGGCTTCTGCTGAACAAAAGCAGTTGACTCTGAGAGTCATCCTCTGACATCAAACCCTTAGACTTGTGAAAGCATTGCTCAGGGTTTTAGATGTGAGTTTCCTATTCAATTTAATTGGAGCTGTGCAGCTGCACCAAAGCTTTCAGGATACACACCCTGAAATATTCATGTTGCCTTTCTCGTTTTCCTTTCTCCCAGTCACGTTTGTTAAGGTTTAAACGAAGTGGCTTCCACTTGTTGTAGGTGCAAATTTGTGCTTGCATAGTCTATGAAGACATTAGCATTTAGACACTGAGCATCCTTGATTTGTATGCACCAGTCACTTGGTAAACAGCTGAAGTGGTTGCATTTATGCTGTCAGTTAATTCTGGCTGCTAAAATGGATTCCAGTTTTTGAAAGTTGGGTCCTATCAGATCTCTGCTCTCCCGTTGCTTGCACATAGGATGATTTTAAGTCTAGCCTTTTCACGTTGCCCATGTCTAGGCAGGGGCTCCAGTTACTGCTTGGATTCCTCTCAGGTTTGCAGGATCCCAAGGTGATCCAAGGCTGCTTTCCTTCCAGAAGGAGAACATGACACAAGACAGAAGTAGGGTGTTAAATATGGACATATTCCCTCAGTTTGTGTAGCACTCCTGGATAGAAGTTCTGGGGGCAAGACTGGCCTTTCTGAGGTGGATTTGTTCAGTGTCTGAGAATGGCAGAATATCCTGAGTGAGAAGGGACCCACAAGGATCATTGAGCCCAACTCCTGACCCTGCACAGACACCCCAACAACCCCACCCTGTGCCTGAGAGCATTATCCAAATGCTCCTGGAGCTCTGGCAGCCGTGGGGCTGCGACCATTCCCTGGGGAGCCTGGGCAGTGCCTGAGCACCCTCTTTTCCTCGAGGGTGTATGAATTCTAGGCATAAGGGCACTACAATGTAGTAAAGAAGATTTATCTTAATGTAGATGGTATCACTAATTTTAGAGCCACACATGTAGTGGGTATTTATCCCAGAGGAATCTCATCTTCAGAAATTATATCAGAAATAATTGTACTTCCTTCTTTTCACTTAAATATAGACCCTTCAAATTTGGCCATAATTTTATTTCCAGTCTTACCCATCTCTGAAGGTGGCTTACCATGGAAGAGTTCCTAACTGGTCGACTGCAAAGCAAGTCTGCTGAAAATGCTGCCTGCTAAAAGAAGTGGGAGTGTTTCTGTTTATAGGGAAAAGTCCAGGGGGAAATAGCAGGAGTGCTGCTTTCCAGTCTGCCTCTACTCACACACTGTGTAGCCTTGATTCAGTAACCTGTTGTTGCCTCGACCTGCCCATCAGTAAAATGGGTACGGGGTAAAAGTAAGAATAATCAAGGGCAAAAGCTGACTTTATCATGGCACTCACCTTTTTTCAGAGTTGCTGATATTCCAAGCATGTGAGCTCCCGTGTCTCCTAATTTCCTGCTTGTTGCTGTACTGATGAACTGACCACATGCGTGGCCCTAATCTATTGCAAACACAGACTGAAATGCATTATCTTAAAATACCAAAAAGGCAGGCTAGCTGATAAGCAGAAAATCACAGAGATCTGATCACTCATTTGTTTGTAATTGCAGGTCCACACCCAAAATTAATGTTTCTGGGCTGATTTCTGAGGCAAGCAGAAGCAAAGGGTATTAGGAGAAGTTGTTGTACTTCAGTTTGTTGTCATCAGGTTTTGTAAAATCTCTTGCATGAACAGACTTTGGAAATACTGCTTTATCCTTCAGCCTGGGAAATATTTGCCTCATCAGCAAGGTTCTGCTGTCTTAGCCGCCTCCCTTTCTAATTGAATTTGGAATATAACAGAATCATTGCTAGCAGCACTGCAAACCTTCCCAATTTGCTCTGGATAATTTTCTCTCACTGCTGCAGGGTTTTCTGCATCGTGTTGGGAATACCCAGGGAAAAATGCAAATGGTGACATTGAATTGCTCAGCTCTCTGCAACAGCCGACAAGATCTGAGAACATTTTCTGTCTATCTCTCACTGCTTCTGATTTCACTTGTTGCCATGTGTTTAGATTGGCAATTGTTTTGTATAGCTAGACCTGTAGTGTTAATATCCTGCTTTGATAATAGCACTCTTCAGGAATATTAACGAGTGGCTTTTGTATGTGGCATCTTTAAAACCTTCCACTGCTGGTAGGTTCTTTTTTATTTTTTCTAATGGTGAAAGAGCACTGCTGAAAGCCCCTTGGGTAAATAGTGTTTAAAACAGTCTATGCATTTTAATTAGCAAAGAAATACATAGGTAAGGATGAAAGATTTGTTTTCTTCAGGCAAACCATAAGAACATCAGGCCCACAGGTAGCTTGGTTTAACTCCTGAGAGATTACATTTATATCTCTTCATCTTAATCTTAAAAATGCCATTCTGATACAAGCAGTACAAATTAAGGCAAGATAAAGGTGTCTTCTCTGCTGCAGGTTTAAGGTCCTTTATTCTGAATGTTATTAAGGTATCTTGTTCTGGAGAGGTAAAGGAAAGCAAAACTAGATCATGAAAACTGCAACACAGTCTGTGTATGAAACTGTATTTCTGTGTGCACAGGGAATGTAAATTAATGGTTAGTCATAGAAATGGGTAAGCTGTGCTTTCTGGTCATGAACCTGTGGAATCCTGATGCATATTTACATGCTTTAATTATTAAAGACCAATTTTCCCTGCTAGTAGGCTTCTGGTAGAAGATGCATGTCTGGTACTCACCTTTGCTGTGGTCATTTAACACCCTGAGCAGGGTTTTGTTCTTAAACTTGAGGTGTTTAACCTCTTTTGGGAGGTTAAATGACTAACCTTTGGCTACACAGCATTTTTATGAGAACTCTTGTGGTGCCCAGGGGGGATGTTTTGAAGGGAGGATAACAGCAGCTCAGAGAGGAGGATTGTTTCAGAGCCTCCATCAGTCTGGTCACTCTAAGCAAGGGTTACTGCTTGCTTCTCAGGGACAGGAACTTAAACACCGAAAGAAGAGGAGGCCATGCATAGAAAAGATGTTTTGCTGTGAATTTGGCTGCTGTAGCACTCCCTCTCCCTGAAGGGTGTGGAGATTGCTGTGTTTAGAGGTCAGGCAGGGGCGTTGCTGCTGGAGAATGTCAGGAGGACAAGGATGGTGCTGCCCGTACAGAGTTCCTCATCGGCTGCAGCTCATTTCCAAATAGTCTTAAGTTTTCTAATGAGGGCATCAGCTCAGCAGGAAGGAAACCTACATGGAAAGGCTGATAGCAAGTGGAAGGAACACAAACTGATTTGGGGCACCAGAGGAACTCCTGGTCCCCAGGGAGAAGGCTGAGCCATGGATGCTGCTGCTTTCTTCTCCCGTCCAGAAGCAGCTGGACTTGCTTACACCAAATCACAGTGAATGACTGAAAGAAAATGGTGAGGTTTTTCTAAATGCCTGCCTAAGGAGCACTGTCAGTTCAGCCCAGATAAAGACACCAAGGGAACCTGTCGTATTTTGCCGTGCTCATTGTGTAGGAGCTGGTCTTAGAAGGTGTCTGGTCCTGTGCTGTGACAGACAGTGCATTGACCCAGCACTACCCAGCGTGTTTTGCCTCTGGAGGAGATTGAACATGCCACAGAATTCACTGAGATCCTGTGAGACCAGAAAAACCTCCTGCAGAGTTGTTGTGTGTTATCCAACAAAGCAAAACCTTTCTGGAAGGCAACATCGCCAAGTGCATGCAAGATGGGTTTGGTTTCCAGGCCCGAGACAGATTCTTTAGTATTCCTGAGCCCAAGACCCAAAGGGATGGTGTCTATTCCCAAGGTTGAACACTGATCTAGGTAGCCTCTGCGCTGCTCTAAATAGTCTCTCCCCTGTTCTGGGATATTCAGAATAAGAAGAGCAGGCTGGCAGCCAGAACCATTAGGCCTGTGCTGGCTGAGGGTGCCACATGCAGGTGGGGTCTGCAGCTCTGGCTCCCAGAGCCCTTGCTGTGTTGATGCCATCCCAATGTGCAATCCCAGAGCTGGGAAGAATCAGCCTTTAAATTAAATGCTCTGAAAAATGTGTGCCAGGAGTGTAACCAGCATCATGCACTACTATGGCACGTGGAGGGGTAGATTTGTTAGAGAAAGCAGAAGCTGGAAGAGCCTTGCACTTCCTCAGCAGAAGACTTTTCTGTAGAAGCCTTTCAATGGTCATTTTTTGTGGTCTTTTGAGAAATAAGTTAGTGCTGTCTCCAACCTAATTACCAGTGTAAAAGACAATTTATCACTTACCAAAGCTTTGATTGCTTTTTTCAGCCTTCAATGGCCTCGTGGTTGGAAGGTAGAATTGTGTACAAGATTGGCATTTTTAAGGGGAAGTTAAAGAAAAAAGAAAGGAAAGAAATAAAGTAAGGACCCAAAACCTCAACTTCCAAGTCTGTACTTTACTGTTTGTATGATGCGTTTAATTTTTTTTTTTTTAATGTAAGCTTATGCTATTTTGCACTTAGAAATCTGTAAAAAGAAATCCTCATTTAAGACTTCTATCTCTCAGTTCATATTTTTTAACAATGTTGCCCTTGAGAATGAAGATGCAGTTTCCCATAGGCTAAAATGCAAGAGTCAGCAGGAGAAATAGCTCACTTGAAAAAAATCCAAGGCATAATTACTAATTAACGTACAAGAAAAAGATTTGGTGTGCAAAAGGCTCTGTCTTTTTCTCATAGTTATCATTGATTTCTTCTAGACTTTAGATGCAACCCTGAACAAGCCATCTTATGTTATATTTTTGCAGGTCAAATGATCAGAAGAAAGCAGGTCATATGTTTTGATACATACCACATAAAAAGGAAATGTTTAGACTGGTAGAGTCGTACTCAAATTTGATTATAGGGAATTAAGTTTCTTCAAAGCAAATGGCTTTCTTGTACTTCTCATGCAATTAGCAAGTTGATTATATTAACTTGCCTGACAGACGATATTAGTGATCTTATCAGCTTTCACTTGTGTATACAGGGCTTTATTAATTTCTTGTTTGCTTATGAACTTCTTTGTCAACAATAAATTTGGTGGGTAAATGTGGACCATACGTGTCAGGGTAATGCGTCGCTTGCTTTGCTTATCAGGAAATAACAAACTTTTGGCAAATAAATAAGAGCAACAAGGGAGCAGGTGGATCTTAGGGGGTTCTTTTGTGCTGTTGGTACTTGGTCATGTTGCTAAGTTACAGCAGCTTCTGGCTCCTACTTTAGAGAGCAGAAGTTATTTTTAAATGTATAACGAGCACAGAACCAGGGACGCCCAAAACGGCTCTGGCAGTGGCCAGAATACAGGAAGGATTGTGAATGCTGACCAAAGAGCAGCCCTGAAAAACACTTGTCTCACATAAAACCAGTTCCTACCATCACACTTCACTTAGAGGTGTGCACGTTATTTAATTTTTTACAACATGCCTTAAAAGCAGCAAGCAGCAGGGATGAACTGCTGGATTGGGCAGCACTGCCTGTCACTCGCAGAGTGTAGGATGAGTGTGGCCCGAAGGGCTTGGGGAAAACAGTGACAGTGACTTTTTGCACAGATAGATAGTGGTAGGACAAGGGAGAACAGTTTTGCGCTAAAAGAGGGAATATTTAGATTAGCTGTTAGGAAGAAATTCCTTACTGTGAGGGGGCTGAGGCCCTGGCACAAGTTGTCCAGAGAAGCTGAGGCTGCCCCAGCCCTGGAAGTGCTCAAGTCCATGTTGGATGGGGCTTGGAGCAACCAGGCCCATGGAAAGGAGGTGGAATTAGATGATCTATAAGGTCCTTTCCAATTCAAACCGCTCTGTGATTTTTTGAAAAGGTAGGAACGATCAGGACTAGAAGTAAAAACTTCCAGATTAACCTCCATGAAGAGAATATTCCCAGAATAGATAGTATTTCCTTACTAAAAACTTAGGTCTTTGTACTACTAGTGAAAGTTTTTATTCCTCCTGTTGCAATAGGGATTTCATTATTACTGCCATGAAGAGAACAAGCAGTAACACTTCCCTCCCTAAGCAGGAATTTTGTACACACTGTGAAGTCGCCTGGCGGGGTCCTCACTAATCTTTCTCATACACCAAAAGAGAAACCGTAAGAGTGATATTACTTAGACTTCAGTTGCTCTGTGGCATTATAAAGGCTGAAGCTCTGAACTGAAAAATGGAATCAGCTTTCAGGCTGAATTTGGAATATACAGTCATTTTTTTATTGATATTTCAGTTTGTGAGAGGGAAACATCATTTTCCTGCTGGTTAGAAGTTACACTCCACCATCTGTTGCTGGGTAATTGTGAGCCCTTTGGAAGGGCTGGAGTTCAACTCCACTTGGCTTCAGGTTTAACCTGCCTCTCCAGTGGAGGAGAGCGGTCCAGGGGGTCAGATGGTGGGAGCATATGACTCAAAGCTTTTGGGGGACATTGAGGGTGGCCTGAGTCCAGGGAGATGAGCACAGGGATAGCTTAATGCAGAAAATTGCAAATGTGTTTTGGCAGCATATTCTCTCTATGAGTGCCATGAGATCATATGGGGCAGTGAGAGGGTGAGGGTGGCTTTGTAGCAGAGGATTGAAACCCAAAGAGAGATGTGCAAAAGCAGTGAGTCTACCTAAAAAAAAGAGAATTTCTGGCCTTTAGTTAAGCTTCTGGTTTAAACAGTTTCCAGGTGGGGAGATAAACCCAAAGTACTCTATTCAATGCACTACTTGCCAGAACTGGGCAGGTTTGGTAGATCCCAATGCAGCAGGAGGTGACTTGATAGTGTGTTCTCTATTCTGAGCTCTTCTGCCTGGAGATATTTTTCCATCCAGTCTTTCCTTTCCTCCTGAAATGGGTCCTGGACCCATTGAATGTTTTTCCTTTTAAGAGTTCATAGAGCTGTCTCAGCTCTGCTTCTGGTGAAGTTCATAGGTGTCCTAGTCCATGCAAGGGAAATGCACTTCTCTGCTTGTGGGGAAGCTGATAAAAGACTGATTTTCTTTTTTTCTGAATACCTTAGTTTTCTCACAGACTGAATTGTCTAAATTATAGATTCTTATCTGCAAGAGAAGAAAGTCTGTGAACCTCACAGACCTGGCAGGGAGAAGCAGCAAGCCCCAGGACATTTGTCTGAGGGTGAAACCAGAACAGCTGTAAAGATGACACTCATACTAAGCACCTCTCTGGCCAATGGTTACAGGTCTAGGCTGACTGGCTCAGGGACTTCCTGAGGCACTTCTCCCTTCTGCCTCCAGGATCCAGCTGGGATGTCTGATTCATCCCTTCAGGCTGAGCCAGAGCCATCCAGCTCTGAAAAATGGATTTCAAGGGGATTTTGCTTGTCTTGACATGGCACTCTGCAGGACAGCCAGCCCTCTGAAACCATCATAACTGGGCCCACACTTCTCAGAGGAGGCTGTGCTGAGCTTTAAGCCTCCCCCGGGATCTGAGCTCCTTTTGCAGAGTGACATGGCTTTGGAGATGACCTTTCTTAAACAGATAAGGTCAATGGGAGCTCTGCAGAAATGAGCTTTTGAAAGAGTCAGTGAATGCAAAGGGGAAGAGGAAACTTTCGTATTTAATTTTCCATCCTAACCTGCCTTTCTGGACTCTAAGGTGGTTACATCTGTGCTCAAATGTATAAATAAGGCTCTAAAATGCAGACAAGGGGTCTGGTCAGGTCTCAGTCCTTCTCTGCTCATCTCTGTTGAGGAACTACAAACTAAAACGAGAGCAGCAGATCACAACAGAGCTGCCTTGGGTGCATTTTGCAGAGACTCAGAGGCCAGAGCCAGGTCTGCTTTTTTTTTTAATTTTCCTTTTTCTCCTTTTTCTTCTTTTCTTTTTCTTTAGAGCAGAGATAAATTCTTAATTCTTACCCCTCCTGCAGAACTGCTCATGGAGGTTTGTTAAACATGAGCCACAGCTCTGTATTCTCAGTGATTCAAGAGCAGACCCAGCTTGGAGCTCCTGCCATCTGTCACTTGTCACCAGTGCTGTCCCTTCAGGGAGAGCTGTGGTGGGACAGTGCTGCAGCAGCCAGTTGTAGGGCTGTGAGTGGAGAAGCAGTGCAGAAGGGTGATTATTCACTGCTTTTCACAATAAGGGAACTAGGGAGCATCTGAATCTCACAGCAGGTTAAAAACTCCGAAGGAGCGTTGTTTCCACATCGTGCATAACTGAGCTGTGGAGTTTGTTACCATGTGATTTGGTGGGGATAAAAGGTTTGGAGGGCTTCCAAAAGCCATTAGGAAGCATTATGGAAGGGAAATGCAGTGTCTGGTAATCACAGTGATGCAGAAAAGTCTGAGGCAGGTAACTTCTCCCCGTCCCTCACCATGGAAGGATCAATTTAGACCTTTTCTCTACCATTCTGCCATGGCTGACAGATGCTGTGTTAGAACTCAAGAGCAGAAAAACCAATTCAACAATTTCCATGTTCCTTATGCTGGCTTTAAAGCCAGAAGCTTTGAGGGTTGAGAAGATTTTGGACTCCTTTTGATATTTAATCTTAGTTCGAAAAAATGACCAAAAAGAATGAAGAGAGAAGGTACAGTATACGCATGAAGGATTTATTATCATCATTTGCTATGGACCAGTGTGGCAAACCATTTAGTTCAGCACTCAGTTTGTAAAATACCATCTGTGTGACCATGGAATCTCTGTACTGAAGGATTTTATAACCAAAGTAGTCACACGTGGTGGTGAGAGCAGCCACCAAGGCATTGCAGCCTGCTGGGGACTGGCCATGAAGAAGATGGGGAGCTGGCCTTGCTCATCCCACCAGCCCAAAGGCTCTGCCAGCTCTGGATCTCAGGCTTCTTCAAGCAGCAGTTTCTAGAGAGATTTGGCTTGTCAGACACCCAAGGTAAAACACAATATCCTCAACCTAAAAAAAGAGCTTAAAATGAACATCTTTATCTTTGTGGTGAGCTGAGCGTGTGTGTTTGTGCAGCCCCTGCAGATCACCAAGGTTTGAGAATTCACTGCACTGCAGCAGCGTGGTCCTGCCTGTGAGCCCTTGAATTCCCAGTTCACTGGAAGGCACTTCATTCACTGCCAAGCTCAGACCTTTTTGTCTTCCAGTGAGCACTTCCACTGATGGTTTATGCTCTTCTCCCCCTTTACCTGCAGCTCCTGCAACATTTGTCTCAACACACCTCAAATTTTGTCTGAAACACACCTCAAATTCCAGCACCAGGGTATAGAAACCAGTAGATGTTGTAGTTCTTGACTTTTTTTGAAACCTCTCAAGGAGCAGCCCTGGAGTTCTTTCCTCTGCAGAACCGTGACCCGTTTATATCTATGACAGATGCCTGATAGGTGCCAACATTCTGGTTTCTCACCTTGGGAAGGAGCAAAGGTCTGTGCTCATTCAGCCCTGTGGAGGGTTAATTATTGTTTTGCTTAAAAAAGCATTCAGCTGCCCTTAGGTATAGGAATTTATTGAAGCCTTATCTGCATAATTATCATGTTTATTGCTCAACACAGCTGGATGGATATGAAGCGTATGCAGTTTTTGATACACACTTTATGTCAGAACCATTACGAGGGAAAATGATCATTCTCTTATAGCCCCAGCAAAGAGGCTGGCAGTAACAGTTGTAGTTTTCTGACTTTAAAAAACAAATCCTAGGACCAAATTTATCGGGCCTATTTACATATTTTTGATGCTGAAGCGCTTCCTCCTTTTATGGACTGTGGTGATGAACAGCCTGGATTTTGAAGGGTGATTGGTGACCTGAGATGTTTTTGCTTAACAGACTCAAATTGCAGAGGGAAAAGAACTGCATCACATAAAAGTCATTCACCTCTTTCAGGGACTCCTGTCAGGCACCCAAAATCACTGTCTTTCTCCAGAAATCTTATCCACTTTTGA
The DNA here is from genome assembly GCA_013400315.1 of Bombycilla garrulus. Lineage (NCBI taxonomy): Eukaryota > Metazoa > Chordata > Aves > Passeriformes > Bombycillidae > Bombycilla > Bombycilla garrulus. The sequence continues at coordinate 885,003 of VXBU01015487.1, forward strand.
CACTGTCATTATTGAGATATTAACATAGGAACTCTAGAGTAGCCAGAAAAATGTAGAGAGCATTTTGATATATGATTTACTTTTTACATTAATCTTGTAAGATGGCTGTTGCTCTATTGGAAGCCATAGTATGTTGTATCCTTTATAGATAAACTATCATGAAGCATTGGTGGGTATTTCTGTAATTGTAACAGGGTGCAAGCGTTTAAATAGTCCAGTGTTCACCCATTCACTAGAGAGTACTTATTTCAAACTCAGATTATTGCACGAGGCAGCACACTGCAGTTCTGAGGGTTTCTTGGTGCAGCCTGCAGTTTACAGAAGTCTGGCAAATACCTGCATCGCACAGCCCTGGGGCAGCAGCTGCCTCCTACACTGCTGTGACTGCCAGTAACCCAAAATAACACTGAAAATAAATATGTGATGCACACAAGCGTAAGTTAGGGCAGGACAGGGATCTCTGCTGTACATTTTAACCATGAAAAACCCTTTTTCTTTCTTGAGTGGGGGGCTGTGGGGTGCTGTACTGGAAAAAATAACATTTAGCATCACTTGGACAAAGCTAATATCATAGTGGTTTGGGTTGGAAAGGACCTTGAAAATAATCTAATTCCAGCCCCTTGCCTTTGGGGACACCTTCCACTGACCAGGTAGCTCAGAACCTCATCCAGCCTGACCTTGAACATTTTCAGTGATAGGGCATCCCCAGCTTTTCTGGGTAAGCTGTGCCAGGACCTCACCATCCTCACAGTAAAGAATTTCCTCCTCATATCTTACCTACACCTGCCCTCTGTCAGTTTGAACCATTTCCCTTTGTTCTATCCCTATGTGTCCTTGTAAAAAGTCCCTCTCCAGCTCTCCTGAAGGCCCTGGAAGCGACTCTGAGTTCTCCCTAGAGCCTTCTCTTCTCCAGGTGAACACCCCCAGCTCTCCCAGCCTGGAGCAGGGGGGCTCCAGCCCTTGGAGCATCTTCTTGGTCTCCTCTGGACTTGGTCCAGCAGGTCGTGTTGAGTTTCTCATCAACCAACACCCCAAATTCCTCTCCTCAGGGCTGCTCTGAATCCATTCCCTGCCCAGGTTGTATTTGTGCTTGGAATTGCCCCGGCCTCTGTGCAGGACCTTGCCAGGCTGCAGCTGATGCCAGACACCTATAAGCTGTTTTTAACAGATCAAGGAAGAGTCACAGGTGATGTTAGTTATTTAAAATTTTATTTGCCTCTAATTTGTTCTCATAAAAGCACTCTAGTCCATTTGGCTTTTGTATTAAGACAGATCACCAGGTAACATCTGATCACAGCAACTGGGTTATGAAATGAGAATACAAAAGACCTAAAAAGGTAGCATTTCAGTTACTATCACCTTCATCAGTGATGTGAGAACTGTTTAATTTAAAGCCTAGATCTTGTGTGGTAGGAGTAGGTAGCAGTCAGTCTGTTGTCATTAGCTGGAGTGCTAACTACTTCTATCTTCTGTTCGTTTGTTAGTTATACAAATGGACCTTTTAGTTGTGGCTGGCAAGAAGATGAACATGGTGAAGTGACAGGATGGAACTTTTGCATAAAAGCCAAATTAGTTGGAAGGGAGGGAGGCAAGCACCCATCAGTTACGACTCCTTCGCTCCACTGATCTCCCCATGTTCCACAGATGATGAATTACCTATCACTTCCTTTCCCTGGGAGGCATCTCTCCCCATGCTAACTTCTTGCCCCTACTCCTCAGTAACCCAACTACCTTCTCTTTTGATCTAATCAATATCTCTAGTCAGACAAATTGCTTCTGACTTGCTTACTCTGTAGAAGAGTGTGTGTGTAACTTCTAACTGTAGGAGCTGTCTTAAAAGTTATGTTATCCATTCCTACAAACATTACCTGGCTCTCAGTTACTGTGTTGTTCACATAAAATAGGGGGTGTCATTATGGCCTCATGATCACGGCACAAAATACTGATCACACTAAAAGGCTGCTCAGCAGGAGGTACTTCCTCAAGCTCATAAATGTTTATAAATCCCTTTGGCAGTGAGAAGGCTTCCTGGGCCATAGCACAAAAATGTATCTGCCCTTTATTCTCCAGATTGTGAAATTTAGGTGAAGAATATAAGACAGCATTTGATTACCGTTTTCTCTCCTGAACACTTTTCCAATGCAAAGCTATTTCAGGACTGAGCAGTTGTTTAATCTTTCCCATTTCTGGTCTACAGTTCTGGAGATTAGCATAAAGTGTGAACGATTTGTTGGGTGGGTCAGGGGACCAGTGTCAAAATCAGGAGCCTGAGCCATGGTGGTGAATTTGAGACTGAAGCTGAAGGATACAGTGCTCCCAAGCGTATTTAAAAGATGTTTCAATTGCTCCTGACCATGGCCATGGGACTTCCCTGGGATTGGACATGGGGGTCAGAGCACATCAGCCTGAGGAGCACCGTGGATCCTCTGCAAAAGGGGCACGTGAGGATTCCTGCTTAAATGTTTGCCATCAGGTTTCAAAAAGGTTTGCAGATGCACAACTAAGCTTTGTCATTCAAACATTTTTTTCTCAATTTTTTTTCCCACAACTTTTACTGGAAATGTGCTTGCTGTTATTCTGATTCCAAAGTCTTGGGATGAGAAGTTGGTGAAATGTTTTCATTACTCTTAACAGACTGGCCATGGTATGAAGAGTAATGGGAGAGACTTTACTCAGCATTTAGCAGAACTATTTTCCCAACTTGCCTCATTAAATTACCATCATAGACAGCACTTTGGAGGTGTTGATTAGCTTAGAGGCGTCTCCAGTTTATTAAAACATCTTCCTTTCTCTTCTGTGGCTACACTTCAGCATGTTTCCTCACCGTGGGATAAACAAACCTTTCCACAGGTGATCAATACAACATATGGCCTCAAATTAGGAAGCAGTGAGACCTGGCCGTTTCCCTTCTCCAGCAGTACCTTGCTCCAAATGAGGTGTCATTGGAGCGAGAGCAGCCCTGTGGAGAGGCACAGGAGCTGCTCCTTAGATTGCTTCAGTTTCATTTCCTGTCGTGTCCTTTGCTGCAGGGAGAAATAGGTCTTGTCTTGGCAGCTCAGCCTGTGGCTGGGACTATGTTACAGACCTTGCTGGTTGGGTTGAATGCCCCAGAGGGGAGACTTCGTGGAAATGCCTCTTTTGAACCTCTGGATATTGATGCTGGAGCCTGAAATTCCTTGTGAGAGTTGTTGGGTGAAAGCAGCGTTCGGTTTGCTCAGAGCAAGAAAAGAAATGTGGAAGATGGGAAGAGTGACAATTATAAAAGTTTCACATAAGCAATGAAGAGTCTGGTTCCTTGGGAACTATTGAAGGATAAACTCATGAGGCATTTAAAGCATGGACCTCTCCGATCTACATTGCCAAGCAGATATTCCTTCCTCCCTTTAAATCCTGCATTCTCTGACAGCCCAGATTTCATTCAGCAGGGCCATGCAGCATTACATCACGTCATGTTGGGTTTTTTCCCCACTGCCTGGTCCTAACAGGAGGTGACATTGCATGGGTGAGCTAATGTAGCTAAAGCAGCTGTGATGGTGTGGGCCATCATGTGAGCTGAAGTCAAGAGTGAAAAAAAGTTAACCAAAGGAAAAAAAACCACAAACTTTTTGAAAAGTACAGGACATTGCTGAATTATTAGCAGAGATTTCAGCAACATTGGTTGGGGGCAGGGGGGGAACTTACCACAATCTATTTCTGGCTTTTCAGGGTTTATTATCTTAAAGTATTTGCTAATGGCTTATAGAGGATTCTTAATATTCAGTTTACTTTCTATTTTGGCAATTAATCTCTGAAGACATATGTTATCATTTCTGCACCTTGGTCAGCTAAAAATAAACAAGGAATTTGAGGTTATTTCTGTTAATTGCAGATTTCCTCTTAGGAAAACACTCATGACCTGTGGTGGTTGAATTGAACAGAAAAAGGCCTTCAGGAAGAATTTACTGGTGCTGTTATATGTCTTGAAATCTCATGTTAATTCCAACAGCTTTTGGAGAAACAATGGCACTATGGGCTCTTTAGAGAAGCAATCTATTAATTTCTGCATTAGAAGCAATGTCTGCTGTGCCACTGTTCATAAAACTCCACCAGCCCCAAGCAGCTGCTCAGGGGCTGTGTCCAACGCCAGAGTTTTGAGCTCAGTCTCACTGATGTTTTCTTGCACCCTTTTGTTGTGCACCAATCCTCACCCCAGATTAGCCACAGTGCAGGTCGTGAAGATGCTCCTTTGACATTTGTGTTCAGGCAGAGGGTCTCTGGTTCACAGCAGAGAAATGAATTCAGATATCCCCTTGGCTGGACAGTGTGCTGGGCTAGGTTACCTCTCTGCTCTAGACCAAGAATATTTACTTGTATCAAGTAAATTTTAAAGAAGTTAGACAATAGAGATGTATTTTTGATGAGATGGTCTAAATGCCATATCTCATTTGAGTGGAATTCTGCTCTAAAGCAGGGTTTTAAATGTGGAAAATCATCTTTTGGCCACTTCAGGGTGGTTAAATCTGTCTGACTTGACCACTGATTCTCTATAGAACACGAGAAATCTCTCTTAATTAAGAGCTTGTCTAAGCTGATTCATCTCCAAGAAATTTTGAGTCAGTCTTCTAATAAAAAGCCCAGTGTCCTTTTATATTAAAAATGAATTCCTTACAAGTCCCATTATTCTGAATTCATATTACTTTTGATGTGCTACTGCACTCTCCCAATGAGACACTGTTATGTGGAGAACACCTCTAATTTCAGATATCTCCCTCCAGGTTCATTGACATCTTCCTGATAAAGAGCTCAGAGAAAAGCAACAAAGTGCTTATGAGAGCAAGTAAATGAAATTACACAGGAAAATTAAGATCACACAGTGTAGTATCTGAGCAAAGAATGATTAAGTGGAGGGAAACAGTGAATGAGGTCTCAGAAATACCTAAGAAATATGAGCTTTGGGACAGAGGAATTATTTACAGGTAGAAAGTTTAAGGAAGATTGACATAACGAAACAAAGGAAAAGTTGTTTCAAATATCAGCCAAACTTCTGACAGTGGGAATTCTTGTGTTGTATATGGTCTCCCAGGGCAAGTGGCAGTAGTTCAGTGTCTGGTATGATTAAAGCTATTCCAAGTGAGATAGTAAAATATAAATAATAAGAAACAACCCTCAAGTGACAGGAAGATGGACTGGGAGACCCAAGTTGTTGCCACCAATATCAAGTTCCTGTATCATCACTACACATGTATAGAACCCAGGAAAAGAGATGCTTTTCTGTAATCATGCCAGGCTCAGTGGTTTGACTATTTCTGTGTAGTTACCATGTCCTGGCTGGGATGAAAGCAGAGGTGGTGCCTCTGCTGGCCTGAGCTCTGAGCTTAGAGATCCAGAGCTGGGAGCAGCCGTGTGTGTTGGCTGTGGTGTCTGAAATGCTTCTGTGGGAAAATGTAGAACAACAAATGTAGTAATTTGTCACTCTTCTGGATGTCTGAATAAGTGATTTTTCAGGAAACTGCTAGCCAAAACCTTCAGCTTGCTTTATTTCCACCACCCTCACAGAAATAGCACTTGTTTGGTGGCATGGCTTGTGACATATGACAAACTTAAGTGACTTGTGCAAGGCAGAGTTGAGTTTACAGCCAGGGCAGTGTATAAACCCTGACCTTGAATCCTTCTTGCAGCAGCCCGGCTCTGATGTGGTGGCTGGAAGTTTCTGGACTCAGTGGTCAGTGGTAAATGGCTGCTAACACCCAGAGAATGGTGCAGTGTGGATCCCCACACAGCTTTTACAGGGAACACGCTCCAGCCATTACAGGAGCACTGATCCCTCCCCCTGGGTTCTGCAGCGCTGTTGTGACCGCGGTCCTCAGGGGGAGTTGCAGCATCTGTTGGTCAGCGCTGTGGGCAGCAGCATTGCTGCACTCTGTGCCCTCCAGACACCTCCTCTGACCCTGCTCCCTGCTCTGCATCCCCTGGTGCCTCCTGGCCCCCTGCCTTGCCCTCTGTAACCCTCCCTGTCACCTAACACAATTCAGAGGACATTAAAACTCTTTCTGAAGAGCTGTTTCATTCCTCTCCCTGCCAGCCAACCGCAGGTCTCAGCAGCCAAGGTCCCTGGAGGGTCAGTCCTGCCCTCAGCATTGTTAAAGTGGACAAGGATAAACTTTTCCCGTCCAGAACAGAGGGAGGTTTGTGTTGTCTCAGCTGAAGGTAGCATCTCCAGCTCCTTTCAAGGTGTAGGCATGGACTGAGAGAGGTTTGATGAAGCCCAGAATTAAAGTTAAAGCCTGCTGGTCCCAGCTTGCCCAGGAGAAGAGCCTGCCGCTCTCCTGGCTGGTGCAGAATTTCAGGCAAGGACATTTGAATCATTATTTCATTCAGTGTAACTGCTCTGACTTAACCTTATTGTAGCCTTCGCATGGCTGCAGAGGCTGCTGGCTGAGAAGAGATCCCAGAGGGGGTTTAAACCTGTCTGCACAGGAGAGCTCCTTTTATACATACAAGCTGTGCAGGCAGCTTGCTCGGGAACCACATAAATTATTGAGCAGTAAGCAGCACTTGTGATCTGAGGAGAGCTCTGCAGATTGATAAACTGACTTTGGAGGGGTCAGCAGCTGTGAGTGAATCACTGCAGGGTCCCCGCTCGGGATGTCCCCCACCTGCCCCGTGCCGCAGTACGTGCTGGCAGGGAGCGCTCCTGCCTGAGTGGAGCAGCAGTTTTTGGAGGCAGATGAGCTGATGTTGTTAGGACAAGTGATGCCTGGTTCAGTCTTCCAACCCAACAGTCCTCACGTTCTCATCTGAATCTAAAAGACCTCCAAGGAGTTCTTGTGCAGGTCCAATGGAGCACAAGTTTGGGCTCTAAAGTGAACTCGTTTGAAAACTATTTTGCCTGTTATTTTATCCCTTCCTATTTAACCTTTTCCCCTGGTACTCCCTGAGCTGAAGCTACTATTCTGATTTAGTCCCAAACTAGTAGATTCACACCTGCTGTTGTCTCACTGGCCTCTTGTTATATTTTCACTAAAAAAATGTCAATTATAGATACAATTATTTGCATTGCTGAAGAGATTTACACAGTGCTCTAAATTTCCCATGTGTACAATTCTTTTAATTAAATTTGCATTTTCGTTGCATCTTTCCCAGGGTTTTGGCTGGTAGCACTAGTCTGCAAAGTGATGAAGCTCCAGCTTTTCAGGATTGTGAAGGGATTTCTGCTAACAGGTACGTTTCTCTCCATGTTAAGCTCTCAATTTTGTGAGATGATCACTGGGAAGTGGTAGTCTCTTTTGGAGGTTGTACGAGTCAGTAATTTTGGAAGTTGTGACTTGGCTGTTTCTGTATTGCTGAGTTGCAAATTTGGGTTTTGCTGAGTGGTAAATTTTGGTTTTGCCAAGTTGTGACCTACAAAAAACAGCGAGTTGTGCAGTCACAACTTGCTGAGAGCTGGAGATATCCGTGGTGCTCAGGGTTCTGAGAGACAGTGATAAAGTTGTTCTGTTTAGGCTTTTAAATGTGCTTCCAAACAGGCCTCAGCATAATTGCTATGTTAACAAAACATGGAGCCACAAATTCTTTATTTTAGGTGTGTAACTGTTCTTGTCTAAGGAGAGTGCCTCTCCCTAGAGACACCTCTGAACTTGTCTTCTCCTGGGACAGGAAATAACTGCATTGATTTCAAGGGATACTGGACTGGCTTCATAAGGGTCTTCTGCATTTTATTTGGTTTCAGTCCCACCTCTTTTGTAGGTGGAGACCTAAACACAGCCCCTGACCATTCACAGGGAATGGTGGTGCTCAGCCCTTCTCACAAGCTGGTTTTAACACTGCTTTAGAGTTTCCTGTGGAAATATCCATTATAAGAGCACAGGTGCATGGTGAGCAGCCAGGGCTAAAGAGTGCTGGAGTGCTCAAATGGTCCTGATGTCAGCCAAATGAACTGGATCATCCAATTATTTTCAATTACAATCCCAATCCTTTCCTTAATGTTTTCCTATGCTGATATCTGTGTGGGTAATGCAGCCAACTCTGGCTTTATGATCCCCCTTGTTGCAACGTGCTGTGCTTAATTACTTTGCCTCTGTAACAAACAGACATTCTGAACAATTAGACAATAATATGGAAGCAGGAAAGGAAAATAGCTCAATACACTTTCATTTTAATTATGCTGATAGTGCACCCCATGGTTTTGAATCAATGCTGGAATAATGTTCTTTTGATAGTCTTCAATAACTTTAAACAACATCTAATAAATTTGTATTTTTATGTGAAGTTTAGAAGGAAAAATCCCTTGTTGCTGATTTTATTTTCAATGGAAAATCACAACTCCCATGATTTGTACTCGTGTTCTAATTGAATGTCCATCCCCATTGAACAAATCACTAAAACACTTTAATTACTATACCTGAAGGGATTACACTTCAAGCACATGTTTAGTACTTTCCTGAGTTACTGAAAAACACAACCCTCTTGTGTTTTAGAAATTGGTGACCTATGTAAAATTATATTTAAAGCATTTTTTCCTGTACACTATCACAAACTTCTACGTATATTAAAAAAAAAATAGCTAAAGCTGGTAGTAAGCAGAATAGACTTTTTGCAAGTAAGAAGGAAGGCTGGTGTCATAAAATGAATGCCCACCTACTTTGTTCTTTAAAATTTAATCTAATTTGGGAAAAGCTGCTGCCAAGGCATGCTGACACTAACACACAATTCTGCTGTGTTGTGCTGCACAGCCACAGGTGCATATTTAGCTACCTCTGTTTTCTTCACCAATACCCCTTTACTAAAACAAGCAGCATCAAACCAGTCAGTTTTCACAATATTTTGCTTATTTAAAATAAGACACATCTTTTTGTATTGTTTCGGACTGCACAAATTTTTAAATTTATTTGGAAAAAGAATTTCAGCAGAGGTTTCATAAACTATTTTAGAGTGTCTATATAAGCACAGGCAGGATGCACAGTCAGCTTAGGGTTTTTAAAAAGCCAATGAATGATGTGCAGCGGCCTTTGAAAGAGGGTCTCATGCAAGTGTGTGACATTGCCTCTCATATAAAGAAGATTCCAAAGTCATTACCCACTACTGAAAACCTTGCCTGTGCACACCGAAGCCTTCACTGTGTTAGACCAGGCTAAATCAACATGATCATTTCCATTGCTGCTCAGGATTGTGGTTTGACTTGCTCTTCTCCAAAACTGAGCGTAACAGCACTGGTGCTGAGATGGAAATAGCTTGTCAAATGGTTTTACAAACATGAATGTGTTATGCTAACCTTTGTACCAGCTGAACACAGGCCCCAGATACTCAGGCAATGGCATTCCTGCAGGAAGCCCCAGATTGACTCCTCAGCACTGTGCTTTGTCCATAGGATCCCTTGAGCAAAAGTTTTGCAAGGAAAACGGGGATCTGCTGGGTTTACAGTGATTGGGAGGACAAGCTGCTGCTTTCCAGGCTCTAAGTTGTTTTGTGCTAAGCAGCAGGTGCAGCTGTCAGTGGGAAACATTATTTGGTATCACCTGAGTTTCTGAAGCACAGCATTAGTGAAGTGCTTCCTGTGATACGGAGCATTTATGGATAATATTTGTGGAGTAATTGCCGAGCAATCACTGCTCCACTGCCAAAGATTTCAGTCAGTTGCTATGAATCTTGCAGTAAAAATCCTATTATGAACAGTGCAATGAAAACATTACAAGTCTTTGGGAAAATGATGTGAGGTCAGTTGGTTTGATTTGACTTGATGTGGGTATTCAATAGAGTGCACTGCCTGGTGTTTGAGAGCATTTTCATTTCAAATCTGAAAAGTGGGAGGTTTCTCAGAAGAAAAATGAGTGGGAGGCTGGAATGCAATTACCAGTATTCATGTTATCTAGAAAGGAACAAGAACCTGTTGTCCTTTGGGTGACTCCGTGGGTTGTGCTCTTTTGGAAAAGGAACAAAAAAATCCAGGTCCAAAATACCAGTATTTTTTTTTTCTTGTTACATGGCAGATTTTTTATAAACATTCTTATCCTTTTCTTGAAAGATGCAGTCTTTTCTTTTTGTTTGTGGAAATTACATTCCTAATGGCAAATCCAGCTAATCTTTTTTCTGAGTTTTCACCTAACATAGAAAAATCTTATATCTAATCTGATTCCAATGTCTTGTATTTTTTATTTTTCTTATCTAATATTGAACAGTGTCCTGTTGTATTTAATTTTAGCTCTGAGAGTTCATTGCTTTCTTCTGCCTGGTGATAAATATTTACTCCATGAGGCTTCCCTGTGGGATACCTCTTCATCCTAATTTTTAGCATGTGTGATATAACTTTTTGATGACTTCCAGTCAAAAGCAGTGAGAAAAGGGATAAGTTGTCAGCTGCCTCTTGTAACTTTTAGAAAGTTGAGCCATGATGTGGTTTTGCTGTTCTGCAAACTCTGCTCTTTCCCGAGTCTCTGTGCTGAGTCACCAAAAGCAGGATCTCATCGTGTACCTTTTGCTGTTCACATTACCAAAATACCTGATAGCCAGTGTTTTACTCCCCAAACTGAGCTGCCAGAGGAGCCAGCTGATTGTTTCTCGTTAAGGTTCTGCAAAATGCTCAGCCGTGTTTGGAGGAATTTGCTGTAAGGTGGCTGCAACTTTCCCTGACCTTTAATATAATTTATTTGGTTTCCTCCCACCGAGGCTCTCAGTCAGCAAAAGAACTGTTCTTACTGGGCTGATTAACCTGAGGAAGTGTCTCACTTAGACGAGGCTGGAAGTTAGGTGAGGGACTTCTTTGGCAGAGGGAATTGGGCAGAGATGAAGCAGCCAAAGGCTGGCTGGTGTGAAATGCATTTTAATGGGAGTGGTCCAACTTCTGTGGCAAATCACCTCCTTTGGCATATTATCACATGCAGTGCCTTCCCCTGAGCTCTCCACAGGGTCAGCAAGGACTGGTTTTCCATCCAGGAAGGCTGGGGCTGGATGTCTGGGCCTGCAGGGGCACTCCAGAATCATAGTGGGAGTTTTTGTTCAGACAGGAGCAAAACTGAAATGCTACCAATGCTGCCCTTCCTGTTAATATTTATCCTTGTGGAACTGATTTATACTTCTGCTCCTTTTACTTTTTCAGCTCCTTTCCAAAGATTTTAGTCCATCCAGAGGAGTCATTGCTTTGGGGATGCTGTGGCTCTGCCTGATGTGGGGGTGTCCTGTGGGGATGCATTTTTGGGTTTGCTGCTTTCTGACCTGCCAGCATCTGCAGATGTCAAGTGTGGACTTGGAATGCTCGGTCATCCAGAGTGCCAGGCTGGCTCTGCCTGTGCCAGCAGCTTCTCTGACAGTGGATATGGTGTTCCACTGAGACTTTTTTTTTCTTCACAATTTCTTCTCTTTTCTTGATGTGCTTGGCCAGTTTCAAGGGGCTCCCTTCTTAAAGAGAATAGTTGGAGGGTCTTGCTCCACAATGACCTGGAATTGTTCTTATTGCTAATATTTTCCTCATAAATGTTGTTTCTGAAGCCTCATAATCTAGTGCTCAACCTATCCCAGGAGCTAGAAACATCAATTTTTGCATTTGTGTGATAGTGCTGTTGTAAGCTGGTGCTGCTCCTGTAGCATTGGTAGAATTCCAGTGGGGATTTGTGCATTGTGTTTGGGGGGACTGCTTGATTCTTCCCTTCACTGATCTGCTATTTTTATCAATATTTGTCACACTCCAGCAATGTTATATTTGCTCTTTCTGCTGACCACCAACTTCTGGTCTGAAAATTCTGTGTTTTACTCTCTGAGGTAAGGAATGGATTTCCTCTTGTCCTATAATCAGGATCTGCACAAATATCCTCTCTCTGCTCCTTGGAGGAATCTGTAGCATAAGCAGGTCATTAGCAGGGTACCACAGTTGCTACTGTTTCTTTTTGGCAGAAGGGGCACTAGAAGAAATATTGAACATTTTCTTCATCCTTTGCCTTTGGTGCATCCACAGAAGCCTATATTCAGCTTTTTGTGCTGGGAAAACTGGCATTTTTATTCAAAACAGGAAAGCGCTTTTGCATTCAGTGGATGCGGAATTGGGCGAGATAAAGTGTGTAACATGAACTCGCAGGAATCAATTCTGTGGGTGAAGAAGAATCAATGACCCTAAACATAACTAAAAATAAGTGTAGTGCTCTTTGAAGTGTTTGCACTGTCACTCTGGAGCAGCTATGAATACAGCGCGGGTTGGATACCGACAGCTCACACCGCCACATGATCTGGAGAGAAATTGTATTTCATACACATGCGAGGATTCCTGTGGCTTCGGGTAAAGACTTTGTAGCTAAGTTGGCAAAAATTATGTGGAAAAAAAATGATATTCCATAGCTGATTAGCTGTGGAGCACGTGGTAGTAGAGTCAAGACGTGGGATCCTTTGGAAACAAATGAGCTTAAATTTTATTGAAAATTATTGATTTTCATGGTCAGAGGTTAACGAGGTTTGTCTTTCATTTAGCTCCCCAGCTCTTGGGAGAATAATGAAATTGCCTGAAGATACAGACCATTCAATTAAAATCAACAGATGAGTCAAGCATATTAGAGTTGATTTCTGGTACTCTATCAATTTCTTGGTCATTTTACTGTCTTGGGCTTTTGAAGGAGTGTGTGAAGGGATGTTTTTTTGAAATGCATGGCATCTATCAGTTTGTTTTCTGTATATATATGTGAGCCTCTGATGTCTGAGTGATAGAAATGCACCCTAAGAGAAAATTATGTGCATTAGACTGGCAGAGCAGGATTGATTAGATAAAAGTGCTGGGGAGAGGGGATGCATATAGAAGAGAATAGGGCAGGGAAAAGATACCAGAAGATGGCAAGATTATTTATCTTTTCTGTGCTTAAAAACTTCATTATCAGTTTCTCTAGTACACTAGCTAGAGCTAAAACATGCCTTTCATTCTTTCCTGTTTAATTTCTGGTGGTGTATGAATACGAACACAAAAAAAAATAGGGGTGCCTGAGGGCTGCAGCAGTGATGCCTTCCTCCTCTCTCTGCATCTCATTCCAGTAGCAGGATGCCTTTTTTTTCCCCACATATTTGGAGGAACTTAATACTTAGGAGATCTCTGCACCTCTGACAAATCTGGGGAAAGCAGAGCACAGGCTACTTGTAGAGGGTGCAGTTTTCACCTTCTCAGTGCTGGATAATGTCATTTCTGTGTGGAGAGGGAACTACTCATGCTTTCAGCAGTCTCTGTACTCCTTCAGGTTCCCAAACTGTGAGGGAATCCCTGTCTGCCTCTCTGTGGCAGCTGCATTTCCCGGCCTTCTCTCTCAGCTGGACCAAGAGCCAGAGATGCTGGTGGGATTCGGGGGAGCCTGGGGGCTCAGCAAGGCACACCACGTGTTCTAGCTGCTTCTGCTCAGGAAAGCTGATTTTTTACCCAGAAATAACTTCCACCCAGCTTCCCACACTGCCGTGACCCCGGCAAAAGATTGAGAGCCTGCTGAAAACTGCAGAGCTGTCACTTCCACGAAGAAGAGGAAGCTGAATGTAAAGCCTGGCTTTTTCCTCCTTTCATTTCCCTTCCTGTGTAGCCTCCAGACCATTTCAAAATAAAATGAGAAGAAAGTAAAGACACAAATGCCTTTTGACCTAATGTTACCCTGTCAATATTGTTCATCGCCCAGGGAAGTGGAGTTTGTGGTTAAAATGCCCTTTTTGTCTACTCCGGCTGGATTAGACACACAGCCAACCCAAGCAGTTAGCATGTACTCGATGAGTTTCAAAGCTGCAGGCTCTCCTAGGTATTCTTAGGACAATAAATGCACTGAGGCTCTGAGATTGCAGTGGTCTGTGCACAAGGGTGTCCTGGCCACACAGAGGTTGAAGTTATCCTGAGGGTTGCAGGAACACAAATACATTGGTGAACTATTGCAGCAAATTTCCTGCTTGATCTTTGCCTAAAATAAATAGGTGTGGGTACCTATGTAAAATATCACTTTCTTCTGCATTTTTCTTATTTTGTTCCCCTGTTTTGAAAGTGCAGAAAGTAATTTTCTACCTCAACTGTGACTGACTCCATTCTGCCAAAGCACGGTGGCACATAATTGTTATCCTCTTGTGTATGAACTGAGGTCTCTCAGAAAGAATTGATTTGTTAAGTAGTTGAGAAAAAAGAAACTGGGGAAATGTAACCTTAGTAGGTGAAATTAGTTACTCTGTGGTGGTTATTCACAGATATAGAGCAGTGTTACTGACCAAGAGGAGCTTAAAAGTGGGTGCCAGTAAAATCTCAGCACTTGCTCAATGCCCCAGTGGCATTCTGGCTGCTGAAATGCAGAACGAGCTCCTGGGCGAATTTATGAAGGCAAATATTTGGACAAAGAAATTTAATGAGAGCCTGTGGGGCTTAGTAAATGAGGTTTGTGGTGGTTTGAAGGGATTGTTGAACATGCTGGTCCCCAAGGAACTCTGCCTCTCTCTCCCTCTTTTTAGTTCTTGTGCATCTTCCTTGCATAATGGGGCCGAACCTCTCTGCAGGTTTGGTTTAACAAATCCCAGAGCTCTGCTGTTCCAGGGGGAAAAGGTGAGTGGGAGGGCTCAGTCCCACCATGGCATGTGCCCGAGGTGGGGCCTCCCCCCTGCTGCATACTGTGAGCAAACCACAGCGGAGTAAATGGCCAGGAGGTGGCTTTGCACCGTAATTGTAGCAGGTGACGAACTGGAAACGCTGATGTGGGGTGGTGTGGGCACTGTGCTCCAGTGGGAGCTTTGTTCAGCCCAGCAAGGTGGTTCTGAGGGCCAGCACAGACAACTGATGTTTCTGCAGCATTTTTGACCTTTTGCACAAAGGAGTAGTGGAGGTGCCAAATGACTGCAGCCTGGTTTTTGTCCTCTCTGTGGGCAGAGGCAGCAAAGAGGATTGTTTCCTCTGAAACCAAGCTGACTTCTTCACAAAAGGCTGCAGGAAAGCCTAAAAAATGGCACAAGATCTTTAGAACTTAAAATTCCACCCCTGTGGGATGCCAGAAGTTGTCTGATTACCAATGAGGAAATTCTTAGCCCAAATCAGACTGGAGTGGCTAATATTTTACTTTTTTCTTTTCATGCTGATGACCTATGCTACTTGGGCCAAATTTCTGTTTGATGTAAGGTTTATGATAAAGTTATATAGATATCTAAAGCTTATAGACATGAAGGAAATCTTTGGACTGTGGGAAAAACCAGGGTCATGTCCCGGACATGCAGGCCCACACGACCACCAGGATGTTGGCTCTTCTCAGTGCTCTGAACTGTCTGTTGATAACAGATTGCTGAGTGATGCTGCTGCCTGCAAAATGGAGGATTTCCTCTAGAATCTGCGTCTGTTGCAAAGCAGTTTTTGAGAGAGGTGTCTCTTGGTTCCTGTCAAATACTCCCTGTCATGGAGTGGGTGATTTTTCTTGCAAAGTGAAATATTCACTGTTTTTCAGTTTGAAACCTTCCCAGGATAGGACATGTCCTTTGTTTTTCAGAGGGACCCAGAATGACCTGGAAGCACAGGCAGTAGGCAGTCAGTGACAGTGTGTGTGAAGTGAATGTGAGACCAGGAAAATCACCTCCAGAAGCTGTTGGGCACAGGGTGGAGGACATGGCTCAGTCCCAGCCTCACTGCTGGGAAGATTCTGCCCTTCCCACCCTGTCCCTTGATGTTGTTCATTAAACTCACACTTTTGGGAGAGTTCAGAAAGATTTGATAAAATTTGTCAAGGAAATTATTATTTTGAGGGTTTTCTCTTTTTTTTATTTATTTTTTTTTTTGGTTTTTTGTTTTTTGTTTTTTGTTCAGCTTCAGTGATTCTGGTGTGGTCCAAAAGGTGGATTTCCATACATATCCTGCTCAGGCACCCCCCTAACTAATCACGCCCTACAAAGAAACCAAATTTAATTAATCTCTCAGAAGCACCAAGGGCTGAAGTTGTTATTGCTTCTTTTGTTTCTAGGGTGTCCACAGCAGCAGAACATTGTAAAAAATCAGCATTCATGCTCTAGCCTTCAACAGTTACTCTGTGTGAATATCATGAGTGCTATTTCATCATCATGGAGATTAACCAAACGAAATAGAAAGGTCAAACAGTAAGAAACAATTAGATGAGCATTTCCATCTACTGAAAAAATCAATCAAGAATGAAATTTGGTTTTCCAGTTCCAGTGACCTCAAATGCATTTGAATGTGTATCTCTGAGGAGCTGAAAAGACAAACTGCTCCTGTCCCTCCCCTCCGACAAAACACATTTAGGGAGCAGTGGAGGAGTGATTGGTTTATTTCAGAAGTTCCAAGCACCAACAGCTTCTACTCAGCTCAGAAAGGCCTTCTTGGATGGCTTTGAAGTACAGGTTTGTACTTCCCATGGTTTGCTGACACATTTTGGGGTTTCCCTTGCAGTGTGATGTTGGCTGGGCTGAGAGGGAAGGGTCTGCGTAGCCAGAGTTTTTCTCTGCAGCTCTGAAGAGAATAACCAGAACATATCTTTAGGAAGGGAATAAGGCAGCAGGGCGTGTGTAGAGCAATCTTCCTCCTCCTCCCATCTGCTTCTGCCTGGGGCCCAAGCTTGGTGCTTTTGGATCACTGTATTTACTGGTGCTGCTAAACCTGTCCTCCATAAAGGCACACACACTCTTTTGGAAACTTTTTGTCCTCTTTTGCCTCATCCAGGTGCACTGACAGTGCCCTACATTTGTTTCTTTAGACTTTCCTAAGAATCCCTCTTGGTTTTGTAGCCACTGTGCTTGTTGATGAGGGTGTCTGGGTTTCACTGGGAGCTAACCAAAGGCTGCAGCATCCACACACTGAAAGGCAGCACCAAAGTAGAGCCTATTGATTGGCATGAATGGGTGCTTTTCCCAGCATTCAGCCCTTTCATCAGCAAAACTGGATTTCCTCTTCTCTTCCCTCTTATCATCCACTTCCTGAGTACTGCAAGTTCCTTATGCGACAGTTCATGGTCTGCTTTAGATTTGATTATCCTGAGTGATTTTGTGTCACCTGCAGAACTTTGTCTTTTCACTATTCATCTCTTTTTCCGGATCATTTATGAATAGAAGTGTACATTTTCTAGTCCTTAATGATCTACCTTCAGAAACATTGATTTCTGCCTCTGAAATTTGCCTTTTTCAAAAGCATTACAAAATTCAATAAGAATTGAGAACTTTCACAGAATCCTTTTGGGGCTGTTTCATGAAATACATATATTCAGTAGCAGAAAAACATCAAATACCACCACTTCTGAGCAACTGCCCTATAATTTTTTTGATAGAGAAGAGCTGCATGTGTGGAAGAGGTTGATATTGAATGTGTTTAGTGGTGAATAAAAGCGACTACATAAAAGTGAAAAGATTTAAAATTTTTTTAGCTTCCCAACACTTGTTGGTGGGAAAACAGCCTGAAATTTAGGACCATAAAATGTTCCACCTGTATGTTTGCTGTTTTAGATCAGAGGGATTTGTATTTACATTCAGTTTGACAGACTCATACTCTCTTATCAAAGCAGTGAAACCTCTGTTTCTAAGCTTGGCAGAAATAAGCAGTCTGAGCTGTCCAGCTCTGCTAGAACATACTGCCTAAATGCATAGTTTTTAAATAAAAAGTGCAAAATTTATGGCAAAAATAGTTATTTCCTCGGGAATAAAATTGTTTGGAGCTTCTTTTCCTTCTCCCAGGGAGATGGGGGTCATTCACCTTTCTGGCTTTGTGCCAAGATTGAGATGTCTCCTCTTTGTGTCCAGGGTCATGAGACTACAGAATCCGAGTCCTGGAGACACCATCTCAAGGCTTAAGGCCCGAAATACTTCATTACTTACATTTTTCCTATTCGATGCTATCATATTGAATTCCAAATTACTTCATTGTGGATGGCCAAAGAGCAGCACAAGGACTGAAGTGTCTTTGTGGAACTATGCTGAAAATCAGCCTGGATTTATCCAGATATCTACAAAATAACAACTGGTTTTTTCCTGTGTTTCCTTCATTAATTTCTGGTTCTGTACCCTTGTTCCAAGCAGATTTTTGGTTTTGTCACCATCCATGTTCTTCCTTGTACCTGAGAATCACAACTTTTTTTTTTTTTTTTTTAATAACTTTTGCCACATACCACCATCGGTAAACTCTAGGTCAGCTTCTCACTTTGATACTCTTATAAAGAAAATCTGAGTTCTGGTGTCATTGAGGCAGTGGTTGGGTGAAAATTGCAGTTAATGCCATGCCTGTTTCAAGAGTGTCAAAGTCACTTGTCTGGATCACACCACGATAAACCTTCTTTGACCAGATTAAACCCTATTCAATCCCCATTACAGAGCAGTTCACTACAGATACGGCCCATTCTGACACAGCACCAAGTCTTGAATTTATTTTTATAATTTACAGTATTAGTTCAAAGGACTGAAAAATATGAAAGTGATATGTCAGCATTCCCTAGCTACTTAACAATCCACTACAGAGGTTTAAAATAGCTTATTTGAGGCTTCATTTCACTGTTCCTCAAACAGATGAGCAGCATTAGCTATTATACAACTGTTACTGCCTAAAGAATCCAAGTAGAGCCGTAAGCAGACATGAGCAATAACTTCTCTCATGTAGCTGATTATTTTAGTGTGTCTCAGGTATTCAAAAAAATACCAGGTTTTTAGAGTAGCAGACAGCTGCAATATCACTCTGAAACACAAATGCTTTTATAACATGAATAATATAAAAGAATATAAGAGCTAATGACCAAGGGACAGCTGCCTCACTGAGGGCAGTCACAGTTCCTGTGCTGAGAAAGGCTGGAATTTTACCCTGCAAGTTCAACCGTGTTTTGCCATTAACACTTCAGCTCCATCAGCTGAGAGTGAATCAATTCTGCATTAGCTCCTTCCAAAGCTCAGAGCCATTTTCTGGGGAGTCATAGTCTGGAGAAGCAAACCTCAGCCTGAATCGGATTACCATGTGAGTCCATCCACCAGAACAGTAATTACACCATGGTGATTCTGCCTTGCCTCTAATCCTGTTTTCCATTCTGTAACTCAGATATCTTTTTTTTATTATCATTATTATTTGCAGTTATTTCTGATTTAATTCGCTTTGCTTATTGCATCCTGCTGCCCTGTCCTGTGTGTGGGCAGAGCTGTTGTTTCCTATCAGAGACCCAGCAACGGGAGACCGGGCAGTTGGATTTTTCTGTCTAAAAACTGACAAAATGCCTTCTGTGCGGCTTTGCTGGTTCAGATGCAGAGCTGTCTGCTATCACAACTCCGGTGCACGGCTGAAGAAGTCCAAGCATTTCCCAGAAGAAGTGTCAGGGATGGTGACGCTGCCACTGGACTTTGATAATGCCCATTGGAAAAGGGCTTAGCTGCAGCAAATGACATCGGTACACGTGTGCCACTCTGAGGTGACACATCTCTGGCTTTAGGACAAGGATATCAGCGCCATCTAGTCAGCTGGGGAGCTGGGTGCAAAATCCTTTTAAACAAAGGTGACACTTCTGGCACCAGCTGTGACAGCTGACCTTTCCTCAGATCATTGCACTCCTAATGGATCTCTTAACATGAGCGGCACTGACACATGACAGAATTCCTCAGGCGTTGAGACGCTCCGCACAAGTCCATTAGATGTTACAGTTTACTGTCAGCTCCAGTCAAATCCTGCAGCTGCTGGGGGAGCAGGGCGCTGCTGCAGGTGATGGCAAGAATATGTCACCAAAGCAGTGCTGAGCGCGGTCCGGGCGAGTGGCACTGTCAAGTGCTCTCAGGCGGAGAAATCCGCCTGTCAGGATTGGAAGGGACAGGCGTGCGAGAGCAGCTGGGGTGGAGACAGAGCTGTGCTCTGGTTTGTGTCTCAGGGATGCAGGTAATTTTTCTGGTGGTGCTGTTGTGCTTTTCGGAGAGCCCAGAGCAGACACTGATGGGGAAGGTCACGGATCAGAGCTCTGGAGCTCAGAGAGCCTACGGGGCAGGCAGTGGCTGAGGCAATGTCAGTCCACAGGGTGTGTGCTCACAGGGGCATGGCACTGCCTGCGCTCCTTCCAGGGCCCATATCTAGCATTATTTGCATGAGTAAAACTTATATATGTTCTGCTGGTGAAGTTTTGCTGTGTTTCACCTTGACCCCATGGCAAAACCATTCTGTGATTCTGTGGCTCCGGACTATGGAATTCTCCTGGCTTGCAAAGGGATCTCTGGGATTTACTTGTGCTTTGCTGGTGCTGGGTTGGACTTGATGATTTTAAAGGACTTTTCCAACCTGCACAATTCCATGGTTTTTGCTTCTCAGTGGAGCTAACATAGAAGGCCTCTTCTCTTGCCTTTGGAGGTCCTCCTTCAGCACATGCTGCTCATCACCTGTCCAGCAGCAGACACTGATTAGATCAGAGTATTTTTCAGTATTATTGAAATTTTTCCCAAGATATGTAGTAGGTCATGCCAATTGAAATAATTAATCCACTTGCTTTGGATTACATTGTGATGGGTTTAGGAACAGGAGAGTGATGGGGTGTTTTATCCAGCACTTCAAGAAGCTTTCTACGTGCTGGTCACCTTTTGTAAACATTGCTGTAGGCAGGGCTGGGGGTTGTCGTTGAAGGAAATCCTTTTTGATACTAACTTATTGTCTACTTCAATGAAACTGTGAACTTGATAGATCCAGAGATCCCCAGGACCACATGTAACTGATTTAGATAATCAATTAGCTTTTATGAAATTAATCTTCCTGGACTAAGTGGGAAGCCCTATTGTGAGCCGTACAAATTACGGAGTGCTGCTTGTACTCAGGCTCTCCACAGACTACGGTCAAAGCTCAGGGGATATTTTAAGAATCTTATTTTTGAGCCTGTTTAATAGTATTTAACTATTTGTGGCACAAGTAAGAATATTCTTTCATTACCTGTCAGCTTCCTGAATAACAGGAACAGCACTGATGAGAGATGAGTGCAGTTAGTGAACCACAGGAGTTGGAAAGGGGCTGAAATTTGAACTGTCCTTCACAAATGCACTCTTTAAAGTTGTAGACAATGCATATAATGCATGCATTTTCCCTGGGTACTGCTTGGGGATAAAATATGTGTAATTTCAGTCTTGTGCTTACGAAATTCAGTTTCTGCAGCAGATAGCAATGAGAGCAAAGTCCTCCTGCCTTCCCCTGCTGCCAGCCATGCGTTTCCTCCCCCTTTCCCTATAGCTTTAATATTAATGCTGTCTCACAGTGAGTTGTGTCTCTCTGATGTAGCTAAAAACAAGCTCTGCAAAATAAATTCAGGTTTCAGCCAGTGTGCAGCTAACCCTGGAGAAGTCAAGGGTATGAGCTGCTTGTACTGAGAGCGAGCAGGGAGAGACAGGGCAGCCCCTTCTGGTCATCACACAGATTGTAGATAATCTGCTGTGGAGTTTCAACTGAACTTCGAGGAGTTATCTGAGAACTCTCGGAAAAGTATGGGCCCCTTTCTTTGAAGTTTAGGGACTTCTCTCAGAATTTTTTAAAATGAAAATATGACAATGTCTGTAGTATAATATACTTCTTCAATAATAAATAAGAGTAGCTTCTTTCACTATAAATGCATAAAAAGGCTCATGCAGGCAAAATAAACCTTATTGTGTTCCAGTAAGGAAAGCGAGATAGAAACTGTACAAAATCTTTTGTAAAGTTAATTTTTTTATTCTTCTAAACAGAAATTGCCTCTGCATTGGTGCAATTCCTGGCATGGCCAGTGCCTTTTGCTTGTGGTGGGGTGGGTGTGAATGTGCTGCAGCTCTGGAGTGCACAAGTAAACACAGCAATGATTTCTAAAATAGTTTGAAAGCCACGAAGGGAGTTCTGGTGAATTGAGATCAGGTGCTAAGAAATGATGGTGCTACCTGTCTACTCATCGAGTCTACAGGCATTAGGGCATTTCTCTAAATGAAATATGTTCACTTCACATCATGTTACCATACATCACGTTGTAAAACAACATGACAGCGTGTCAGGATGTGACAAACAACTGGTGCGCTGCATTAAGAAATTTAAATGAAAATTAGTTTAGACCATTTTTCTTCCCATCAGCTGGAAGAACAAGGACTTGATCTGACATTTGTGGATCAGTTAAGTATCAGAGAGGAGCTGTGTGTTTTTATGCAGCCCCTTGCAGGTGGTCTGTGTGGATGGACATCTTTGGACATTTGTATGTAACTGATGGGATTCTTTGAGAACATAGGATGCAATCTTGGGGAATGGAAAATGGTCAGTTATCAATAACCTCAAGTGCTGTTTGACATAGATTTTGGTAATTTCAAAGAAAATATTTTCATATACACACATTATTCTGCAGTCACCCCGAGTGCTCTGTCTTGTTGAAGGGATAAGAGCTTCTAACTTCCAGCTTCTCTTGCTGGGTCTGCTGGACTGTCTGGGTTGAATTTTATTCTTGATTATTTTGGGAGTAAACAGATTTAGTTCCTTAAAAAATTTTTCCCTTTATTATGTTAAACAAAGAGCAGAATCTGATCTGTAAAGCCATGTATTCTAAAAATTGTATCTAGCCAATCTCATTATAGAAGACTGGGACAACTCCTATTAATATTATGCTACAATGAAAAATGGCCGGTTCTTAAACCTTGTGCTTTAGTTAGGAAGCCAAAACCTTAGTTAAGATTCAGAACTCATTCCTGTTTCTGAGTCCATGACTGCTTAGTTTAATTAATGAAGTCTTATGAAAAGCTTCAGGAAAGGCTTTAAAAAAAGTCAAAGTTTTTGGTGAAGATGGTTTTCAAGACTTTGCTGACCCTTTGGAAGAATTTCAGGGTTGATTTTCCTTTATAGACTTTGTGCTGCTGATATCAATTATGTGATTCTCATCTAGATACTTTATAATTCCATTTTTAATTGACTTTGAATTAAGTATCCATTTTTTCATTCAAAATCACTCTCTTATCAAAAACTCCTTAGCCAGTCTAGATGGCACTTAATTTACCATTTCAGCAGTTTCTTGCAAGAGAGATATTATGCAAAATTATTTCAAATGTTAATATTTTGCAAGCTTGGGGGGAAAGAAAGTTTTAAAAGTAGTTCTTTGAGAAACAGCTCATGCAACTTGTTGCAAAAGTTACTGAAATAAGATAGCAAAACAGCTTGTTTGCACAAGCCTCGTTTCTGTAGGAAACCCCACTGAAGGCAGAAGATCTCAAGTCAGCTGGCCACCTGGTGAACTTCTGATTTGGTATGGAAGAGTGTGGGAGCTGGAGAGTATTTTCACATCAAACGTTTCAGAAGAATCCAAAGCAGCACAAGTCCTTTTTTTTGAATACTCAGAATTGGGATATTTAACATTTAATGTGCTCTATTCAAAATTAAAAGCGTATTTATTTATTTATAATTTCTTGGTACTTGGACTTTCAAGATAGATATAACTTTAGCCAATGTTTTTCATCTCCCTCAAAGAGAAGAAAGCAAATAGGTATTACAGACCATGCCCTCTTCCTTATCATTAATTTAAATGGGATCAGGATCTGACAGAGAGCCCTGAACTTTCTCCTGGTGTAGTAGGTGACTTGGCTGATAAGCTCAGTCCTGGGGAAATCCTTGCAGGAAAAATACACTCAGGAGGAGCTGTGCCTAAATCTTACAGCAGCTGTTGGGAACTTCATTAGAGCTGGTGAAGGGGGTGGAAATCACAGGGCTTGGAACAGCACATCCTCCCCTCAGGGATATGAAAATCTGTGCTCTAAACAGCATTTCTCCAGGAAATCTTGGAGAATTGAGATTACAGCATTTTGAGTGTGTTTTTTTTACCTCGCTTTTTGAGGCTAAACATTTTTTATCTGCACCTCTAAGTGCAAACTTAGACTTGTTTGTTGAACTAATGATCGCAAAATTTTGGTGTGTTGCTTTGCAGGTAGGGAGCTCTAAAGATAATTGAAGGACTGAACTTGGTGTTTAGTCCTTTGGAAATTGCATCTTTTTGTGCACTCAGAAATGGCCATTTTCTACCCCTAATGTATTAGCCATGAAATGAATGTTCATTCAGGTAATATATTGCATTGATATTTTCTGGAGGTTATAAAACCAGGTGAGCACAGTGAGGATTTTCTCAGTTGGCGTGTAAGGGACAACGTGTCCCTGGAATGTCCCTAAAGAAGGACCAGGGAGTCCAGGGAATGGAGTTTCTCTCTCGAGGACCCTGTGGAAATGCCTTTTCCAGAGCTGCAGGGTGCCTTGCAAGCGAGGGGGGAGAGGAGCTGTCAGTGCCTGCCTCCGCTGGCACAGCCCAAGGCTCAGGACATGGGGCAGTTCCGGGTGCTTGGGCTGTGCCTGCTGGATCCTCTGAGCCGATTCCAGCTCTCCCGGCAGCACAGCCAAGATTTGAAACACGTGTGCCTCTCACTGGGCTCTGTCCCGGGTGCTGTGCCTGCTCTGAACCAAAGAAGCCATCACTGCAAGGAAGGATTTCTCCGTGGTCTAGGGGCAGGGAGGTTGCCCCCTCTGAGATGTTTTTGGGAAGAAAACTTAGTAAAAAACACCCTTGCAAATTTTGGAATAGATGGAGCGATTTGGGTGCAGCTTTGCAAAGGTTCTCCCTTTTTCACTTTGTCATTATGAGTGCTATCGTGCAGAGTAGCTCAGTCCCTGCTGAAGACAGTCCCTAAATGTCAAACCTGAAAAGATACAGCCCTTTAATTAGCAGAGCCATTTTATTCCGTGGATGCTCCTTAAGAGCTTCCCTAAACCCTATAATTTCTGCTCTGATAGATTGAAAATTTTTTTATGTTCACTTCTAAATGTCTTTGTTTCTTCTGTAATGGATTAAATGAAGTTTTAACAAGGCTTATGGTGAGATTCCTCATCATTAAAATAACAAATGGTTGAAAAGCTGCCTTCTGTCTTGCAGAAATCTAACAGCATTAGTGGACCATAATCCAGCTGGTAACTGATTGCTGAACAACTGCAAAACCTTTCATACTTTGAGATGCTATCAGTACATAAAACATGTTTTCATGAAATTTATTGAGCAGCTTATTAGTGGAGGTTAAGGCAATGGAGCTTCACAGATTCCACTTAGCATTCAAAAATATTTTATCTGAGCGTTTCAGATTTTTCAGATTTAATTGAGTTGCTTTAATCTATTCTGGATGCATCAAGGTAACGGTTCCTGAAAGATGCGCGGTGTTTTCTGGTTCTAGCTCAGTGTTTTTCTGGTTCTAATCAGATTTGAGAGACTAAAAATATTTGTAGCCTCCAAAGAGGGATCATTTTGTTGTGTTCATGTTCTTAAGACCCTTTTTTCATCAGAAGAATTCTCTCATCTGTCCCTGGAGCTTTTGCAAAACACTAAACCAGCATTGTCCCAGTGATTCTGTCCTCATTTACAACTTTCCTTAAAATCCTCCCTGGTGAAATGCTCCATCCTGGCTGGATTCATCCCAGAGACACATCCATCCCAGCTGAGGGGCTCGTTCTCCATTGCGTTGCAGATCTTTGATGCCGCTTTGTGGAGCAGAGCTGACACATTCCTGGGATTTCCTGGGGCCAAGGGAAGCACTGGGTGATGCAGGACTGCACGTTCCTCCTCCTCCCAGCTGCACGAGAAACAAAGTGCACGGCTGCAGGAAAAGCACGCACGCATCCCCCAGCAATTCCTCTCTGCCCTTACAGTTTCTAGAGCTTGTGGGCACCCAAGCACGAGCTAAAGTTGTCCTGAGGCTATTCTTGTTCAAATCACAGATCAGCAAGGAAAAGCGCTAAAACCCGCTGCATCTAATCGAGGGACAAGGCTGGAACAGTGCTGGGAAACACCACCTCTCTTATCTCGCTCTCTTTTTGACAGCCAGAGCCCTTCCATCAACAATCACCGGAAGCTGCTGCTCAATCCGTCTGTCTGTCCAGATCCCTTGATTGTGAGAACCTCAGCCTGTGGATGCCTTTTTAAATCCATCCTATTCTGTACAAATCAAAGTTCTTTTTCTTATTATCACTCCAGCCTCATCCCAATTCCTTTCTGGACAGTGCCAGCCTGTTCTCTAGTTTAATCTAATGATCATGCCTTTTGTAGTGTTTTAGCAACAGCATAAAGCATTTCTTGACACTTCTTATGCCTCCTGGACACTGAGTGCTTGACAGAGAGTTTTATGGATTGCTGGCAATGAACGTTATGAGTGCTCAGCTCGCAGCTGAAGAATGGCACCACACAATTTCCTCCTGGGATTGCAATTTTCCTCTGTTTTCTTTAACACTGATAAGCGATTTGGGTCTTGCTTACCTGTTCTGCACACCAAAATAAAAACAATGAAGGGGAATTTTGTTACTGTTTTTCGTGCTGCCAGGTACCAGGCGTCAGCATTCAGCTTGTTGGATACAGCACATTCTCACCTATACAGGGATTTCTGAAATCTATGTACATTTTTGTCTCATTTATTTGTGCCTCTTCGAAGCACAAAGGTGTTCTGATGTCAGAAATCAATCTTAAGGATTTGGAAATCTAGCTAAACTAAACACAGTTTACACTCTTCCTTAAACATGAAGAAACTGTAACAGTTCCATAAATTTCTGTAACAAACGCCTTTGAATTACAAAACTTATTCTTCATTTCTTAGATAAGCTTCTACAGATGATTAAAAATATTTTCACTGTGTTCTGGCTAGCAGATCCAGAAACATAAATGTTGAAGAAATTTTACTACCCAGGATTTGCATTTGAAGCCATTTCATTAATTTCATGTTAGAGACTATAAATGTCCCATAAAATTTTAATTGAAAGATTGCATGAAAACCTGTAACTATTACTACCCCAGACTTGTCTTTCTGACATGGCAATTTCACAAAACTACAAAAAAATTGAGGTTTTGCTTTTCTCCAGAGGTGCTTTGAGAGAGCTCCACGTAAACGAGCTCCAAGGTCACTGCGGTGCTGTTTTGGAATGCCTTTAAAAACATGACTGGCAAGAGATCCCTCAAAATTAAAAATCTCTGCACAGATAAAATATGACAGCCCTGTCTACTGTGATTACTTCAGTTCTGCAGAGTTGTCAGTCATTCCCAGTCATTCCCTTTGACTTTTGGAGTCGTGCTCTCCACGTTTCCTCTCCGCTGACTGCCCACCCTGGGGCAATCCTGGGACAAGACGAGAAAGGTCTCATTCAGCTCCTTGGTCATGCCTCTCCTCCCTGTAATTTCTCCATCTGCCTTGCTATCTCCCCCAGATAACAAATCTGATTTTTACCTGTCTTCACCCCGTGTGTCTTGAAATGCAAAGACACTCGGCCAAAAGGGATCAGGTATCAGAGGGAAGGAGGATTTTTATCTCTGCCTGTTGGCTCCAGAAGGGATATATAAACTGTACCAGGCTGCAAGAGGAAATCCCTTCTAGGTTTCTGTATTTATTTATTTATGCTAAGGCAGGGCTGCACTTTGTAGCTTTCTCCTCTGCCATGTCCCCATGACGGTCTTCAAATGTCAGGGGGAAGTAATTTCTTTTATTTCCTCAAAGAAAGTCAGTGCCTTTTCTTCCAGGCCTGGGTGCCATCTGGCCTCTGCTGTCCTCGAGCCTCTGAGCAGCAGAAGGTGTTTGTGTGGGTCCAGGGAAGTATTTTTATGTCATTCCTAAGCCAGTTCTAAACTGCTGATGGTCTATGTGTTAAAAAATAGGTTGCAGAGCTTTAAAAATTGGGAATGCAAGTAAATATCTGTTTACTGCCTGGTTCCTAGAGGGGGAAGTGGAGAGAGGTCAAGGGAGGAGGGAGAAGCAGCTAGAGGCAAAGATTTGTATTTAGGTTTAATTGGTGAGGTAAGCACTGGAGATACCCAGGGGCCTGAAATGTATCCAGTCCTGAGCAAGTGCAATTAAGACTTTGGCAGAAAGGCTGATTGACCTGCTTTTGGAGTAAGGGCACGGGGAAGTGAAGGGACAACCTCGCCAGCATCTCCCCCGTGCTGCTGCCAATCTCTTGTGAGCAAAGACAGCCAGACCCGGCTCAAGCACGCCACTGCCCTGTGCCCAGCAGCTGGCCTGGGGCAGGAGGAGGGCAAAAGCACCGCTGGCCTGGCAAATTTGGGGATGAAATTTAGAAAATGGTGGTGTGGAAATTACACCTGTGGGAGAAGGACCTGTTAGAGCACAGGGTGGATCCTTCCCCTCCTACCTCAGAGTACTCAGCTGATACTCCTGTTCGCAGCTTGGTGACAGCTTCTTCAAATCCCCAAAGGTTCTCAGAAGCAGCCTCTCAGTGAGCGAAATATTATCAGCAATGGAGGAATTTGCATCTTTTGAGCTGCTGAGCTCTGCTGTGATTTCCTGTGCCTGTCACCTCCTCAACATGGCTAAGTTAAGCAGAAACGACTTTTTGAGAACTTACTAGCTTGATCACAGTTGGATTTGGGGACAGCTGATGCTGTTGCAGCTTGCTGGGAGTTCGTCCCATTCCTCCCTCCAGTGCCAATCTCCTTTTAGTGACAGGGGTGACAGTGACTGGCTTGGGTGAGGAATTGATCAGCTGAGCTCAGCAGCACGAGGTTAACACGCAGGAATTTTGGTAGATCCCAGAGCACAGGAAAGTGAGCCGGTGGTATATTCATCTCTGCTGAGGAGTCACATCTAATTGTAGAATTTCCCAATGAGGAAAACTGGTAGGAAGCAGAAAAAGGCTGTGAGCTGAGAGGTACGCGTTGGTCCTGCCCTGTACATCAAGGCTTCTTGGTTTCCATATGTGACATTCTGTCATTGCACAGGTCCAGAGAGAGTGCAAAGAGAAAAGGATGTGAATCTCATCTCAGCTCCGTGCCTGCCTCTCTCAGACAGTTTGCCAGAACTACTTGTCTCTTCCTGAGAAAGACATCAGGAAAGGGATGTGTTTCAGGTGCCTGTCACTCAGAACAGTGGTAACAAGCTGCGCATCCCTCACTGTTATCGATCATGAAAAATGCTTTAAATTAGCTGATACCCCCTAGATCTCTACCATGTTCTGTTCTCTATCAAGAAAATAGATAAAGGCATCGTTCTTCCTCTGTCGCTTCCTATTGCACTAAATTCACCTCGTGTTTAGCATCATTGTTGGGAGCCTGTGAAGGATTATTGCAGTAATGAGGATCATTCATAAAGGGGCTTTGTGTTCTTCAGAGCTATTAGTGCCTGAACTACAGTGGGGGCTGTCCCAGAAAGGGTGGAACACACTTTTCCATGAACTTGGGAGAGTGCAGGTCTGGAGCTTGGTGCGTGGAAATTCCTAACAGCATTAGTGACTCACGAACACCACTTCAAGCCTGCTTCTGGATGCTGCTGCTGTAATTGAGCATGCTTATTATTTATAGGCTCCCAAATTAAGCATTCATTTATGCTGTGTTTAGAATAAATGGAATTAACAACATGCCTTTTGGTGAAAGAGCCGCAGATGCAAACAGAAGCGTTCACAGCTTTCAAGTCTTGTGTTTGTTTACGTCAGTGAATGTGGACTGTTAGAACAACTTCCACCGCTGATTATTTTCAATTAAAGCTTGAGGAATTTTGAGAGGAAACTGTCACAATACTGTGATCAGGGATATTATAGCCTCTGGATGCAAATTAGCCACCAAACTTTCAAACAACAGATTTACAGGATCTGCTTCAAATTAATTGCCAACTGGCCGGGAGCACCTCCAGCTCTCGGCATCTGCTCCACGGCGGGCGAGGAGGAGCTGTGAGGGTGTCCAGGCTGCTGGGCTGCAGGTGGTGTTTGCCTCAGAGGAGAAAGGCATGGGGACAAGTTTCTGAAGTGTCCTTCAAGAATCTTTTCCACCAGAGTCTTCTGCCTGCAAATGCTGGAAGCATCTCAGGTGCAGCTGATCTCTCTGTCTCTCTCCAGGCAGCCCCTGAACTCTGCAGTCAGGCAGAGGAAAAGTGGGAAGCCAGGTCCAGGTTACACTAATTTATTCCAGGCAGACCAAAGGTGTGTTCTTAAAAAATGCATGTTGGTGTGGGATTGAAACAGAAAAGACTTGTTCAGGACTGAGGTCTGCAAGATTCTAAGATGCAGAGAAAATTTACCTGCTGTCTTTTTGCACTGGCCAGTACTTACTTCTCCTTCTTTCAGCATTTAAGCATTCTGTAGGCATGTGAGTAAAAGAAAATACAATTTTTAACACTCCTTCAAGACATAAATGCTGTTTCTTAGATTTGTGTCTAGTGTATAGCCAGCAGAGAGAAATCATTTTTCATTCTCCTTTTCTGTGGCATGAGATCTAATAGTAACTTCAGATGCTTAACAATTTGTGCATTTATTTTTAAGGCAATAAGACAGAGCCATTTATTCCCACAAAAGAAGTCCTAGTAAATTTTGGCAGTTAGTGTTTTCATCCTAATACACATTCGTTGTTATAATTTCTTATGGGAATCGAAGTAATCTGCCTACTTAATGTTATCTTTAGTAAATCTAAATAAGAGAAACTTGAGCAAGATCTCCTGTGGCCCCGTAGCAGATTTATGCTTCCTGTGCCACACAGAATACAGGCACGATGTTGGTAAAGAATTTTTTATTTTGTTCCAAGAGCTTTTGATGTGCATAATTCTTACTGGCATGGACTGCAGCTTAAATTCAGGATGGGTTTAAAGACCACCAGCAGTAGCCTTTGGTAAATAGAGAGCGTGGAGAAAGGATGAATTGTTCATACTTTGGTGCCATAACTCAAGACCAGAAGAGATTTGGGGTCCAGTGGAGTAGTTGTTGAGAATTTAAAGGAATTAATAAGTACCATCAGCACAGTGTAAAACAATGCAGTGTATACAAAGCATTGATGAATGAAAAAACCAAAAACAAAAAATCAGCAACAAAACCAACAACAATCACCTGAAGAACCCAAGAAACCAAGTAGTATGTAGTAGTGAAACCTGTGAATATTTTCGGTGTTTTCTTGAATTAAGAGATATTTTAACTAGTAGAAAGCTTTCTATCAGATAGGCCCCATGACTTGGCAAATTCTGTCTCACAGTTGCACCAGACTGAAACTCTGTGTGGACTGTCTCTGCATCCCTTAAATAGGAGCCTGCAGGGAAAGGAAAACATTTACTAGATGCCACCTGTTGCAATGATAAATCAGAAAACTCAGCATGAGCAGCCTCACTGGAAATCTCTTCACCTCACATTGGTGTGTTTAGCCCTGGGACTGCGTTAAATAACTGCATGTGAATTAATTGTTATTAGTTTGTGTGTTGTTTAGTGCTTAAATCGTAGAATGATAAAATAGGATCTTCAAAGGAGTAGTAAATACCTAAAAGAATCATTTGGCACCTTCTAGCTCATCTTTCCTGTGCATTTCATGTGTCACACAGGGAGCCTTGGCACGAAAGGCAAAGCACTGGATGAGTTCAGCACTGGGACATTTAGGTGGAAGAAAAAGCAAACCAGAAAAATGCTGGCTTTTGTGCATTGTCCACCACAAAATCTCTTTATGGCTCCGCTGTAGCTCACAGTTTCCCTTCATCATAAACCAGAATAGATTAATTTCTCCAGCTGTGTAGATTGTAGAGCCATACCAGTGGTTTTATGTTCAAGTTTAATGCAGTAATCAGTCTTTTAGAGGATGATAAGCAATAAACAGCATGCAATATTTGAAGACAGATGCCCTACTATGACCTACAGGAGGGTGGTTGTGGCAGAGTAGCCAAAATGTTGTTTAAATGCTTAATATTTAATTTGAAAGTTATGAAAAGTATTATGCTATTGAGCGATTAAGAGCATCCCCACTGAGACAAACTATTTTTACCAGACACAAGTAATTTCTTCTGGCCTCTTGTTTTCAAAAGACATGAGAAAAGCAAATATTTTGCAAAGATTATGCATGAACATAAATTATGTTAGGAATTAAACTATCAGCTTGACCCTGTGTTAATCTGTGTGTGTGACACAGCTTCGAAGAGCCACAACTCCATATTAGAGCAACAGAAGCTCTAAGAATAGAAAACATCATTTCATGTTTGTTTGAAATCTGTAGTCGATTTTGATTCAGCTGCCATTGTCATTCTTTTGTGTTTGTTTTCTGTAAATGTTTCTGTACTCAAGCTGTATTAATGAAATTACATCCAGGAGGTAAATATTTGTCTAAAATAGTCACCAAAATCAGATTGTGAATCCTGCAGTAGCTTTTGGCATTGTCATTTTGTACTGTTGTGACCACTGCCATCCAAAATGCATGCTGCAAGTCCCAGGGAATCATACAACATTTATAGAAATTACAGCATAAATGAGGAATTATGAAAAATTGATTGCAATGTACATTATTCAATTGATTTGCCAACCAAGATTATTTGCTGCTGACAGGCTGAGCAGATGTATCGAAGTGACTGGATGTCCACCAAGAGAAAATGTTCAAGGAAGATTGTTTTTTGGATGCCTTTAAAACTAGTTCAGATATCGACAAAACTTTGATACAGACTTCTTCAGTGACTGGTAAAGCCAAAAAGCAAAATGTTGCCAGTAAAGGCAACTTTCTATCCTTAAATAGATGTAATATTTTTTTTATTTCAGAAGGGACGATGATGTTCATCTCACTAGATGTAAAATACAGACCACGTAGCTTATCATCCTCAACATTTGCAATGAGGTTCTGGTTTCTAAACCAGACCAAAGGCATCCACTCCCTGGCCAAATCAGAATAAACTGCTGTTCTCTGTGGTGGAGGGACAGAGGTTTTCAGATCTTGCTCCAAAAGTTGAGGAGCAGTGCTCTTTTTATAAGTGTGAAGTCCATGGTGTGTGTTATCTACCTGGGAAAGATGGAGATCAATGGGATCTCTACTGCAGCCATGAAGCATGTTCAGCTTGAAATCGTATTTTCAGGACAACTTGAAAAAATATTGTGTTTTCTTTTTTGAGGGGAAGCTTTGAAAGAAATCTTACAACGCCGTTCTCTAAGTGATAAAGTACAATTGCTGTGTAAGAAACACATGGTGGAAAAGCATAAGGAGGAGAAAACTTGGCAGAAGCAACAATCCATAATTTAGAAATTATGCTGTCTTATCGCGCTCTGCAAATGTCATTCCCACCAGGAAGTTAAATTACTGCACCAAAGCAAAGGGAGCAGAATTATGACCCAGAAGTCTTCCTCTCACATGGCTGGGGGTGCATTCCCTGGGCTGTGTGCACAGCTGGATTAATGCCTGGGAGCTCAGTCCTTGTGCTGTGCAGTCCTTGCACATGTGCCACAGCACACGGGGCTTTTCCACCTCCCACCCTGGAAACTCTGCTTTTTCCACAGGCAGAATTATCCTTGCTCACAAGCTTTTCTCGCTTTGTCTACCCAGAGAGAAAAGATGCTGAGGTCAGATGGTTTTTTAAAATCAAGCAAGACACGATGCAAAGTGTTTCCAAGGAGCAGACGAAGGAAAGTGATATAAACCCCTCCCATGTGGGCAGTAACTAGAGGCTTCCTGTTGAAACATGCAAACATTTGCTATGATTGCCTTTCCTTGGGCTCTCTGCTGCTGGAGCTGCAGTTAATTTGTGCTGCAGGAGCAATTCCCAGCTCTAAGCAAGGAATAGCTGCCCCAGGTCTTATGTGCCAGGTAGAACAAGGCATTTCCTCTTCCAAGAAATGTCACGTACCTTTACTGAATCCAGCAGATTCATCTGTAACTGTTCCTCCCTGCCTGAGCTCTGACCTGCTGAGGTTTAAACCAGTTCTAACCTTGAATGTGGCAAGATTCACCTGGGCAAGGCTGTATCCAGGTTTGTGCCTGGATTTGGGAGTCTAAGCACCTTAGCTCAGCCATTGTGATGCCACTGGAGTTGTTTGGTTTTTATCCCAGAGCAGAATCACATCTGGCTGAATAGAAACACCAGCTGTGGGGCTTAGGTCCTCCTGCACCTGCCTCAGAATTGTGCCTTTGGGAATATTTCAAATATAGCTGCATTTCCAGGGGACAGAAAAATGTTCACGTTAAAAGTGTTTCTTAATTAACTGCGTCTGAGTAAATAATTCACAGTGAACAATTAACTGATGGATTTAGCCAGTCTCTCTTTCCTCCTCTTTCTTTTTTTTTTTTTTTTTTCCCTGTGCACAAAACGTCCTTGTACAGATTGCAGGTTTCTTAACTTCCTACAGGAGTGTGTCTGATATTTTATCTGCCATTTTTATTGGGTTGTTTGGAATGGGTTCCTTCCTTGCCTTAGTGAGACTTCTAAAGACAGAAACTTAAAAATAGTGATATCTGCAGGGCAATTTAAGCACCCATGCTAGAGGGAAGATTTTAAGATTTAAACATTTTTAATGGCTAAATCTCATTTCAAGGTGCTAATTCGATGTCTGTACATAACAGACAATGGTATTTCCTTTGATGGGCAATTTCTAAAGCATAGCAGCTGGATTCCGAACCTGAAACATATCCTTTTTGATCTTCGTGGACCTTTTCCTGTCTGAAACCTCCTGGTAGAATCAAAGTCCATTGCTAAACAAAGAGCCTCACCCTGTGCAGAGGCAATGCCATTATTCAGTCCAAAACTGCCCTGCAGGACAGTGTTATCCCAGAAACTGTGTGGCTGGGACAGCCAGCAGAGTCTCAGCAGTTTTTCTGTCGAGAGGGTGAGCATTTCCTTTTTAGCTGGGAAATCATCACTTTTTGGGGTTTGAAACTCGCTGCCAGCTCAACCCATCTGGCTTTGTGGTGTTTCTTTTGCAGGAACACCACCCAAATGTAGCAGCTCCTCTTGCTTGCAGACAGACAGATGCAGCGTGTTTGCCTCCTGCCTATATTAGCAGGAATTTTTGCATAAATCTCTTTTGGGCACAGGACAGTGGAGGGGCCCTGGAGCATAACCCAGCTGACTGGCAGTTCTGTGTGGCTTAGGTGACACCGAGATTTCACCTGCTGCTCTGCGGGGAGAGAAGAGAAAGCAGCTGAGAGGCTGCAGGTTTAGTGATGCCTCTGGGTTGATGTAAAAATGGGGAAAAAGAAAGTGGGACAACAAAACGCTCACATTTGGGGGTGGGTGGGTGGCAGATCTTTCACCCCATCCCTGTGGACTGGTAAAAAGATGCTTCTGAATTCCTGGTGAGGAACATTTTCACGCCTTGTGACAGGGCTGCAGGCACGGCGTGATCCCAGCTTCAGCTCTCTGAGCTCTGGCTTGGAACAATATGGGAAAAAATGCCCCAAAGCTGAAGTGCTCCTTGTTGGATTAGCAGGACGGGAGGATAAAATAAAGCAGATCATTTGCAGCTGCTTCATGCCCTGTATCTGGGGCAGGGAGTTTCAGCATCCTGCTGGAGATATCAGCCCCGTAGCATCCTGTGGCTGCTAAGAGGAAAGGCTCAGCCATGTGGGTTAATGAATGTTGTTTCTCACACAGGAAAACCAACAGAGAACAGCATATGGACTCTGTGACAGGAGTGACTGTAGGGTGCTGGACTCCACTGGTTTGATAGTTTTCCTTACATCCTCCTTAGCTGTAAAATTCCAATAAAGAAGAAAGAGGCCGTTATATTAATGGCATTATAGGGATTGCAGCGTGATCTCCAGGACTCATGGGGATTCCTCTGATGTCCAGAATAAATTCTCTTCTATTCTAATGACCATAAACGACCTCTCTCCAAACCTGATATTGATGAAATAGCTTTTATGTTTCAACATCAATGCTCCAAGCTTTGCTGAACACTGACATTAATCTGATATTGCAGAGCACATGGGGAAGAACAGCCAAAAAATATGCTGGCACTTATGAAGTTATGCAGCTCTCTAGCCTGACAGCCTTCATGCTATTTTCCCACCAAGTGGAAACAAGTCGTGGGATAAAAATGACAGAGAGATTTTCCCTTAAAGCCTGATGGAAGGAATTCAGAAGTGGCTGGAAACTGCATATAATTTCAAAGGAAACAGTGTGAATAGAGGAAGCTTTTTGAAAAGTTGGTGCACCTGTGCTTGTTTCTGTCAGGTTACAATCTATTTTCTTTTTCCTGGCAAACATTGTTGATTACTTAGCATATCTTAATTAATATGCAAACACAGACATGAATTTTCACAGCATAAAAGCAGAGCCATTGGCTGATTTATGATTTTAATCAGGTCAGTCTTAGCTGATATGCAGTAAGAAATAATTAGCTGGTTGTTTGTACACAGAATTTCATTGTACCTAACCCCTAGGAGTCAGCTTTTCCTGACACTTCAACCCCTCGCCGATTTTTTTTCTTAGCATTCCTTCTGGTCTCGAAATAGGAGCACGTGGTAGTTCAGCACCTCTGAGGTCATTGTCCTCAATTCTTAAGGGTAGGTTGGATATTTGCAGGCCTTAGGAATAGGTCTGCTATGGAATTGGATGAGATACTGAATTAGGGGGTTGACTAATCATTACAGTGGCCAAAAGAATTGCCCAGGGAAATCTCCCTCTGGGTATTTCAGAGCAGCTCTTGCTCTCTGCTTTGCTGTTTCTGACGTTACCAATGTGTTTCAAACACATCTACACATTTTTTTAGTACACCTAGGGGCTCAGAGAAGTGTAACGTAGACCAGTTAGGACATACTGGTATTGACTGGTCTGAACTGGACCCCAGCCTTTCAGAAACTGGGGCACAGATCCAGGCTTCCCTCAGAAAGGGAAATCCTGCAGCTACAAAGTGAATGACTGTTCTCCCCTCTCCTCTCCCAAAACCCCAGCTGTACAGTGTCCCTGGCAACCAATTATTCTGCTGTTTCTGTCCTGTGAAAAGAGGGGTTTAGATAACAAGGTTATCAGTTTCATCAGTTTTGTCTGTGTATTTTATGTGCCTGGCACCACCATTGCAGCTGCTGGACATTTTGTGTCACACTGCACCATGAGAAGTGTAATTGCTGTTGGTATTTTAGGCTCTTACCTGTTGCCTCCATGCTAATGTAGGAAGTTTGCAAAGTACTGAAACTTGTCTGGAATCCTGAATTTCATTAACCCTTTGTGAAAACCCATAAGGGTCTTGTGTTGGAGCCCAAACAGAGGACGTGGTTTCTAATGTTGCTTCTCCGCAAACTAATTGATGTATCTGGCACCAGCCAACTGACATCAAAACATTTGTACAGATGTGAGGCTCTGTCTAGACTAGATAATTGCTTCCCCTTTTGGCTTGATTTCCCTGGTTGCCAAGTTGGGTAACATTTAACCTTGACTTCTGGAGGCACAGCCACTGCCCAAGCCCTCCTAACGAGGAGCCATCCAGCAAGTTGACACGACAAGACCGCGTTAATCTGAGTCCTCAGCCTGTGAGGCTGCTCACACTGCGGTCAACGCCGATGCAGCTGCATTAATCCTCTTTCTGTCCATACATCTTAATTCACCCTCAGAGCATGGCTAAGTTCTTTTGTTAATTGTTTTCTCCCTGCCTCCCCCCGTGAAGCGGAGTTCATTCTGTGAACAACACCGATGCAGCAGGTTAATAACTATTGATGTTGCCACGTTAATAACGGTCCTGCTGCCCATGAATCTCAGCCTCCCCCTCACGAGGTGCTGGACACGACCTACTTAATCATTACATCTCCCTGCCCAAGGATCTCAGCTCACCCTGTGAAATGTTAATCATTCTGACTGGCTAATCACGACCATTTCTCACTGTCCAAGGGTGTGAGTTCAGCCTAGAAGAGCTCCAGTGTCCTTGTTACTCCTTGCAATCTCTTCCTGCTCACAGGCTGCAAAGGACAGGGATGTCTCTGCTGATCTCTTCAATCCCTGGCTGCCTGGAGGCTGAGGAGCCCCCCGCGCTGTCTGAGCGATGCCCAAGGCACTTTATTCTCCTTCCATCCCCAATTCTGAGCCACTGCAAATCCTCTTCAACGACAAAGTTTCCCTGGCAGCTGTGTGCCACCTCTCCGCAGTGACACGTAGAGTGACAGAGGGTGCTCGCCTGCAGAGCAGCCCAGCTCTGGGCTGGATGCTGAGCTCCTGAAAGGTGAGCTCCGAGCACAGGGATAAGCATTAACTCAATGAGACATTTCAGCTCCTTCTGCTGAGCCGCACCGTTGTGCTGGGTAGCTCTGATAGGACTGTAAAACTAAATAGGTGTTGATGTGGTGCCTCACGCTGTTCCCTTATGCTGGTTCCAGCATGGGGCCCGGTGCTTTTAATGAACACTTACAGCTGTTAATGCCTCTGCCTTCGCCAGCTTGTGGGAGCTGAATGGACATGGAGAGGGAAGATCAATCACAACTTTAGGGCATTGTGAAGTCCCACCACTTTCCTACCTGTGCCTGCAGGATCTGGCCGTGATTGAAGGCTGGAAAGGGCATCAGGGAGCTGTTGAAACCACGCAAATGGCAGAAGACATTTTGTGA
Organism: Bombycilla garrulus; assembly: GCA_013400315.1. Lineage (NCBI taxonomy): Eukaryota > Metazoa > Chordata > Aves > Passeriformes > Bombycillidae > Bombycilla > Bombycilla garrulus. The sequence goes on from VXBU01015487.1 coordinate 923,153, forward strand.
GCTGAAGCCCATGTCTTTAATGCAGACATCTAATTGCAGTGAGGGCTCTGGAACTGCGTGTAGTATTTGAACAAGAAACTTGGCTCATTGTCAGCAGGTTTCCCCCACGTGCTCCGTACAGCTCCACCCTGGGCTCCTTGAAGTGCTGGTTCTCTCTGGAAACACAGCTACCTCCAGCTGCAAGTAGAATTGAGCAGCAGCTTTAAAGGAACCTGCTGAAAGCAGCTTTGTGAGCCAGAGAGGTAGAGGTAACAGCAGGAAGCAAAGTCTAAAAGGAGCCACCTCCTTCTTCAGAGTGCCACAGAGCCAGCAGGCATCAGGGGAGGCAGAGTTCATCTTTCCTGCTGAATCCAGTGCTGCCCTTTTCCCAGACACTTGGGCAGCTCACTGCAGTTTTATTAGGTGGCTCAGTAAATTTGTTGGCAGGTTCTTGCTTTATTTTTCAATTTATTTCCCCCCCACCCCCCCCCCCCTCAGACTGGTTTGGGAGTTTTGTTGAATAAACAGGCAGTTAGTTTGATTAAAAGTGGCACATGTTTTGTTGTGGCAGAGGCAGACTCGGGGTATTTCATGCATGTGCTTTGAGAATAAAAAACTGTCACTCTTGGGTACAGTGGTAAATAACTTTTTTCCCAGCAAACTACTGGGAGTTCTTTCATGCAGATGACTTTATGTTTCATGAAAATGCAAGAGAAAGGGAAGACTAGTGTTTTGGAAAACAAAAAAGAAAAAGGTGGAGGGAGGGCGATTTAAACGTAGTGTAACTAATTAAAATAAAGCAAACTATGAAAATGTGAAGCTAAATGCAGCAGAAATGTTGAATTAAAGGGACAGCAGTTAACAAAGACTGATCTTGAAGAGGTTTATGAAGATATTTCCCACTGGTGTAATTGGAGGAGTATGGAAAACAAGCGCTGCTGCTTTTGTGCCGTCGCAGGAATGAAGGGAGCAGATACATCCTTTTATTTGCTCATGTTAGGCTGTCTGGTTGAGGTTGTTAGAGCAGGTGAGAGGAGCTGAAGCTTCTGTGGCCCTTCCTGGGTAATGAGAAGTGACAGCCCCCCAGCACCTGAGCTGCTGCTCTGCAAAGGGAGGCGGGTAAATAGACTAAATTTTCATTATTGTTTGTAAACATCTCATTTGCAAACACAAAGCGGATTTTTAGGACTTCACTTCTGGGATGCCCTGAGCACACAGCTCCCAGTCTCTTCCTTCTCTGATTAGCTCTGGAGTGAAGCAGCCCAGCCTCAGTCCCCCAGACAGCTCCATCCCTTTACACAGATTTAAAACGTCTCCATCACTGAAGCAGATATACTGTGTGTGGGCAAGGAAGTCACATTTTTCAAAGGAGCTCAGGAACAGAAATCTCATTCCTAAAGATAATTTCAGCCATGTCTGCACTGTCATAAAGCCCAAGACTAGGAGCCAGCCTGCTGTTTATACTCACCTTAAATCTTAGGGTGTAAGCTTTTAACTGCTGTGGGTTTTTTTTAACCAGGCCAAGAAGCTTTCTCAAGCCAGGATCAGAGCACGCTGACTGTATTTACCATGTGTAATTCATTTTAAAGACAGTGACAAAAACACTTATCTCAAGAAACATGAAAGCTGGAAAGAAGAAAAGGCAGCAGGGACATAAAATATGAGCTATCAGAGATTTTCTCATAAGCGTAGCTGTGTGAGAAATGGAAATATTGCAGTTTCTGGTTTGGGTGTGTTATTCTGGATAGTGCCTTGAAGAACTTCTGTAATCAGACTGGTGTAGCACCAGGAGAAGGTATGAAGTGATCCTATTAGTGCCATTAGGATTTGTTCTGTGGAATCACCAATATTTATCCACTGGTGCTTATGTTGCAGTTTTTCTCCTGCTGCTGTGTTTGTATCTCACACCTGGCAGGTCACTCTGGTTTGCTGGGTTTTTTTCTAGTCAAAATTGCAGCAGGATCTCTTAGTGCTGTAGATGTGATAATTCAGCTGTGATAACTTCTCAGCCCTCTCTGGGGTTATCTTGTGAAATCAGTTAAGCCACGTATTTCTGACTCTGTTCATGGACTCCTCAAGATAAAGGCTCCTTGGGTTCTATTTCAAAATTAAATGTTCCTTTGTTATCAATAGTTTAGGCTCACCAACTGCTGGCATTTTGAACCTGCAAATAGCTCTGACTAGCAAACATTTGTATGTTGACCATCTAATGCTCGTGGTTTAAGGGGGAAACCAAGCGTGGTACTTAATCCAGTCCCCACAATTTCCTCCATCTGAAACCTTGAAGTAGCTCAAAATCAAGGGATAAAATAAAAGAGAGGATCTTCCGGCTTAAGAGACTGGAAGGATTTTCTCCAGCTTCCTGACACTGCTTCAGGATTTGATTCCACAAACCCTGCCCCTATTCCTTGTTAATACAGAGACTTCCCAAGTTATTAAATTCTGCTCTGCCCCTCATTCCTGAGAGCTCTGCAGACACGTCCCAGCTGGGCACCAGCCCCACTCCTGCCTTCCGAAGGGTCTCACTGGTCAGTGCCACCTCAGACCCATCCCTTCCCCAGTCCATCCCAGATGCACACCCCGGGCAGGCTCCCTGCTCTCAAATTTCAGCTTCTCCAACTCCCCAAATCCTCTTTCTAAGATGAACATGATAAAATACTGAGAAAAATGTGATTTGTGCAGGTCTGCCCCTGCCCATTTCCTTTAGGGAAAAATAACCTGCAAAAGAAAAGAAAGGGAAAGTCACCATCAGCAGGGTTATTTCTAACAAATATATTTAGGACTTTGGTGCAAATGAAAATGAGGAGCCTCTTGGGAAAAATATGGACTTTATTTTGATTTTATATTAAAACTCTCATAGTCTGAGTTTGCTTGGATTTGCACAGGCCTCTGCTAAATTACTTTAAAAGGAAATATAATTCCCAAGCCAAATTATCTGTTGGGATGAATAATTTTCCTGATTTTGAATGGATTTTTTCCAGGAGAAAATCTGGCCCATCTTTCTGAACCAAATCTCAGTTTGGACTGCGGGCCTGGAAGCAGGACATATTTGGATGTTTTAACCTCCAGTGAATAGCAAATAGAGGATGCTGATGTCATGCAGTGCAAAATAAAACAATATGTGTAATGAGCTGATTTGAAATGCAGCTTTGAAAAAAAATCACTTTCCATTTTCTCACAATCCATCAGGGCATCAATAGGTCTTTTATGTCTTCAGCACATTGTTATTAATAGTGCAGAAAAATGCAAATCATAGGCTTATGGGGGCTCCGTGAGTTTCCTGTGGATATTCCAGGAAAAGTACAATGCAGGTTAGATGTGCAGTGGTGCAAGAGAAGAGAGGGCAGAGTGGGCAGGGTGGGAATCACTCTGGTGAGCCCTGGTGAGCTCAGATTTTGTCAGAAATAGTTACACCCATGAATTAACTTAACCCAGTGAGGCTCCACCTGGGTTTCCCAGTTCATTACTATGAATGACTTTGAATAAATTTGATGTAATTCATCTCCAAAGAGAATAAGATGAATTCCAGTACAGCCCTTCCTAACCAGAACTTCAACTGGCCACAATTCTGGATAATACATTCAAGGGATCTATTTCAAAATTTGATTTGGATTTGCTCTCCTGAGGGCTCCTTTGTGTGGAAATCCTGATGCCTGTTACTATGGCCACACAACCTTAAACAAGTCATAATTGCCAGTGGTGTCCTGTCTCTACTTTTCCTGCAGCTGATCAGTAAATATTGTAGCTATTCATTCCCCACCCAGTGAGATGTGTGCGTTTTACTCCTGACTTTTGAGTGCCATTTCAAGTTTATTACAAAAGCAGTATGAAATATAAATATTCTGTTCCTGGTGTCAGATCTTATCTTCTTTTGAACCGTAGCAGCTACCCACAGAACGGTCATAGTGCATTTTGACCTTGAGGTCTCTGGTGATTACTGTCCTATTTATAAGGAGTACTGTGGACTGCAGGAGTATTTTGTAGCCTTTAAGAAGATGTTTCTCTGAATGCTTCAATTTAAGACCCATTAATAGAAATTAAAGAAACTTTCAGGTCTCCTTCAGATTCTGGTTGTTTTTGTCAGTCAACACAGTATAAAAACACAGCTACATTTTTCAATATTAATGATCAGCTGTAAAAACCTGACATAACATTTTTAGAGCACTATAACTAATCTTTTTATCATCAAGTTAGAATGATTTGCATCAAATATGTATCATCTGTAGTTAACTTCAAAACTTCTACGACTTGATGGTGGAGCAATTAAGTTTATAAATATATGGGTTTGTTTGAAATACTGAGGACTTTACATGGAGGGTGTAAAACTGCCTGCCAAACTTTTCCTGCTGGAAGAGCTTTGACAGTGTATCTCAGTTCAGAGGTGGAAGCAGAACCTGGCAGTTGAATTATGGCTTTGCCTGTGGTATTAGCTTAGGGCACAAACCTGTCTGCTGGGATGGCAAATTGAGCTTATCAGTCACTTGACCCATTAATAGAGCTTAAAATTCTCCTGTGCTGGACTTGAGGGGATGCAGTGTTACCTTGAATCCTGGGAATGTGGCTTCCAGAGGTCTTGCATAGTTACAATCCTTTGGGAATTTTCATTCTTGAGGAAATAAGAGGAAAAGGGGTGAGGAGATGGAGGGAAAGATGAAAGAGAAGCTCTCTGGACTCACAGGTGATAGACTATGGGAAAGCAAAATGGGCTGAATCACAGTGCCTTGGCTAAATTGCAGAATGGAAGTGCTGGAGAGATAATTAAAGCCTGTTTTAAACTGCTTCACCATGTTTATTTGCAGTGACTTGCCAGAAAAAGGAACTGGTACAGGCTCACCAGGCTTTTCCTGTTTTACCAGAGCAAGCTCTACCCTCTGATGCTTTGGCAGTGATCTCGACTCTGCCCTTACTCAGCATCCCCTCCTAAAGCTCTGCCAGGCTTTGCAGAGAAAGCCCTTGGTCCCTCTGGGGCTGCTTTGGAAGGGAGGCACAGGAAAGGTGGAGGGACCTTCTCTGCATCCCCAGCACTGCTGGCTGGGGAGCCTGGCTGGTCACACCGTCTGTGCAGCCTCAAAATATATTCTGCAGAGCTTGTGGGGAGTGGGATGATTGAAGTATTTGCTTGGAGCTGCTGTAATTGTCCCAGCAGTGTCCCTGAAATATCTTTTGTGCATGAAATGGAATCACTTAGAAGTGTTGCAAAGGTTTGACCCTGTGCTAGATGTAGCGGTGCTGGTCCTGGGAGCAATCCTGAGTATCCCATACATTCCTGAGGTACTTTTTATGTTTCTAGGTGACTGGTATCAGTGATGGAAAAGTAGGAATGAATAATCTTGCTGTACAGCACTGGCTGCATCCTTTTAGCAGACATATAAGTTAAAAATGTGGCTTTGAGAGACGTCACAAATTGGAGCTTAATTACAATGCGTTGAAAAAGCTCAAGTGATCGTGATTTCTGAGCCTTCAAACCGAAGGGGGGGGACTCACTGCAGCAATTTCAGCTGATTACAGATGTTCTGAACTTGCCTTGTCTAAGTGAGTTTAATTTTTTCACCTGTCATTTATCTGCTTTTGAGAAACATAATTGCAACATTTGTTCAGAGCTCTAAGCCTCTGGAATGGCGAAGGGATTTTTTTTTTCCTCTGTGCAAACATTAAAAAACAAAAGGGGAAAGGGAAGACTATTTTTGAGACGGACTGCCACACACACATGCCTGTGCACAGACACATGGCCTCTTTTGGTTTTTCTTTATTTATTTTAATATCTTAAAAATACTTATATCTCTGGGGGAAGCTTAATAAGAAACAGCCAGCTGAAGCAAGGATTTTAGGAGGAAAAAAAGGCAGGGGACTTGTGCTACAGAGACAGCAGTTCAAACAGTGAAAAGAGAGCACAGCTGTGCACATCACAAATCCACAGCTGGGTGAGTGGAAAGAGAATATTCCCACACCTTCCCTTATAAATCTTCCCTCACCTTTCAGATTCCTTAGTTTTCCGTTGTGCGGAATAATTTGATATAGCGGGAGAGAGAGTTATTTGCATTTTGCTCCTCCTGCTGTTTGTGATATCTAGGTCAGTTATACCTACCAAAGCCCCAAAAAAAGCACTGAGAATTTCTTCAGTGTCCTTCCTAGCAGGATGTTTTTCTTATCCTTCAAAGTCAAGGATTTTCCAGGCTAAAGAACAAGGGAGGCCTTAGCTGCAGGTGCATAAACCAATACACAGAGAAACCCAGGAGGAAAAGCCAGCACAGACTCTGAGTCCAAAAGACTCCCACGGGCAAGGTCTGAGGAGAAAGTGAGAGCAGATTTGTTTTGAAAGCACCTCTCAGGACCTCGGCTGAGCATCCAAACAAGCCAGGCTTGGGCACTCCCTCTAACTCCTCCGGGAGTGGAGGTAAAGGAACAAAGCACTGAATCTCCTGCAGCTCCAGGAATTACAGCTTTCCTCCCCATTCTGAACCAAAGTTAAAGACAGAGCAGCACAGATGCTGCTCACACTGCTTCTCGAGTTTGAGTCTGAGCAGCACAGTGGCCAAAGCAGGTTTGGTAGAAGGACTGTTCAATACAAGTACAAATAGTTCAAAAATGTTTTGGTTAAATTTTCCACGAAACTGTGTAAACTTGGTACCGTAGCATCAACAAATGTTCAAATGTTGAATATTCAGATTCCTATTTAAACTGCAGCTGAGCTCAGAGGCTTTTGGTGTTTGTGTGTTCCTGGATTTTGATTCAGACTAACTGATCACAAAATCTGTGTAGCGCTGGTCTACATCTGCAAAAGAACAGATTTCACCACTCATATACTGGAAATTGACTCCAGAGTTGAACCTTAGTAATGGAAACCAGAGAGTTTTGCTTGTTCTGGCTAAAGCAAGGTGTTTTCACATGAAATAAAACACTGAAGTGCCCTTTGTTTGAATAATACACATTACCTAAAAACATTTAAAAGAGCACTTCCAGCAGCTAGTTTTGGTCTGCAGGATTCCAGTCCTTCAGTGCTATAGTACATCATTATAAAATGCAGCAGAAGAGAGGGAGAACACCAGGGTTCTCCCTGTGTGAAGGAAGTGTGGTTAGGTAGAAGAGAGAGAATGGCATTGTGGCCACTGCCAGCTCGGAATTTCTGTCTCTTTTGCTACAGTCTAGTGGAAAATTACCCTCTAGTTCTAATAACTACAGAAATGCCATACTTTGGGAGCCCCTGTCTCCAAATGAAAGGTGACAGCTTTGCAATGAGTCTATATATTACTTTTGTTCTAGGAAGAAAAGAAGGTGGGCCTTATGTCATTACAATAAAAGTTTATGTAGCAGTGCAGTAAGAGTAGATCTTTCTCATACCAAATCTAAGCAAGTTAATGTCCATTTTTTATTGCACGGTGTACAGTCCCTGGTATAATGCAGTGAAGTTAAGCCAAGGATAAATTATGTTACTGATTAGTAGCTTGAAAATCTGTGGATAATGTGGGAGACTAAAGAATGGGCACGTGGAATTCACCGTATAATAAAAGCTCCCCTGCTTGCCTTCCTCCCCCGTCCATGCCTCACATTTAACAAGACAATTTGCTTCCCCAGAGGTGGCTGAAAGTTCTGTTTTCCACCAAAAATAAAAAGAGAAAAGTTTTGCAGACAATTTCAAAGTTTTTTTTTTTTAAATATTAATGAGAAAAATAATAAGAATGAAAATGTTTTAATTTTCTGAGATCTCCCCAGAAAAAAGAGAGCGAAAGCTGATAACTATTCTCAAGTTTCTAGCTAATTCTTTTTAATGCTTAACTTGAAAACAATCTCCAAAACGACAGATTAGGTCTAGGCTTTGTAGTTATAAACACCCTGAAGACATTAGATGCCAATTTATAACAATGAATCATTTCTCTTTCTGAAAAAAGACTATTTTGAGAAAATATTTTTAGCTGTTCAAATCAGTGTTTTTCAGCAAGCACTGTAAGAAAACATTTTAAAATGACCAGCAAGTAGAAATCAGAGTAATCTGAACTCACTTTTGCCCAGAATCTGTAAGGTTCCATTACTGCATGGTGGGTTAACACAGAGGGAAACATAATTAGTACAGCACAAAATAGCAGAGTATTGACAGCCTGTCATTGGATCAACCGGATCTGTTCTGGAGGCTCAGGGAATAAATTGCTGTGTTAAAATACAATGTTTTCTTGTAAAACACATTAATTTTCTCTCTCAGCATTTTTTTAATAACTTCACATAACCAGAACTTAGGTGCAGCCTCTTTTTTCCAGGCTGCCTGTACAACTTACACGAGGCCATTTTAGAGGGGATGCAGATCTCACAGTTGGGTGTCCTTGGGTGACAAGGGACAAGTGGCAGAACAGACTTGAAACATGCCTTACAGCAGCCTAATTATCTCATGTCTGGATGCCTATCTACAGTAATCTAGACAAGTCTGTAATTTGCTTTTCAGTACAGCAGGATGAGTCTAATTAAATATTGTCCACTGCGTAGCATGGCCAAAAAGCCAGACAGGGCCACAGTCTATCAGAATTGCTGGCTGCTGCCTTAGCCTAAACTGTTGTGAATGTGCAGTGATTTTGGGGACAGATATTATTTTGGGAAGCTTAGGAAATTGCTTGTGTTCTCTCTCTGTGGCCTCAGAGGTCTGTCAGGGAACGAGGAGAGCTGGAGACATTCAGTTTCCTCAGTCAAAAATATACGGGTCAAAATCCTGCTCTTTTTTATACCAGGACTCAAACTTGTGAATTTGCATTTTCTCATATTTGTAAGCCTCTCTTAAGTCCCTTTAGTTCTCTTGAGTTAAAGCTTGTGACAGTCCAGGAACCTCCCAGCAGCAGCAGAATGTTGCCTGGATTTTTCATTCCAGTGGTGTAAGTAGTTAATGTCACAGGATTTTCTGCTCTATCATAAGCTCAGTGATAAGGCACTTCAATTTATTGTCCCCTTGTGTAAGGGATCAAGTGACTAACTGAGCTCTGGGAGGGCATCAGTGATGCCAGCTGGTTTATGGATGTGCCCTATTTCCAGGAGTCATGACTGCTCTGGCCATTTCTCGTGTGCCTCACTGGCCACAGCCATGTCATCATGGCTATTGTACACTGAGGTCTGCCCAGATCCTTTTTTTACCCACCAGCCTCCAGGCTACCTCTCTTTTTTTCCCTTTGAATGCTGTCCTCTCCTCTTGCTCTCCTTCCAGCATTTTCCTGGCCCCAGTATATCAGTCTTGTTCCCAAATGATTCCACTAATTACAGAGCTCCTTGCTGCTTGGTGCTATCACCTCTTTTTTAGCTAGTTCTTTAAAAAGACCATTAGCTAGAAATTCATCATCCTTCAGCTGTGGGCCTCAAGTCCACTCAGTAAGCATTTTATACAGTCTTAAAAAATGAGGAGAGAAAAGGAAAACAGCAGAGGAATACAAAAAGGATCCTCTGGGAGTAAGGTTGTCAGAAAGTCGTGGCTACTTCATAACTCTGAGAATTAGTCATTTTTCTTGCCACGGGTGGTCCCAATACGGGCTGAATTTTGAATATTTTTTTTCTTACTGTTCAGCAAAGATGTGACATTGTGGAGTGCTGGAGGAGAGGTGAGACCTGCAGGTGCTTGCCCTCCATGCTGTGGGAGGGATGAATTTTTCTTTCGAACCTGAGATCCTGCTTGTTCTGAGCTCATTTGGGTGTCTTGTGGGAAACCCTGACTGTGCTGGGAGCAGGGTGATGCAGCTGGGCCTGGAGCACGGCTAAAGGAGAAGTTTGTCCCTTTGTGTGGCTGCTGTGGACTGATAAGGTAGAAATCTAAACGACAGAAAAAGGCAAATGATGTGAGCCTGATTAATTGCTGCAGTAATTGAGAGGAATGAACTGAGAGCGGCGTTGCAGTGCTGGTGGTGTTTGGATGATGGAGTGGTCACCTCCAGAGCGTGGAAGGAGATGATTCTGTTGGTTTTCTTAAAACCTTCCAGGATGAGTGGTTACAGTGAAATATGCAGGTGTGGCTCCTTCCTGCTCAGTGCTACCTGAGCAGGTGCTGGGGAAGCACTGCCCATTTCACAGCACTCGCTCCAGTGTGCCACAGAGCATCACGTGCAAACTCCTGGCCTGGGAAGTCCTGTAAAAGCCAGAGGCTGAGGGCAGCTGCAGCTGTGCCAGGCTCCTGTTGTGGCTCTGATGGCTGTGGAGCCTACGCTGAGCAGAACTGCTGACCCAGATGTCTGTGCCCCTCGTTTTTATGTGCCCAGATGGTCCCAAAGGGCTGCAAGTCACTGTGTGGCTCCCGAGCTCAAATTACACCCACAAGCACTGCTGTGCATTAACTGAAGCTCATTAGAATGAAATGGGAAATACACATATTTCAAAAATATTTTATTTGGAATACTAATCTTAATTTAGAATTCATGTTAAACCGTTGAATCCTTGGCAACTAAAATGAAAACACACTGAATCATAATGAAATACAGTGCTACTGTATTCCATTATACACCACACCAGCATGACAGCAGCCTTTTCTCTTGCTGAAAATAGGATTGCTTACATTTTATTTTTATTTACAAGCAAGAAAGCATTTCATAATGAAATCCAACTGTTAGCTTATATCTTGCTGCATGTTGCAGTAGCTATGAGAAGGGAGAGGGGAACTGATGACAGCACAAAACTCTAGCAAGTATTTTACTGCTTGGTATTTCCATCCTGGACAGTCTGGAGAGCCAAATAACAGAGAGCAGTGATGCAAGTGCCTGGCTGGGGGCTGCAAGATACAGCTCAAGGGCCAGAGGAGTGATCCAATGTGCTCTATATCATCACAACACCAGAGAAGAACTCCGAGGTGATGCAGGGGAACAACACATGGCTGATGCTGCTTTATGGCAAACAGTTGCTGTGCAGCCGTAACTCCCTGCAGGAATTAACACACCCCAGGCTTCACCCTCCACCCTCTTGCAGAAACAAGCAGCTGCAGAATAGGGATTATTGAGGACAGGAATTGGTGTAAAGCCCTTCTTATCCCTTCCCTTGACAGATGTAAGATTGGGGTTGAAGACTGAGGCTGGGTTGCTTTGGGAACTACAGTTCAGAGATACTGATGGAGCAGAGGAGAAATATACAGCACCCTGAGTGGGCTGAATCATCCCAGTTGGTTCACTCCCCTTTGTGCTGAAGCACTTTATTTTTAACAAACAGCCTGAGATACAGAGATTTAAGGCCCAATAATAGCACGGTATGAATGAATCAGTCTAGTAACACCAGACACTGCCTTGGAAATGCACCATACTTGCCTCGATAATTACTAATTTTAAGAAGGTAGATTATACCAAGTGCCCTATATTTTAAATTTCTGTTTTCATGAAGTGTGTTTCTTTTGTAGCATACAGCAGAGAAAATAGCAGTCTTTAAGAATCAGGGGGAAATGTAAAAAGCAGAAGGATAAAAAAACCTTTTAAAATAGGAGTGTTTTATTTGTATTGTAGTTCAAACCAGCTCCAAGTTGCCTGTGGGTTATGGATTCCTTTCCTCAAAGATATTACCAAGAATTACCCATCTCAGGGGAAATGTTAAGGGCCGGCAGGACAGAATGCAATATATATTCTCTGTTCTCCTGCCCAAGATGTCAGTCATAAGTTAATTTTCCTCTGGACTTCACATTTCAGTTAGTTCTGCTTGCTGTGTCCTTCATCCTGCTGGATAAGCACCTGAAATACCCCCTTGCACTGTCTCTGTCCTCTGCTTCATTAAAGAAGTGAAAAAGCAGGAGATGCTACAAAGAGGAAATAGGAATTACAAGGGTGGAAGGGACCTTGGGAGATTATCTAATCCATCTCTCTGCCTCAAAGGAGGTGAACATGTAATTAACTGCTCCTGAGGTCTGTCTGCCTGATCTGTTCTTCAAAACTCAGTGCACGGGGATTTCCATCACCTCAGAGTTTAGCCCAGCGTTTCATCAGTTTCACACCGGAGAGTTTCTCCGAGCCTCTAACTAAAATCTCCTTTGCTTTTATGTAAGCCCCTTGAGACTTATTTTCATGCTTTTCTCATACTTTGTGAGAACTTTTGTTATTCTCCTGGTCCTCCATTGGACTTTTTCTCGCTGGCCTCCCTACTTTCATCAATTGGCCAGGTTAATCTGTCAGTGCTGCCCCCAGCACTGAGAAGAGAATTATTTCATAGTTCATTTCCAGGTAATGGCTGAATCTATAGCTTAAAGATATTCAGTGCTTCTGCAGTTTGGTCACTTAGCTTTCCATTTCAGATAATTCCACTAAATATTAATCCAGAAAATTTTCAATTTTCCCTTTTGGAGAAACATTGCTTATAGATTTTTCTTTAAATTTGCTTTTAACTTGTAGAAAATAGACTCATGTGAATTCAATTATAAGAAAATAATTTCTTATAAGTAGAGTCCCTATCTGAATTTATTGCTCCCCTAAAGCCAAATATTAAGCATCTTCTTTACCCAGAATCCATGCAGCAAAGAAATGTGTTGATAACCATAATCAAGTATCTGAGGCTCCTGTAAGAAGCAGCATTTGTTTTCCTATTCCCATCAAGAACATTAAAGCCTTCCTAGTACAATTCCTGTAGCCATAACTGCAGTGTCATTCACATCTCTAATAACATCATACAGATTTCTGTTCATCTCATATCAGATACAGCAGCGACTCATCTTGTTTTTCATCTCTGTCTTCAAAGGAGGCATCATTGTTCTGAAGATGCAATGATCAGCTTATCTGAAGTGTCCTGAAGAGATATTGGCTCTTTTAACAGCATTTTTATCAGCTCTTTAATTACTTGGAGTTTTGTCATGCAGCCTGTGAAGCCATGTACACATCGTGGGGAAGATTCTGAGTTTCCCTCCAGCTGCTCGAACAAATGGGGGTTTGCACAGAAAGCTGCTGCAGATGATCTGCTGCTGCATTCCCAGGCACACCCCCAGGGAGAGATGTCCTGAAATACTCTGTGGATCTCTGGACTCAGGGAAGCACCCGGCTGCAGATCCGTTTTTCCTTGTTTAACTCCCCTGAAATGCTTCCCAGCTCTGTGCAGTATGCTAGCAGAGAATCCCTGACTTTTTCATGCTGAGAACATCTTGTTCTGCCTTAACCTGAATGTGCTTTAACATCTTTATTTGCCTTCCTTACCTTTAACCTTAGCAGTTTCTCTGGGCTCCATTCCCCCAACCTACTGCTCTTATATTTCCCGATGAAAACTTTGGGATTGGGGGACTAAAGTTTTTACATTTTAAAGCAAATAATGCTGGCCAGAGACTGTCCCTTGCTGGCATAGAAACACCAATGTATCAGCCTTATCTAACTAGTGACAGCCTAATATTAATGTAGCTGGAGACCCATTTTGTTGTTTATTGGAGACAAAACTCCATCTGAACTCCAAGAATGGTTTTGCCTAAATAAATGGTGTATGGTGGCTGTAGATAAAAATAATCATTTGTCTAGTTAAAGTGAAAGATGTAAGCAGGGATTTTGTGGGGTTTTGAGCTCGCTCTTGCTAGGAAAGTAAAGTTTAACTCATGTTAAACAGCAAGGTTTGTTTAAAGTGATGAGCTTTCCTGCAGCAAGACCTGAATGTGCTTTATTATCTTTGTCTGGTACTTCTGTGCAGAAGCTCAGTGAATGGCAGCAGAGAGATCAGCAAAACCCAGGCCTCAGAGTGGGACCCACAGCTCCCAACCAGCGCAGTGAGCCCTGCAGAGATCGCTGTGGGTCCCTGTTATCACCAACAGAAGGAAAAATTTGGCCAACAAGGGGGCAAGAATGAGCTGTAATGCAGAGTACCTGAATGTTTTCAGTTCTCATGCAGGATGGTTGCATTTGGCTCTGGGGGCTGTGGATCCCAGAATTGTCTGAGCTGTTCCCTGAGCACTGCCCGTGGAGCAGCACTGTGAGGGGCAGCCAGCAGCACAGATGAGGTACAGGATCATTACCTTGGCAAGGAGCTGGACCGGCACAGCTCACTCAGGGATTCCCAGCTCTGTACAGAGCATGGAAAAACACCAGCTACAGTTGGTCCCTCTCCTACCTGGGTTTTAAGGATGAAGTGTTGGTCTTTTCCTCACTGGAGTTAGCCAGTGTCTTTTTCAGAGAGTCTGGTTAATTTTTGTGTCAGCCCTCTCCCAGCCTCCCTACTGCCTTATCTTAAAACTGTGAGGTGCTGCAGCACTTGAGCAAACCTGCCTGCTTCTTTCTAAAGCCTCTTGCAGTAGCAGCTCCAGAAGACCCCTGGAAAAATGATTGACTTCTCTTAAAAGACAGGATTTTGTTTTTTGGATTGTTTTTTCTTTTTCCCTTTTTTTNGGAACAGTGGAGTTATAGAGCTATTTTTTTCCCCAGGAGCCTTCCTCGAAAAGTGAAAAATAAATTGAAAGAAAGGTATGTCCTAGTTCAAGGGCAGAAGATTGAGGTTTATATGAGGAGTACTGAAGTGTGTGCATTCTGTCTCTGTGTACAGAGAGCCCAGTAAAGTTACTGCCTAAATCTGTAGCTGAGGCATGGAGGAGACAGAGACATCATTATCCCTGTCTTCATCTCCCCCAGAATGTCAGGAAGTTGAGGAGGCAAAGGGAGGAGTGTCCAGGCAAGGGAAGGTAATCTGTTATCAAAGCAGGACACAGAATCCAGCAGAACGCACACCCAGCCCTTTGCTGTGAACACTGCCACAGGTACCTGGCCAAAGGTCCTCAAACAATTTATTCCAATGATTTCATAACAGCACAAGGAGGTCCTGAAATCCTTTCCTCCAATTTCAGCTGTAGCAGTAATGGGTAAAGAAAAAATGAAAGAAAAAAAGTCAGTTATGGATCTGTCCCTCATACTGTGAATACACTCTCAGATACCCCAAGGACAACTTTGGCTGACTTCTCTGAGAACTGAGAGCTTCAAGAGGAGGCACCAGCCTAACTTTAAAGACCTGATGGTTGGAGTTCAGAGTCCAGCCACAAACACATCCTGTGCACACATCCTGTGAGCAGGAGACACTTTAGAAAAACAATGGAAGCAAAAACCAAGGTGCTGAGCAGCCCTAGTTTAATATAGAGAAAGTGCCTTTCCAAGAGTCTCATCCTCCTCTCTGCATGTACAAGATGATAAAGTTTTATCTTGATATTCCAACTGCTCTTTGCTTTTCACCTGGTTTTCTAGAGGTTTTTCAAGCCTCTTTTATTCCACAGCACAATTGGACCAGAGTGACATGAAAAGGGACAAGAAAATCTCTGATGAGAATGAGAATGGTTGCCCTGTCAGGTGTGATTAACACCAACATGGTTAAACACCTTACCAACAAAGACCTGCAGGATGTGCAGGACATTTTAAAAAGCCATTCTCTTTCCAGTCATGCCCTCTTGGTAAATTACAATTTCAGTAAATTAAGCAGAATGCTGATGAAAAATGTAATGTGGTGGAATCTGGCCATTTTGACAGCCCAGCAAAGTCTATAATGTCCCTCAAAAAACTCTTGATATGACGATGCAGCTGAGCAGCACAGCCCCGTCCCTCCTCCAGCAGGCTGCACACCAGAAGCCGATGGTCGCAATTAGAATTAAATGGTTCTCAAACAATCATAACAAAGGCAGATTTACTCGGCATTATCTTCGCCTCGTGGACAGGCCCCTACGAGAAAGTTCAGCAATCATAATGGAATTACAGGCTGCTTTCTGGTCCTGTGTTAGCAGAGCTTGTGACAAGATGAGCTGTGAGCAGGGCAGCCTGCACCGGGTGCCGTCAGCGGAGCCACAACACCGAGAGCGAGTCGCAGCTCCCGAGCTGTCATGTACAAATCTTGTTATAATGAGAAGAGCATTAGTAATAGAGGCTGAAATTTTCAAGCTGCCTAAGGGATTTAGATGCTCAGTTCCCATTAAATTTAATGGGATGCAGGCCTCGAAATCCCACCCACAATAAATTTTTAGCAACTGTTCCTTGTGCAAAGGAAGCAGAGGGGAGAGAAAAATAGAGAAGGATGGAGAGAATCAGACATGAGAGTGTTTCTTACTGGGACTGAAGGCCAGCTGGGTGCTGTAAAATAGCACCTAAAAGGGGACTGAAATGAAATACGGTGTAGGGATCTCATCTAACACTCAGATAATTCGGGTCTGGTCTGCACTCCAACCTGTCCTGTAAGGTGGATGGGAACATAATGCCCTCTGCGCTTTGAGACTTCTATTTCTGGACTACAGACCTACTTGCAGTCATTAAAGCACATTTGAAAATGAAAATTAGGTAGAGAGACATAGATGTGATAGCAATGGTCTTCTGAGATGTGTAGGGAGAGGATGAAAGGAGGCTGTGTTAGTCCACTTCACTTCTCCAATTAGGCCTGGTTGCATTTACTTCTTCAACCAGGTTTATCTATATGCAAGTCAGGTGCTTTTTTAAGTGTCAAAAATACTGAAGATCAGCACGTTTCTTTGTTAACTGTGGATCCCATTACTTTGCTTCCAGGAAGCCACCAGTTCCTTGGCCCAGCTCCAGCCCACCTAAGTTCAGGCCCCAAACTGAGCAAGAGCCACTCTAAGTTTTCTCCAATGAGAGGAGAATGATGTACTGATGGTTCAGGTCTTGCCCCTGCAGAAGGGAAGGGTTCACCTCATTTAACCTCACCCACTCATCCGTTGGGCACCAGCTCAAAGATCTCTGCCTAAACTTCCTCCATAGACTGTCAGGTACTTATGTATTTAAGCTTGGTATTAAATACTTATGTATTTAAGATTGGTGCCTTGGTAGGAGCCTCCAGTCCCATGGTCCTGGCTCGAATGAATGCTCACATTTAGCCAGGATCCCCAAATCATCAGTGAAGAGTGAATCCTGTTCAGCTTCAGTTACACATGGTTTTGATCATTATTTTCATACTTGTTTGTAATGAGGGATTCCCTCATGCCCCTTCTGTAAATTACCTGCCAGAACCCCAAATTAACAGGAGAAAACACATCTCAGGTGTGGATACTTCCAAACTCCAACCCATGACTTGTATTTCTATTTTTTTTCCTAGAGAAGAGTCTGTTGTAAAGATGGTTAAGGATGGTTTAGTTGCTTTGTTTTAGTTGCTTGTTTTGTTGGGTTTTTTTTTCTTTGTTGGCTCTTTCCACAGCTCGATTTTCCATCTGGAAATAAATAAGGATAAAATGCTCCCTTCACCCTGTGTTTGCCCTGCCTGTTCAGGCTGAGTGATGTGGAGGTGGGTAGGAGGGATTCCAGGCAGCCTGCTGCAATGTGGCATCTGGAGACACAAACTTGGAGGGGTTCCCAGGAAGGGAGTATAACATTTGGCAAGGAAAGAAGGAGCTTAGATGAGAGAGGGCTGTGAGGTTTCCCTCTCTTCTGTCCCTGTCCTGTTGCTTATTTCTGCATATTTGTTTTATTCCTCAGCCATATTAGAAGTGTAAATTACACAGATGAGCTAATGAGATCATCTGTGTCTGTGCCATTTGGGGAAGTTGGAATCATGGAGGTGTTTTCTCCTTTCTATCCTTTCTAATAATTTGCCTTTATTTTGAGACTAACAGTGCTCAGATTCTGCACCCTCAGCTCTGCAAGCCTGGAACAGATCCTATGGCATTTCCTCTGTGACTTGATGCATATTTCTCCCTAGTGTTTACATGGCTTGCCATTCATCCCAAACATCTTTGTTTTCTTACGCCATATGTGTGGGGTGAAGTTTGGTCCATGGAAGATTTGAGTTTATGGGAGTAAGACTTGGATTTCACCCATGTAGAGCGATAGGTTAAATAAATATGAGTCACTGTAAGGAAAAATGGGGTTGATAGCAATCTCCTTGTTCTTTTTGTCCCTAAATTCTACTGAGAAATGACTGTAGGCAGTCCTGGGTAAATGTTCAGCTGGCATAAATGTAGGCACCTTTACTGCAGCATGGCTGATTTATTGAGATGTGACCCTATGTTTGCAATTAACATTATGTCCATAGAACAGATGGGTCAGAGTGATGTGTTTGCCTTTATGAGGCCCTGAATCAGATTCTCTGCAGTAGATCATTCATCTCCCAAATTGATGCCATCTTACTTTGAATGGAAATGGTGAAAAGGGGGATTTCTTGCAGCAGTTGACAACTTTCAAACTTTAACACATGAAGTTGCCTCTCTCGTTAAATGTTTATTTGCATGGAAGGAAAGCAAGGCTGTAAGACATTCTTAGTTTCTGTGCTGAATTTACAATTCCGTTTTTAAACCGTTCGAAAGATGCTTAGTTAGTAAGAAGCCTTTTGGTGGGAGGATAAAGACAGTTCTTTATTCAGTAACAGTTTGGTTGTGAATCCCTCCACAGAGACACTGTACTTACATTTAGCCTCACTCCTGGTAGTTGCCTCAAACGCAAATTCTCAGAAATACACAAACTCCAGCTGGGAAACACACACTGAGTTTCTCAGCTGAGACAGGGACATTATAACTTAAGTGCTTTGATGCTGGAAATGTGGATGAAGAAGTAATATTTACATGGGAAAGAGGAAACTTCCATGAGATCATCAGGCTACTGTCACATTCCCCATTACATGCTGCTTTTAAAAACCTTTCCTGGTCACTGGGAGATGCTGCTTCTGCTGAGGCCAGAACTGGCAATGCTGGCATCTTTTGCTCTTTGACTTTTATTACTGTCACTCCTTTAGGAGGAGAATAAATGGTTGTTGGTTCATTCACCTCAGTTGTCAGAAGATATTAGAAGACATGAAAAGGAAGTCTTTAACAAGACAGATCTGCAGTATCAAGAGAAAATGATAAAAAGATAAAATGTCTTTTGTAGCACAGATCTTTATTCTCAGCTTTGCTCCCCACCAGCCTGCCCTACCTTCCTTCCTTTCTTGCCTCACAGGTAAGCTTAAAAATAAAGTGAATTTTTGTTACTCTGCGTTGTGAGGGGTCTGTTCTCTCCCTCCAGGGAGGGGAGTATGAAATTCCCGGTCTTTCCCCATGTCCTCTTCCAAATTTTACTTGCACTGCCATACTCTATGAAAGAGAGGGAATGAGGAATTACATATTTGAATTTTCCTCCTCAAGATGCTTTGACAAACACTTGGATGGTGCTGCTAATATCTGGCTTAAGGCTGCTTTCCCATTTGGGTGGCTCCAGACAGCAATGCTGGGAATGCAGAGGTTCAGCTGAACAACCCTGCCCATGGATGGGACTGGGCTGCTGGTCATTTGGACAGCGCCAACTTTCCTCTTTTTTTAAAATTCTGAGTAGGAGAGAAGCAAGTGTGTCTATGGAATTACCCCGTGTCTTCCAAAGAGAAGGGTCACATCCTGTCCCTGTGACTTCTAAGCTTTGGGCAAGGAGATGCTAAGGCAGGAATTCTATCAGAAGGGACGTCTGTGCTCTGTGACTGCGGCCTGAGTGGAAAAGCCCTTCTCCTTTCTCTGTCTGAGTCTCTCCCACCACCCAGACCAAGATGTTTCCTGTTCCTGACTCTGCTGAAGTTCAGACATGGCCCAGAGGACAGTAGAGAGCTCCAAATAAGGGTTTCCTCCCTTAACCCAAAACACAGTGAGACTTTTTCTTTTTGCATATGAGTCATTTGAATTCAGAATGCTTAACCTGTGGCAGAAATAATTCAGATTTGAACACATTAATTGTGTCAGGTCAAAGGAACAGTTGTTTTTTGCATGGATCATTTCAGAATGTTTTTTTTGCGGGTGTTTGTAGCAAGCAAATCACAGGATGCAGTTGTTGCTATAGCAATGAGCCTCCCTAAGTGAAGGAGGTAGGGCAGCCCCCTCAGACAGACTCCCACCAGTTATCACTGCAATGGAGGCACCTGAAATGCTTTAGTTATCAGGAATGCAATAGGTATCAATAAATCCTGATTTCTAGGAGTAAATGGATCCCACGGGATTGATATAGTTCTAAAAATACTCCTTTGTTTGAGGTTTGAGTCACCAGTGGATCTAAAATTTGCTGACTATAATTGCACTAATTATGCTAACAAGTGATTTTTTTTTTCAGTTGTGTATGAGCTGAGTATGGGATGTGTAATTTAGGTGTGTGTGATGTGTTGTAATTTAATTTGGAAGCTCGGCGAAACACAGGAGCTTGGAGAGCCTCTGTGATAGCTCTGCAAACAGTCTGGACCAAGCAGGGCAGTTAAAATAGCACAGCCTTAATTCTCATGGAAAATATCCAGCAAAATATCCTTGAAATATTTCATCTAGGAGTCAAAAATTAAAGCATGAGGAACACTTACATAATAAGGCTTATAATAATAACTGTTCCTGGTGCCAGCTTTGTTTAGTGGTTCAAACAGTGATCATGGCACAGAGTCTTCAGGGAATGGATGCTTTGTTTTTCAATAGTCTGTGGGCTGATCTCACCCACACCACAGGAGGTGTCCGAGCCTTGTTCCTCCTGCTTCGTGAAAAAATGGGTCCAGTCCAAATCCTTTTGAAGTCAATGCAATGATGTCCTGGAATTCTTTGAAAGGATCTCTTGGATTGTGTCCTGGAAATGGGATTTAAGGCTTGACCATTCAGCTCAGCATCCTGCCTTGCTTTCTGAGTCATTGGAGTGATTCTGAATTTTTGCTGATGTAAAGAGAGGGAGACTCAACCCCATCTTCCCAACATTAGCACATAATGAGGAATTACCAGCTCAATTCACAGTGCTCGTGGTTCTGCTTCCTCCCATCTCTTCTCTCCCTCATGGTCTTCAAGTACTGAAGTTATACATGAAAAACAGATCCTTCCAGATGGCTCCTGTAGGTGCCATCTAATTTGTGGTGGTGATGGGCCAGTGGCTGTTGGAGAAACGGAATGAAAGGGAAAAGCAGTTGCAAAATTGCTACTTTTTGTGGGCTGCTTGCACTTGTCTATAAGTGTTTATTATCCTAGATGGCAATCTCACTGATTCTTGATGTACTCCGGCACTAATAAAGGAATTTTGCAATATTATTACAGCAATTTTAAATCAATTCACTCAGTGAACGCTGTTGTGCTCCAGAAGTCAATTATAGATATCACATAAAAAAAACAGATAATGCAAACCCAGTCCTGTGTTTTCATCATTATGCAGAAAGCAAAATAAAAGTACAATGAGGCAAATGCACATTAGAAAACCAGAGGTGCTGTAAGGGGAGGGGAGCACAAAAGGTGATGTTTCTGCTGCAAGGTTTTCTTCAGGCTTCAGAGCATTTCTGACACCACCCCTTGCTCTGCCTTCCCCTCCAGCTCCCCAGGGCCCTCAGGCAGAAACAACACAATCTTTTTATGGCTTTTCTTCTAGAATAGCTCCTCCTAAAGATCTTCCTGAAAGCATCCAGGAGCCATGTCAGGACCTCAAGTGAATTAAAAGACACAGCTTGAGGTTAATGATGGGTTCATCCTTCGAGGCCAACAACAAGCCAGAAGCTGATAAATATAAAGCACATCCCACCATGTGGGGTAGATGCCTACTTTTTTAATATTATGTTTCATTCCCTAGGCAATGAAGGTTCACATAATTTTCAGTTTCTTCTGTCACCATGTCCTTCAGAAAAGTGATTTTTTCTTGTTGTTAAGCCTCCTGGGAGCATTAAGAGGATGTCTATTATTGTGGCTAGAAACAGTGGCTAGTTTTTAATTCTTAAATTCCCTTTTCCTCTCTTTTAAAGAGAGTAGCTCGGAAGTGTTTTGGGTTGTCGACTTGGCTTAGTGCAGGGGTAACCCTAGAAATAAGAAAAAGATTTAATTTGTAACTGTTCATGACATGAGAAATTGAATCCTGATCATTCAATGAGAACATTGCCTAAATTAGGGTATATATCAAGCAACTGCTGATGAGAGATCTTTGCAAAATCAGCATAATAATGGCCTTTTTCTATTTTTTCCTGTGTAACAAAGACTCTTCAGCAAAATCTTACTTTATCTATAAAAACGTGATTCTGATTCCTATTACTTGTCACACCTCTGGGCAGGGGGAGTCTGAAGTTTCGAGGCAGATAATACCATGCCAACACTATGATAAACAGCCAAGCAACTGTGCTTTATCTCTGGTGAGAGATAAGCTGGAATAAGGAGTGTGATTAACAGTTGTGGTGAAGATTTATGTAATCAATTTGGAGAGCAGGCCCATGTGTTGTCTTGACAGGATAGTTAAGGTAAAGTTGCAAGTTCAAGCAGCTTTGACCTCTGTAAACTTGCAGTACAGCCGGGGAGCCTCTCTTGATTATTCCCCGTTAAGGTTTATAGGATAATGAAAAGAAAGCAGAGGGGAAGATAGAACATAAAATGTAATTGCTTTTTCCTCCAGCCACCCCCTCCAGGAGCTCTGCTGTCACACAGGGGATGTCCTGGTCCCTGCCACTCTCTGAACCAGGAGAAATGAGCTGTAGCAGCACCAGTTTTGCTGAAGAAGGGGAGGATAAAAGGGTGTTGCTGGGCTTTTTGGTCCCCATCAAATATGATCTCCTGGCTTCTCCACCCAGAACATGGTGATTCCCTTGTAAACAACAGTCCATTTTATTTTTTTAATTTTTT
>VXBU01015487.1:945616-1006477 GCA_013400315.1 Bombycilla garrulus
TTTAAATGTGTGCATGTAGATGTGGAAGGGAGAGGAAGTGAAGATGAAGAAGCAAATCCTCCCTGGTTTCCATTCAGGATGGAAACCTGGCTTAGCCCACAGTCACTGGATGGCAGTGCCAGCTCTCAGGGAAGGGAGTGAGCCCCAGGAAAAGAAGTAACAGAAGCGTGACAAGCCTTAGCATCACTCATAATTGCACCAGTACAACATTTTAGACCACTGCCAGGGAATTCTGTTCTGTTCTCCTCCCACTAACAAGCTCCTGTAGGTCCTGGGCTGATAAGAACTTCTCAGCAGCCTCCTGTTGCCTGAGAAGAGGAAAAATTGCTCAGCCAGCCTTGGGGCGAAGCTGCTGCCACGTGGTGCTCCCACAAATTGGCTCCATTATTTGTCCCTGATGAAGATGTGTACAAGGCAGAGGAGGGGAGAATTATTGTATATAAATGTTGCAATATACACAATTCCCACTTAGAATTGATTTTTCCCTTGTGAGATGTGCTGTCTCATTGAAAGAGGGAGAAAAGTATCATTTTAAACCTTACTCCTGTAAGAGGAATTAAACAAGGGGGAAAAAAGAGCTGAAAAAGAGGAGGCGTTATCTCAGGGGTGCCATTAATCATTTTCTTAGGAAAATGTAGTCCTGCTTTGCACCTTCCTAAACTGGTGAATCAAACCTTCCTGTATCTGCCCCCTGTAATATTTACTACTGAGTCTCTCCAGCTCTTTTTCTCTGCATTCAACACCAGTTTGGCTTGTTTGTTGCAAGTGGCAGATTGGAAAGAAGTGGAGGTTACCTTTGACAGAATTGTCAAATTAAATTTATCCTGTTCCCTGCACCTTCTCCAGGAGTCCCCCTATTTATAGTAAAGTACACACAGCACATAAGCATTGGTTTTCAAAATCACTTTGACAGCACATAATAAATATAAAATAATCTGCAATACAATATGCAATTGACTTGTGTGCCTCCCAGTCAATGCAAGTGTTATCCAGCATATAAAATTACATTGCAGGCAGAACATCCTTTCCTTGGGAATGACATACTCTGATAAAAAAATAATAAATAAATAGTATTAGACCCCCCCCTGAGTATGCACCACTGGGTGTCTTGTGTAAATGTGGCTATGAAGAATGAATGTGAAATTAGCACTCGATTAGAACTGAAGGAAATGCAGGTTGTTAATGTAAAGCAAAGAACTATATCAATGTCTAAATATGAATGTGACATTTGGATGGCTGAATAAATAATATCCTTGTGCAGCATTGTTCAGAGAGGAGATCTGCCACAGGAACAAGAGAGGGTAGGAGAAGTCTGGATTTAAGATGGTTTTCTCAAGTGGAAGGCCTGTCCTTCACTTCTCTTCCCATTCTCTGTTTCCCCTGGGATCAGCAGGGACCTGGGAGTACTGCAGTCTTTTCTTCCTGTCCTATTTGTCTATTGTCACTGGACAAGATTCATAGCAAGTGGTTTTCTCAGAATTTTTTCCCTCAGTTTTTTTTCCATAGAGTTCAGACTGTGGCTTACTAAATCTTTGGAAAGGGTTTGTGATATTTGTATTTATACCTTGCTCTTCCTCCCCAGAACATAAAGTGATGAAGGTGGTGTTGGTCATCCCTTTCCCACAGCCAGGCAGTGCCAAAAGAGCTTTGGCCAGGCCAAACACTCCCGTCGTGCCAGGCAGGATCTGAAGGCAGTTTTTACCCTGTCAGCATCAGATGTTCTGCAGCTCTGCCCCGGTCACCAGCAACTCCCCACCTGTCCCAGGGGTTGCTGCTGTGCTCAGGATCACCCTGCACCCATCCAGCCCCTTTCCCAAGCACCAGGCTCTGAGGGGCCTTGGTAACTTCTGCCTTTTGTTTTCCAGCCTCACACTCGGAGTATTCCTCTGAAAAACAATATAATGTGTTTTCTTCCCTACTGGTTTTGACTGTGAGAATTAAGATGGGACCAATTAAGATGGGATCTTCCTTCCTGTGAGCTGTCCCCAGCCAGGACTCTGTGTATTATTTCTGAGGTGTTGTGTTTATTGCCAGCTCCACTTAAACAACAAGGCAAGCTAAATTCACAGGGTTTGCTTCTGGTGTGTGTGATGCCACCCTCAAATCAGAGCAATTCAGGACCTAAGAAAAACATTCATTTTAGAAATTAGTTTTTGACATCTTCCAAAGCTATCAGGAAAAGTTTGCGTTTGTTACAGCCAACTTTGCCATCTACTTGACCTTAAAGCCAAGAATTTATGTGCTGCTTCCCAAAATAAGTATCAGTAGGTCTGGGAGAATGCCTCGAGGGTGTGCAAGGCAAATTGTACCAGTCAGAAAGATGCTGTTTTTAAAATCAGCTCCACGGGTGAATCTTCCCATCACTGTTAACGTTTAACATATCCCCCTAAGCCTGGATGCTCTTTGAAGCAAGTTACCAGCTTAATTGGGACTCTTTAATAAAATTTAATGCTATTTTTTTAATGAAGAAAGATGAAAAGTTGCCTAGAGGGGAATCTCGAGCACAAGGTATTTAAAGAAATTATTCTTTGAGAGTGTCAATCTCTTATCTCATTCTTCACAAATCATTTAATGAAATAACATTAACATTTTACTTCTTGTTATATTAGCTTCTTCCCTTGCACACTTTACTTTATTTTGAGGCTTCTTTTTCTCCTTTTCAAGGAAAAAATAAAGTCCAACGAGGCACTTGAACAACAATCTTGTGTTATTAAGAGACAATTAATATTGTCTCATTCTTGCAAATGGAGGGGCATCGTTTTTTCCAGGCAATTAGGTAGATAACTTTCTCTTGCATTTTTTAATGTTGATCTAAAGTTTAACAGGCTTGGCTTTGCCAGTTACATAATTACTGCAAACTTGGGCATCTGCAGCCTGACTCCAGATACAAACAGCCCCATCACTGCTCCCCATAGGCAAAAACCTTAAACAGGACATGGTTTTCTGCTCCAAATGGAGATATTGAGTGCCACCCTTTAGATTAAAGAATTAGTTGAGTCCTGCTGTCAGTACCTGTCACTGGAATCAGGGCTTGATTCCATGAATGGGAAAAAGAGGCTTTAGCTTTTCCCTGTAACTTCCTTAGATGCCCCAGCTCTCCATAACCCCCTGCTCGGGAGTGAGTTGTATTTTGAGCTAGAGAAGGGGAACATTTGTGCTGTCCTTTCCTTGATCAATCATTTTACCTCTTTACTACCTCACAGAATCACAAAATGCTTTGGATTAGAAGGGATTTCAAAATTATCTGGTTCCAAATCCCTGCCATGGGCAGGAACACCTCCCAGTGTCCCAGGCTGCTCCAAGCCCTGTCCATCCTGGCCTTGGACACTTCCAGGGATGGAGCAGCCACAGCTTCTCTGGGCAGCCCGTGCCAGGGCTCAGCACCCTCCCAGCAAATATAAACACTTCTTGTTATTTTGGGTCCAGTGTCCCCTTCTTAAATGAATTATTTATCCAGTTTTGGTGCCACAGGTGTTGGATGGATCAGTGGTGTCAGCAAATCCGCGTGTGTTACTGCAGGTCTGATCAGGAGGAGGAAGAGGGATGGGCTACAGGAGCAATGAGAAAGATAAATCCAGCCCATTAGCTTTACCATCCAAGGCAAGAATGTCTCTGTTCCAGGCTTGCATATAAATAACTGTTCCATTATTTTGACCAATTCCTAGTGGTTATTCAGCTTTCAATACATTAGGCACTTTTCCCCATATTCGTTAGTGCTTTATCTCTGTTCTGTTTTCAGCATAAAAGAGACAACGGTAAAATAATTTCCGTAGAACCTGGCTCAGCCACATTCCTCTCCATGACTTTTCCACCTAATTTCAAGGCTCTGTTATTTTCTGTAACACTGTAATATGATCTTCATGGCTCCTGCAAGCTTTAGGAGAGAGTGAATTATATGAGAATTTCCTCAGCAATCTCCAGTTTTGTCTCACATTCAAATCACCACACGCATCCATAGGAAACAGAAAGAAACAGGTCATGGTGTTCCTTCCCCCAGAATATTAATTTAACTCCTCCAAAATGAGTGGGGATAGCTCTCCTTCAACACAGAGGGAAATTAATACACATCCTGGTGTCTGACTGTGATGCTGAGACTCCTCATCTGGGTAGAGTGCTGTTGACTTTGAGGTGGGATTGAAGGAGTAGGATGTAGCTTTGCACTAATATAAATCTTGTTGGTCTTTAAAAAAACAAAAACAAAAAACAACCTGTTTTTAAATGCTGGAGGTTTATATAGACACACATATAACACAAAGATATTTAAAAAACTATTTCTAGTTTTTACGCCCAAGAGAAAACAGGCATCAGTGCACCCCAGGATGCAAAGGAACAGGGTCAAAAGAGGGAAATTTCTGTCTTCATTCATATCTAAAGACCTTCAAGATCCTTCTGTCATTTGATAGCTCTCTGTCATGCATTCAAGGGGTCACTCAGAAAACATCAAGTCCTCTTCTCTTCCAGTCTGCCAAATCTTTTCCCCCCACCAGGCTGATCCCCAAAGGCTCCCCTCACATCCAGCACAGCCCTGCCTGGATTCCTGCTTCAGAAAAGACTCTCCAGATAAGTCAGGAGACAATTAACTAAATGGCAAAACATGAAAACCACTCTTTTGATTCCTAATGAAGACTCATAATAGCTATGCTGGATTTTTTTCTTTTTGTATTTATCAAGGTATGATTTAATTGTCATCAACATCCAAAAAGACGAAATAAGGCCCCTATACTCAAACTGACAGACAATTCTGGGGGTTTTAGGTACTCTGTAGTAATGATTCATGCATTTACAGCTGGGATAATAACAGTCTAATACCTTGATCATATTGCATTTTACATAATTTTACATAATTGTTCATAAGGGCTACAATTATTGTGACTGTGAAGTGTAAAACTACAGGAAGAGAATGAAAAAAATGAAAAAGCCAATTAAAAATAATACATTTAGCCTGATTTTCTTGTACTAATTACCACTGGGAAAACACATATTTTAACCTAGCAATGTTTGAGTGTTTTTGTACAGCAGTGTTGCCTCACATGAAACAGTACTAANCAACCTAGCAATGTTTGAGTGTTTGCCTCACATGAAACAGTACTAAAAAATACAGTTGTGGTTTAACCCCAGCTGGCAGCTCAGCCCCACGCAGTGGGATGGGAGAGAGGATCAGAAGTGTGAAAGGGAGGAAATGAGGCAAAGACATTTTAATAGGCAAAGCAAAAGCTGTGCACACATGCAAAGAGGAACAGGGAATCCCTTCTCCACTTCCCACAGGCAGGCAGGCTCAGACATCTCCAGGAAAACCAGGCTCTACCAGACATGACGGGGACTTGGGAAGACAAAGACTGTCACTCTGAAAGCCCTCCACACCTTTCAGTCCCCGCATGCTGAGCATGACACCACATGGCCTGGGATGTCCCTCAGCTCAGTTGGGGTCAGCTGTCCTGGCTGTGTCCCCTTGCAGCTTCCCAGCACCCCCAGCCTCCTGAACCGTGGGGTGAGGAGCAGAAAAGGTCTTGGCTCTGTGTAAGCTCTGTCTGACATGGAAACATCCCTGAATTATCAACACTGCTTCCAGCACAAACCCAAACCACGGCCCCACACCAGCTACTGTGAAGTAAATTAACTCTAGTCCAGACAAAAGCAGCACAGCAGTGATTGGCGTCCCAAGTGACAAATTACCAAGAACTGGTAAATGTGCTCACAGGGCCATGGAGGTGTTGTGGCTTCCTGAAATATTTCTAGCAAAGCGAGAGCGGTTATGAGTGATTTAAAGTACAGATAGTGCTCACCTGTTTGGTTTTTAAACATGTTATGTTTCTGCTCTCTGCCATACCACACAGCACTCTGGCTGTCAGTGCTGTGAGGAATGTGATGGGTTTGTGTTATTTTTACCATTTTCTCATTGCTCTAATTGTTCCCCAGTGTTTCTGAGGAAAAGCAATGTTCACTTGCAGGAAAAGAGGCAAAACCCACTCATTTGGAACACCAAAGCGGGTCTGAGGAAGGAGAAGCTGGGAAAGCTGCTCGCTTTGGTAGATGCAAATTTCTGTGCAAAGAATCAGCCTGCAATCACGACTGCCCACCACGTGCATCAGCACCAAATCTCTCAGAACAGCCTGGCCACAAAATCCTGCAGAAGTAGCAAACACCCTGAATGGCAGGAGGCTGAGAGTGTGAAGAGATGGGCTCATAGGATGGGGCTAGCAGAGATCTGTCCCTGGCTACTGCCAGGAGCCAGAGCCACGGTGCCCCTCAGGGAGAGTTCAGCGCTTTGTCTGAGGTGGGCTCACATTGATATGCCAACCCCCACGCTGAAGGCATTGAAATGCAGGCACATGTTTGTCTCTAATTGTCTTGGGGAGAGTGGACTGCTGGGAGCAGTGACTTTTTAAATTGCCTGTGTTAGATCCCTCAGAGCTCAACTACCAGAGCTGTCATCCCTGTTTAGAGTTATGGAAAGCCCACCAGACTAAGGTGGAAACAGGTCCTGGGCATGGCCTTCACCCCGTGCGTGGAATGGATTCTGCTCAGAAAGCTGCAATATTATGGAATGTGTTCAGGGCACAAAAACTGTGCTTCAGAATGGTTTCCATTTAAAAGGAACAATACAAGACAGGAGCAGAGACAGGCTTTTGGTGCACAGAAAACCACCTGTGTGCTGCCTTTGTGGCCTGTTGGAGCAGCCTTTAGGTGTGATCAGTCTCTTGTGGTTCAAAAAGACTCCCTGGCTTGTTGTTGGGTGGAACAGGGCACAGATTTATGTGCTCCATCTAAATTGTTCCTGAGGTGTAAGAAAATAGTCTTCTCTGCATTTCCTCTGTGAGCTCAGGAGCAGGGTGAGATCAAATACTGTGGGCACTGACTTGTGCTCCTCATAGGGAAAGATTTTCACACAGATCTACTCAGACGTTTGGTACATTGCTGTTCTCCATTGGCCCCTGCAGCAGTGGGAAGGGGGAAGATCAATAAACTCTGGCTGTGGAACAGAGAGGCCACCATGACAATCCAGTCTGCACTGGGGTTTTGGCAAGGATTTAATTTTCTCAACAATATCTTGGGTTTGAAATCCTTCAGGATGGATGATAACAAAATTTTTTCAGTCCAGTATCTTCAGAAGCCCTAATGACCACCAAAGCAACAACTCAATGGTGACATTCCTCCAGATCAGCTGTGTTATCTTAGAGTTAGCTGACCTCCTCTTTTCTGATTTCCCATCCCTCAAAGGCAAACCACGCTGCCAGCACAGCACTGGGACTTCTCAGGACCTGCTGTTCTGGCAGATCAGAAATAGATTTTTGTGCCCCTCTTATGTCAGTCTTCAATCTCTGGAGACTGACCTGCACAAATTTAAATTAGCTTGTTCAGACAGTGTGTAAAAATTAAAGTAGTCAGCTCGTGTGTGATGGTCGCTGCTCTCGGTGGTCCCTCAGCCAGGTTGGAGCTGACACTGCTCTGGCTGGGAGGGCTCAGGTCTCTGGCTCTCCTCATGGAGGGCTGGGATGGGCAAAAGGTCCTGGGTGAGGCTCAGAGGAGAGCTGGAGCTTCCTGCAGGACACGTCAGGGGTGGGATCTGCATTCAGCCTCCCCGTGTCTCCCTCCTCACGTCCCCACTGCCAGGATGATTGCTGACACGGTGTTTTCCATTGGACTGCCAGGGACGTTCGTGTGCACTGAGGTCCTTCCTGCTCTGCCAGAGGGTGCTTAAGGCAGGAGAGAAACTCCATCATCCCTGTCTAATGTGGGACACTGTCTGTGTGTCCCCTGTGCGTACGTTGGCTGTGAGAGGGTCACAAAGCACAGGAGACACTCAGCACAGGAGCATGCTGGCACTTCTCCGTGGCACACAGCAATACTAGGTCAGGTCTCGAAGACAACATAACTGCATTCTCTGCATGTCACCAAAGCATTCAATTCATCCCTCTGCGGGATCAGCACTTGTTTTATTCAGTGAGACCGTTCCTCTGAGCTATCAGAATGACAGGAACCAACCAGAGTGAGGAAAGCATCTGGTGTCCAATTTAAAAAATGCTGCACAAAATTTAATTTATTAATTTGGTCTTGCGGTCTGCAGTATTTGTTAGCTGTCCCTGTGTCCTGAGATTTCCTCCTGCATGCAAGAAGACCCTGCCTAGGAGCGAGCACCCACCTTTCCCACTTCAGGAGCTCAGCCTGCCCTGCAGAGCTCTATATGGGGCAGATTAGCACAAACTGCTTGATGGGGCTGCAAATTTCCCCTGTTAGCAGCTGTGTGGCTGGCAGTGCTGCGTTGTGCTCCTTAGTTACACGTGAAGTTCTTCTGAAGCAAGAAGACAAAGGCAATATTCTCTGTCGTCATTCTCAGTTATTTCAAAATTGCTACCCACAGCAGAGCATCATCAGTCATTAGAGTCACATAGAGGAGCATTATATTCACTTTGTGGTCTCCCAGCTCCATCGCCAAGGACATCACAGCCACAATGAGACATAATCAGCGTGCTGTTGCCAATTTCAAGACATTGTAATTTAGCAAAAAAATTTCCTGTGTTTGGAGCCCTCTGAAGCTGGAGGGAGCTGCTCTGAATTCCTCTGCGTTCCTCTCATCAGGCTGGGTGTGAGTGGTGTGTGTGGAGGGAGCAGGAGGGTGTGAGGCCCCTCCTCAGGATGCCACAGAGATGCCCAGGAATTGCAGGGCACGTGTGCTGCGTGATAGCAGGCACGGCTGATACAACAGGGGACAGCAGGAGGGGGCTGAGGAAAAGCCTTAACCTTGAATGACCTTGCTGTTGTGAATTCCTAACTTGTTCTTCTCCCTCTTGCTCTATGGAAAAAAAAAAAAAAAAGTTGCTGCACACAAAGATACTCTTTTGCACTGAAGTTTTGGGGGGAAGCTTCAAATGACACAAATGTGAGAAAGCTGATCTAGTCCCCCAGGTTTCTCCAGATGGCATTTAGCTGTTCTGATCTTCCTTCCTGACTGGTGATGTCTTGATGGGCAACATCAAACAAATCCCACTCCTCTATGCCTTACTTTTACCCTGGAGAATTGTATTTACTTAGGGTTTGATGTGCTGAGGAGGTTTTTTAAAGATCTTTTAAGGCTGGGGAGCATTTGACCACTAACTGCACACTGGAATGTCATTTGTAATGCATCTTATGGAAACGTTTTATAAGTTGCAACCATTTAAAAGCTGGTTTTTTATTGCTAAAAATCTGCTAACAGTGGGGTTCAAGAAATTCTCTATCCTGTCTAAAAGAAAATAACAAGTGTGAATTTTTGCAATCTGGAAGTGGGGCTGTTCCCAGAAACTTCCCTCCCTGCTCAGCAGAGAGATGATTGCCCACGGCTACAAAAACATTTCTTCCCCTGGTCCCCTTCCAGCCTGGCCAGGTTGGGTCGTTATCATTT
Organism: Bombycilla garrulus; assembly: GCA_013400315.1. NCBI lineage: Eukaryota > Metazoa > Chordata > Aves > Passeriformes > Bombycillidae > Bombycilla > Bombycilla garrulus. The sequence goes on from VXBU01015487.1 coordinate 954,996, forward strand.
TTGATTACCAGTACTTTGGCGTTATTTACCCTCTGTGAAATGCTTATGAGCATTTGGCCGTGCACTTAATGTATGGAACTTACTTTGGGGTCCTCTGCATGAAGGGACATAAACATAAACGCAGACAGATTTATCGCAGTCTAATTTAATAAAAATGTCAGCAAATAAATGCACATTTGACAGGGGAATAAATATCAAATAGGAGCGGAGCAGACAGTGGAGTAGGTTGTAAGAAATTAACATGAAGCGTTTCGGTTTGACAGCGACTATAAAACAAAATTGTACTTTGGAGACTCTGGGAGTCATTCAGCAGGGGTGGAATCACTTTGCACCAGCCGGGCACAGGGAGATGGGTTCAGGATGAGACCACATCACTTCAGAGGGAATGGTTTGTGATGTGTCACTTCCATTTGTAAACTGACATTTAATGCGAGGCGAGCGCGGCGCTGCCGTGATTGGTTTTGCGCGCAGGCTGCGGGCTGTGCCTGCACGTTGCTTAGCAGCAGCATGGCAGCCCGGGCCAGGAGCTGCTCCTCCTGCTCCTCCTGAACCGGCCCGGCCCCCTTGGCTCCGAGCGTTTGTGCTTCAGGGAGAGGCGAGGGAAAGATTTCACCTGTGCTTTGCACCTCGCTGCGTGCCGGCTTCTGGAGTGATGTACCCAGGGTGAGCGAGGAAGGAGAAACTGCACTGATCCTCTTGGTACCCCACATGCTCACGCCTCTTGCATTTTAAAGATTTCGTGGCCACAGCCTTTTCCCTGTGTCCAGTGCCAGTTGTTTCCCAGGACTTTCACCGACACGGCAGCACAGCGAGCTCACCTGCTCCTGAGCTCCAGTTAAGCCTCACCTGGAGGGAGCCTGGAGTGTTCCAGCTGTGGGCCCCATTTTTGTGTCAGACAGACTTAAAGAGGGCTGTACAAGGAGAATTTGAGGGCTCCCATGGATAGCAGGGAGCACATCCACAGCACAGCAGCTGACTGTGATGCTAATGGACTCCTCTGGTGCTCTCCATTGATTTCATCAAAATGAAGAGTGTTAGGATGCTGTTCCTAAAGAAAGCACATGGCAATTTATTTTTTTTTTCTGTAGCAGTGAAATAACTCTTCAGGTGTCTTGCAATATTTGTTTTCACATGTTTCTTTTTTTTTTTTTTTTATCATTCCCTCTTTCCTTTGTCTTTTGGGCTTCAGTTTCTGATGAGGTTCCCAGGCAATCACTGCGGCTGTGGCTGCCACAAGCATTGTTCATTTCACTCTATTGCAGAAATGCACTGAAATCCTGGGACTGGTTCTGTATTAATGGCCCAGTCGATACATGGTGCTTATCCCACCTCAAGCATTACGAAGAGATTTTAAAAGCATACTTGTTCATCTTAACACTCCCGTTAAGTTTCTGAAATGCTTAATATATCCTATGTCTTTCTTAACATTTCAGCACAAATCCAATATCCTACTTTCACTGTAGGCATAGAACCATCACTCACCATGCTGAGGATCACATCTCAGTGTGTGTGTGCAGAAATTTAAGTTCAACCACTTTGCACGGGGGCAAAAGTGCAGTGACTAATGGGAAGGAGCACGTGGGAACTGAGTTTGCCTCCCCGTAAGTGGAATAAAAGCTAAAAGTCTTCCATAGCACATGTTGGGGGGAGTGGAGAGTTGTGGAGTGGAAACTTTTGCTCCTGAAGTTCTGGAAGAATTGATGTGTGAAATTGCAAATCTGGTAGTAAGAGTTTTTAATAAATCTATCAACTCAAGGGTGGCACTGTGTGACTGAAGAATAGAAAACACACTGTCTGTATTTGAGAAAGGGGGAGTAGCAGAGAGACCAGTGTCTACAGGCCTTTTAGTCTGTCATCAGCTCTACAGAATCAAAATATCTGGACAAAATTATGTCCACTTTGTGATGAGTTGTGAAAAGGACACAGCTTACATCAGCTCAAGTATTGTCTGCATAGGTAAGAAGCTTTCAGCATCCTTGTTTGTTACAGCCATCTGCGAATATCTATGCTCAAAAAATGTGAATTAAAACAGACACACAGAGATGGGGGTATTAGAGAGATCAGGAGAACAGAGAGCCTGATTTACAAGAGAAGGCTAAAGGAGCGTGGCTTGTTGATCATAGGAAAATAAAGGCTTAGCAGGGATATGATTACCGCCTATAAAAACCTTAGGGAGAGAAAAGGACTATTTGCACTGGAGACCCATAAAACCACGCTGGAAATCAAAGTAAGTTTTCTGGCCATTAAGACAGGGAGGCTGGAACAGCTTTCTGGAAGGAATGACAATGAACAGAATCCCAACTACCTTCCAGCCACAGCTCAGTAAGTTTATGGAGAGTTAATACAATGTAGTGCATGTGACAGAAGGGACTGCACTTGGTGACCCCAGAGATGACTTCCAGTCTGTATACACATGCAAGAATTCCCATTTCAAACTCCTCATTAAACTTTCTGTGTATTTCTTTTTCCTTATCTTCTTTTAAAAAAAGGATTATCCTGTGATAAACAGGGTGGTGCCATCTGCCAAAGTCTCTGGCACAGAAGGGAGGAGTTGCTGTTTTCATGTTAGTTAGCTGTATTGAGAGGGATGGGGGGAAGATTTGGGGCTGCTTCCATCTGGCACTGGGGCTGATTGAAGGTGAGAGATGATCTCTTGAAACCCAATGAAAAATGATGGGTAAGGCAGAAAAAAGTTGTGAAGCGCCTTGAAAATACAGACCAAGCAGCTTAGGTTTGATGTGGCCACTAAAGAGTGGAGAGAGAGAGGGGCTGTGTTGGAAGGGAAGGACACAGTCTGAAGGGAATGTAAGAAAATTCTCTTTACTCTGTTATTCTCAGAGGATACAAGCAGGGCAAAATGGCAGTTTTCTGTGTTAGAGAGAAGAAAATTAGAGTTGATCTGTGGTGTAAGATGATGAGACACTCCGCTGTGCTGGGAGAAGGATGGCCCTATTTCAGCAGAGGGAACTGCTGTGATGATACATTGATCAAGTGAGAGCACACAAGGCAGATCAAAAATGATGCCCAGGTTCCAAAGCTGGGAGAAACTGAAGTATTTCTCCAAGGCATTGGTCTGCTTCCAGCACTGACTGTTCAAGGGGAGCAGATTAGCAGAAAAACCTGTCTTGTAAAGTATTTGAAGTACGGTTGCTGCAGGCTCAGCTCCCTCCTTCTGGGAGAGGAAGGTCCCCAGGAGGCTGAGCTCACTCCTGGGAATGTGCTGTTGGACCCCATCCTCTGGCACTGGGAAGGAAGAACTGGGTCCTGACCATGCTGAGGCTGGTCTGGAATTCATGAGGAATTGAGAAAAGGTCAAAAGGAAAGGAAAATCTGAGTTTATTTGTCTTGAGTTTGGTCCTTAGGGAGTTACATTTTCAGATGCTTCTCTCCTGGCAAAGAGTCAGAGATGTCTGTGTTGAATCACTCCATCCTTGGTTCTTTCTCAAAATTAAAGACTCAGAGGAGATTCTGAACTGCCAAACTCCTGATTTCATTTTTCACAAGTTTCTGATGCAGACTCCTCTTGTCTTCCCTGGTCAGGACTGTAAGATTTGGCTTTTGTACCACAGTTACTTGGAAAATCCTTATTGATAGTCACCCACATCCTGTAGTCCTTTCTTGTGTTTCTCCTTGATTTTGAGAGGGTTTGTCTGTAATGCTGTTGGCCCAAAATTAAGGGTGTGATAAAGTGGATGATTAAAATGGCACTGAAAGCTTTGTGCAGAGAAGCTCAGTCAGGCCTGCATTAGCTTAGCTTAAATCACTTCAGGCTACTTTGATTCTGAGCAAGTTCACAGAGGATTTTTGGATTAGTTTTCCACATAAATTCAGGCAAGCCCTAAAAAACCCAGCAGTATACACAGCATGACTTTGGGAAATGAGTTTCTTCTAGGGCTCCTTCTAGGAGCTCTTCCAGAGAAAAGTACCTCTAGAGAGATGAAATTCTGCAGGCATGAACTAGCAAAGGAGAGTGCCATGATGGTGGCAATGGGAAATCACAGCCTCTCCTCCTGTTTCAGAGGAGCTTTTCCCTGAGCTGGCAGAGGCTCAGACTAAGAGAGAAGGTGACAGTAAATTAAAATTAAAACTCTAGAGTATGGTCTGTGAGAAATACATATTTCAGTTTCTGAGCTGCAAGCATCTGCTTGTGTTTCTGCCCAACAACCCAGATATTGCTCCTTTTCTCAGTTTCTCTGGGTATAAAATGGGGTAAAAAATATCGGTCTCCTTGGGAAAGTGTTTTTTGATACCCAGCACTAAAGAAGTTCCAAGAGTTCATTATCACCATCCTGTTAATGCTGCTGCTGTTATCATTCAGTGGTTTGCTTTACTGGAGTAATGACCCATTAATATTATTTTGTTGACTGTACAGATGATCTTTCAAAGCAGCAATGAAATGTGCTATTAAGAGCTCCAGACAACTTACTGGCCTAATTTATAAGCAGATGCAACCAGTAATAAATAAGAGATTAAAATGAAGCAACGGTCGAGAAAGTTTTTACATAAAGAGCTCTAATCTCCTCTCGCTCTCTCCCCAGCCACAGAGTCTCTCATGCTTCAAGACACAGATCTGAGGATAAGGAAGTGGCTTCTGTTTCCATTGCTCTGCATCCACTGCTTTTGCCAACACCAAATTTATATGTAACAAACAATCCCTGGAGCAAGGCCCCTGCTCACACTGCAGACACTGCTGGGGATGTGCAGGTTCTCCTGTGGTGCAGCTTTGCTGGAGCTGCTGCAGCTCCCCAGGGACCCCGAGGAACCTGCACAGCTCCCGTCTTCTAGGCTGCTACAGGCAGGACCAAGGGTGTTTTAAGAGCGATGTCAAACTAGCTAACAGCTAATAGAAACACTGTGATGCATTTACCTCTCAGTAGGGAGAGTTTGATAGTAACCCTCCCTGCTCAGACACTGCTGAATGTTTCATTAGCTGAGAAATGCAAAGTTGGCTTTTCTAGCAGAAACTGCAGGGGGGATGGGGAGTCTGGGATGTGGGGCAACATTTGTTCTGTCTCAGCACAATCAAAAAATTCTGGCTCAGCTCAGTCAAAAATCTTTCAATAAGCCCAAATAAAACAAACCTGACCCAAAGGATGTGGCAGTTACTGAAATCTGAAAGAAGGAATAGAATATTCTATTAGTTCTTGGAATGCATTCTTGTTTTATATCCAGCAGACTAACTATACATTTATACCCATAAAAGAATAGCATAGTTCATGTGATCATAATTCCTTGGCTTTTATTTTCTTTCTTAAGAGGTGAGGTAGAGGCACAGCAATTAAGGGTATCTCTTACCACATCTGAAATAGAAACAGATAGAAAAAAATAAATCATCCTGTTATGAGCTCTTCTGAAAGAGGTGGGATTTTGAAAGATAAACTCCCAATGGAAATTTCTCCTTGTTCTTCATTAAGCTAACTGTAATGGCTGCTCAGTTCCCAGTCCCAGGAACCTGAAGCCCCACTGTCCTTCCTGCTGTACCTGGTGCTCCACACTAGGGATGGGTTAAGTTTCCAGTTACATATCATCATTATTTTCTTTCTCTATCTCTTCTTTTTTTTTTTTTTATTTGTAAACTTCAGAAGTCCAAGAGAGAATGTGCTGCTTTGCCTTCCCTGTTCCCTGCTGACTTTATTCCCCTGATCAAAGTGAAAATAAGTAGGGCTGGTTTGTTTAATAGAGAGGGTCTTACCCAGTCACGCCTCTTTGTTTGCCAACATAATTGAGGAGAAGACAGCTTGGGGAATAGAGCTGCTTAATTGCTCTCACAGTCGCTGCAAGGCACTCAGTGGAGGGTTGGGATAAATTGGGCCTATTGTGGATTTTTGGAAAGCCTTGGTAACAGAGGAGTCCAAAAAAATCCCCACCTCAAGCCCTTATATAACAGCAAAGTAACCTTCACTGCAGTGTGGGTTTTTTCCTGTATAAATTTCCCTTGGATGAACCAGGGAATGGTGCAGCTGCCCCATCCCCACAGACCTCTGGTGGGCACTGGGGGAGAAGGGGTAGAATGGAGCCTCTGGGTGGAACACCTCATCTATAAAAATGTTCAGCCTTTTAAAAAAGTGTATGTATGGTGTAGAAGCTTCCTCCCTAATGAGTCCCGGAGTGCAGAAATCAGTGCTTCTCAAAGGAAGACCAGGCTGTAACTCTCTTGATTTTAAATCAAAGGTTGGCTGTGACTCCTCAATCCTTTGCAGTCCAGAAAAAGTCGGCAGAGCTGCTAATTAGAGCACTGGTTGTGGTTTTTTTGGCTTGAAACCCTGAAATGAAGGGCAGGTCTGCTCTGTGTGTTTAACAATGATGAGACCTCAGATTCCTGGTGAAGGTTTTTAGATGAAAGAAATGGAGAAGGGCTTTCCAGGGACAGACTTCCCTGGCCATGGAGTGGACAAGCGTTCAACAGCTCAGGGACAACACTCAGGGAAGTGTTGTCCCTGCCCTGGGGGATCACAGGCTGGAGACTGAGAACTGGACTCTAATTTTATTGATGCTCAGACTGAACCTCTCCTGCTTTTAGAACCTGGTCTTAGTTCTCCAAAATTATTCTATTTTCTGCTATTATTAGGTGGGATTCATAGTATTGGTAAGTATTCCTGCACTGAAGGGGAGAGGGAGATATTTTATGTGACAATGGGAACAAAAGCCTCATTCCCTCCCTGCTATATTCATTAGAGTTTCTTTTGTTTACAAGACTGTCTTACTCCACCAGAGGGATGGCAAATTGTCTCCTAAAGGAAGCAATGAATTCACTAGACGTACACCTAAACCTTGACAATTATTGTCTCCTCCTATATATTTTTAAAGCCTTGGATACTATTTATCACAGAGCTCAGGAAAAGGCATATGACCTTCTCTGTATCAGTCTTAGAATGATCTCGTGTATTAAGAAGCTGTCTGCCAACAAGAGAACTGCAAACGGCTGAGCAACTCCAGTCCCCGTGGTAAAGAGACTTAGAGAAGCCACCAGGAGCCCTGATTTATCTGGGTACAAGTGCACACCTAAAGTTAAATATGTGGTTTCCCTGAGACTCTTCACAGCTTGGCTCTCTGTGCCTTCTTTCGGGCCCTGCAAAGATAAAACACTTCGCAGCAAATGTGTGAACACGTCCTTCTCTCAGTCTTGTCCTCTTCTGAAGCTGTTTCAAAGCTTGTCTTTCCTAGAAGTACATCACAAATATCCCAGGTGGCAGAAGGCATTCATAGTGCAAGGGGAGTTAAGAATTGCAGGTTATTTGATATTTTTGCCAATAACTTGGTGCCCTAAAGCCACTTTCAGGTTGTTGCTTCGTCACAGCTCTGTGAGTTGGGGGACTATTCTGTATGGATTTATTTTGAAAAAAAATAAATGTGCTGACAATACTACAATAAATAATGCTAACATTTAACATTTGGCACATCCTTGAATGCCTTCCTGCAGTAGATTGAAAAGCTTGACCAGTATTCAAATTATAATAGGAAACTATTTTAGTTCAGACTTAAAGGAAATGGATTTTTGAAGCTTCATATTGCTGGAACTTATCAAGCATATAGCTTCAAACAGAGAAAAAGATGGAAGGTTGGGAGGGGAATTTTTTTTTGTCAGACTTTCTCCTTTATTTTGCTAGAAATGACAGCTGAGAGTAAACAGTGGCTCTCCTCAAATCTGAAAGGAAAGAGACATTTTAAAAAGGAAAATTTTCTCCCTGACATGCTGCATATATGGCAGCAGTAGGAAAGAGTTAACAGGACAATAATGGGATGGCTTTCCTGTTAAGTCCTTATCCTTCAAAACTTAAAAGCCCTGACAGAGTTAAAAAAGTATCTTCTCATGAAAAAGAGGCTGTTAAAACAACAACCCGACAAACAAACAAACAACAAATCTCAACAGATTTAAGCTTTGTTTCTTTTGGCAGTGGTGTACAAGTCTCTCTATTTTGGAGGATCTCCAAAAGTTTTTTAAATGTATCTTCAAGATGGCCTTCACTTTTACAGGTATTTTAATATCTGGGAGCAGGGAACCCACATTCAGTGTGGCAGATTTTCTTCAGCTGCCCAGCAATCTATTTTTGGTTCAGTGTCATAGAGCACTATATCGATGATCTAGAAGAAAATACCCAAATTCTAAGACAAAAATCACAGATGACAGAAAAAACTGGCAAATCGGTAAATAATAAATTAGCTCTTCAGAGTGATCCGGATCCAGTGAACAATCAGAGTCCTTTGAACAAGACAAAAAATACGAGGTCCAGGAATCAGGAAAATAGGTCATGCTGACTGGCTGAGGTGACTGTGTTTTTGAAATGATAAACACCTCAATGTGAGCTGCCTGCAGCAGCTGAAAAATTAAATAGGAACCTTGAATGTGTGAACTGGAGAAGAATGAGCTCATGCAGATATTGCCATGATACAGAGAAATAAAGGCAGACCATTTTTGCGGCGCTCATGTCACAAATTTAAAAGGGGTTCTGAAAAAGAAAAATTACAAGAATGGTGTGTGTCCTAGAAGTCCTGGCTTATAGGATAAGAGTTCAGTTCATTAGTTTCTCTGAGAGGAGCTGGGAGGTGTTTTACAGCACTAACACTGAGGAAGAGTCTGGCAGCAGAGGAGCCTTGGATGTCACGGAGAACATCATGGCAAGACCTGAGCCCAGCCACTGGAGAGAGAAACACTCAGAATAGAAAAAAAGCCAAATGGTTTTAACAATGAACAGCTTGCCCCAGACCATGATGGATTTCCCCACATTAAAGACATTTTTAAATGGGTTTGGACATCTTTCTAAAGCTCATGGCAGCATTCAGCCCAAAGCGGTCGGTTCCTCGGTGCAGTCACTGCCTGGAGGTTCTTCTGCCGCCTCTAGAACTCGCCTCGTGCTGCAGAGGCCCAACCGCAGGGACTGCCAGGCTGCTCCTGCTCAGGAGCCAAAAGGAAGCACATTGTTGTGTTTGCTCACCCTGGGGAAGGGGAGGCAGAGCAGAGGAAGAAGCAGCTGCTGCCTGCAGGCAGAGGAGCCTGCAGGGCCAGGCCATGCCCACAGCCCGGGGTGGGGACACACCAGGCACTGCCTGGCCCTGGCCGTCCTGCCTGCTGCCTCCCACCACCTGGCAGCACTCACTGTGCTCTTCCAGGCTGGTGCAAAGCACTTTACACCAGGCAATCGGTGATGGCAAGAAGATAAGTCCTTCCCTTTTGCAGTGGAGAGAGACTGTTAGAAATACTTCTCGTGAAAAAAAAAAAAGTGCCCTTTCAGAAATGCGCTTTGGATTTAGGAACTCCGCACTGTCCTTCACCTGTCAGCGTCCTCCTGCATTCCTCACATTGGATGGTTCGCTGCTTTTGGATTTGCTTCTGCCTGGCTATCTGTTCCTGTTCTCCTGTGACTAATATGTACTTGTACAGTACCACTGAGAGCCTCTGCAAGGTGGTAGCTCGATATATATGGGCCCCAGAGGAATTCTGAAATGACCTTTTTAAAAAAACAACAGCATAAAATAAATTAGAAAAGCGAAGCAGCTTTGGAGAAGGATGATGCTTAGAGCAGCAGCTGCAGAAAAGTTAACTGGTTTAGAAGGAGCTTTTCCCCACCTGAGGTCGATGGGGAAACTCTTCTTGAGTCTCAGTATTTGCTCAGGTACCAGTCTCTCATCCCTCCTCCTGCTCTCCAGTCCTTGTTTAATCTTCAAAACTAGAGAATTATAGTTGGATTTTTTAAAAATTGAAACATTTTAGAATTACTGGTACCCTGTTGCTGCTGCCCAATGATTGTGGCTGCTCAGGAGCTGATGGAGCAAAGAGCAGAAGAGCAGCAGTGAGTGTCCAAAGCCTCCATCCCTCTGGGGCCAGGGAAGGGATGAGAGCCATGAGCCATTCACCATCAAGCACAATTAAAGCTCCACTACTGATTTTTGATATATGGCCACAAACTAAAAGACTGCCCTAGCCAAGGGCTGCCAGTCCCTCTTTCTCCTCTCTCTTCCCCTAATGTGCATCCAGAAAAGCACAGAGCCCTCAGGGTACAGAGGTTACTACAAGAGCAATCCTATGATGAATATTGCTTTTACAAGAAAGCCTCATGTCCAATTGTAGCATGGATGAGGGGGATAGAAGGCTCTGCCACTCAGCATAAATCATTTGGGACAGAAATTTAGTACCTAATATGTTTGTAAAGCACCTAGTGAAGTTCTGGGTAGTTCCTGGGCAGGGTAATAACTGCTCTTTTCTGTTTCATATTTATAATCCAGAAGAGTTAGCCCTTGAGTAAGTGTAAACTGCACTTCCATCATATTTCCATTTGGGTTATGAATATTTCACACACCTGCAGTCTCAAAAGCACATAATTGCAAAACCACACTCAGACAGGGACTGAATAAACACTGTTGCTGATTCTTAATGAGTCATTAATCAGATGTTTAACTACAGGTAATTCCCTTGAGTCCTGATGTCCCAAGAAAAATCTGTATTCCCTCTAAGTCACAGAGAAGCAGATGAGTTATGAACAGGAAATTGTGAGGTTCAGGATGAATGAACAACATTGGCTTCCTGTGGCAACTGTTGATGGTGAAAGTTAAAAATTTTTACGTTTGGTTTGGGTATCTAAGTCTCACTGCCATGAGCCACAGGCTCTAGCACCAGACAAGGACTTTGTAGGAGCTAAAGACTTTTGTTCCAGTTGTTGAAGAGTAAATTTGGACCAGAGCTGTGAAGATGCTCTGCTTGCCTCCTGTCAGTCAGCACTACTAGCTTTCCATGGAGGGGAGTAAGAGTGTGATTCTTCACACGGTGTGTAGTCCCCCTCTGGAACCCACTATCAATGGAGGGTCTGTATTCCAGCTGCATTTTAACAAGGGATGGATAATTTTATGGCCACTCTTATTTGTAGCTTTGCATGTTAAATTAAGTGTAATAAAAGGATAATAAACGCAGGTATTTTAAAGTGTAGAGCAAACTCTGCAGGAGTCAGGAAGGAAAATTTCTTCCAGCAGCAGTATTGTATTGTTGTTTAGCTAGACTGAAATGGACATCTCTTTCATGGGGAAAATAATAATTTTAGAATTTTATTTAAGTCCAAATAAGCCCAGTGCTATATTTTGAGCATGAGTTGATGTGCTGAAAAATCATTGTTCAAAAGCACTGCAGTCTTCCACTAGAACAGCTCAACGTGTTTGAAAGTTTTTTAGACAAAAAAAAAAAAGAAAAAAGAAGGTTTTCCTAATTTCTAAATTTGTGTCAAAACGTGTCTGGTTTCAGTCCCAGTTTCACTGGCACTAAAATGTCATATTGTTCTACAACGGCTTGGTGAGTTACTGATGTTCATGACAGATCTGCTGTAAACAGCATTTTGTAAAGGACACGACGGTTTTAGGAGCTTATCCATTTCTCTTCGTAAAGCAGTCACACATCCTCGCCTCAGCCAGCCCATGAGTGTAGCTGGTTTTCCTCTGAAGAGCAGGCCCACAGAGGTGAAGCCAACCTACACATATGAGATATCAGAGGAGCTCCAGGTTATTAGCTATGGAGAACAAAAGGTTTTAGATGCTCTCTCCATCTGTTTCTCCCTCCCGTGCCAGACACACAGTGTAGCAGACCGTGTCTTCACAGACGTTTTCCAGGTGGAAAATGTGCATACAAGAAGCATCTGCATCAACTCCTGTATCTCTTCCCCAAAGCACAAGCTCCTTCCATCACAGCTCAAGGAGGCATATCCCAACAGCAGACATCCATAAAGTCTCATTCATGCTTTTAATGTCTGTCTTTTATATTTTTTTTGTGGGGTTGTGTGCAAGGCCCTGCTTGAGGGAACAGTGGATGTGTTTGTACTCACCTGCTTGCAGGGGGATCCTGTCTGGCTGCACTCCTGCCTGTGCTGCCCTCTTCCTCAGAGACCAGCACAGAGACTGAACTGCAGGTGGCTCTGGGAAAATTTTGGGCAGCCAGGCACTGCTCTGTTGGACAGCCACATCCCAAAGTGCCCCCAGGCCCAGGAAGGAATAGATGGAGAGCATGCACAGGTCTTCCTGAAGGAATCAGCCACCAGCAGAGCTGTCCTAACAAGCATGTCCCACCAGTGTGGGTGCTAGAGAAAATTCAGATGATTAAAATATGTTGCATTTGCTAATAGGAAGGTGCTTTCTTCACTCTCTGCTGTGGGAAGTATGGCTGCTGTCAGCAGACTCTGAGCAGAGTCTGTGGCTGCAGCGCTGTCCCACCCTCACAGCCGCAATCACCATCTCTGTTTTCCCTCTTGCCTGCTGCTGGCACAGCTCCAGCAGCTTTCAGACCAGGCATCATCTCCTCGTGCTGCTGCTGGGGTGTCCTCTTGGTGCACGGGAAGGAGAAGGTAAAGGAGAGCAGATAACACCAAAAATGAAAGAGGCACTTATGCCTTCAGGCTTGCTTTTGTAGACAGAAGCATGTGCAAAACCCCCTCTGTGATTCAGCAGCATCTGCGTGGCCATTTCACATTCAAACAGGGGCAAGGTGCTCTGAAAAACTAATGAGAGCAATGTAAAAGTCTTGTTAGGCTGCCCTCAATAAAGCAGCACTTGTCATACAAAGGAGAGGGAACATCATTCATCATTGCTGAGTTCACCTGCCAAAAGAGAGCTATAAGTTTTCTTTTTTCCATCCACAAATCTTGAAGTTCACTGTGATCTGTCTAGATGTTTTCTCTCAGGGATAAAAGAAAAAAAGAGTGTTTTGAATTTAGTAAATAATCCTCAGGAATATTTACAGAAGATACATAAATGCCAACAGCTCCTCTAAAGATATAGTTCAGTGTCTTAAAATCAACATATGCACACTGGTTGTGAATATTATCCCTAAGCAGAACCACAGCCAGGCAGGCCAGCAGGGAGCTGTGCAAATGGTGAAGAGCAAGGATCTGCCTTCATTGCGGGCTTAATTTATGAACTAGATTTATTACGTCTTTTTATTGAATGAGTTCCTGCATATCCTACTTCTTCCTGTATCAATAGCTGTGTCCAGGGAGAAGGCAAAAAAAAGAAAGGCAAAGGACCCAAAGCTTGGCATCACTTTGCATGTGCAAATTCAGTATTTGAAAATACCAGTGTGAAGTTGGTTCCACTTGCTGTTTTGTGCCCAGAAGGAAAGAGGCCAAAGTGGGCACTGCAGCTGGGAAGGAAAGTCTCTCCCAGTGCATCCAGCACAGCTGGGCATTGCTCTCTTCCACGTGGCAGCTCAGCCATGGGAGATGCTCCAGGCTCCTGCCCAACACCCCTTGTTCTCCACTGCCTCCCAGGGAGCAGGGACACAGCACGAGGAACTGGAATGGTGTGCTCAAAAACGGTCTGAGATTGTAGCAGAAATAAAAAATAGCAGGAAAAAACTCTATTGTGCCCATCTTGAGCTTCAGACTGTTGTCCCCTGCTGGGTGCTGCTGGTAGCCTTTTCAGGATATAACTGAGCGTCCTTCGCCTGTAGCTCTGCAGTCCCATAAAAAGATTCACTTCTTGGAGACTCTGATTGCACATAATTACTTTTTTTCCTTTCTAAATTGCAGTTTAGAGATTCTCCCAGCTTCTGCGCCTGACAGTTCAAGGGAATGATCTAAATTCTAAAATCAAATTACAGACAAGTAATAGACCTAAAACCACCTTAACGTATAATGAGTATAATGTTTGAAACATTCTTAAGAAATATTCCTAGTACTTTTAAATCAAACATAATAAAATTAAGTTATGGACTACTAAAATCACAGCAATTCAGCATCTTGTCCTTGCAACACAAAACAAGAGACACTGAGATATTAGCCATGGTCTTCAAATAATCTCCAAAGCTGTAACTATTATTGTTGAGATTTTTTTGCCTGCGTGCTGTGCTTTTCCTGATACGTATTTATTTTTCTGCTAAAACACAGATGTTTGCACTGTATTGTATTCATATGAACCAGCCAGATAAGCATTCAGCTGCTCTGTGCATGTAAGTACAATCATTTTGCATGTAAGGAAAGGAAAAAAACAGCCCCTGTCAGCTGAAATAGCAAAGAAAAAAGGGGAAAAAAAAAAGCAAAATAGTAGTGTGTGTGAACAAGCATTCAATGATAGACGCCTTATCTCTGAGATTGATCTCTGAGATTTTGGCCCTTTAGCATGAGATTGATGTGGAACAGTTTTCAGTTTTGACATTGTGTTGTACTCATCAGAGATGTTTCCATCTTTGCAAGGAGGGAAAGCTGGTGTCTGCCTCGGCAGGCAGCAGAGCAAAGCAGCAGAGGCTCGGGGAGGTCTGATGCGTCTTCCTTATGGGATTTCTCTGTGCAATACTCTATTGATCATATGTTGTCTTTTCCCTCAAACGCCCCTGTGCCACATTTGCTCTTCTTGATCATTTTTGGGTCCAGCTCCAAATGAGCTCCAAATGATATTTATTTGCCTTTAATTTCAGGGGTGTTCTGAGAGGTGCAGGGATCCCCCAAATACTTGAGGAATACTCAGGGAATTGGAAAGATGATAGTGTAGGCTCTGCACACACACAACAGGGGGAAGCAGAGCTAAAGTCTGAGCTAACCTAACATGGGGATTTAAGTAGTTTAATTTCGAACTAATTTCAAAATAATGGAATTAGATTTTCTATGCTATTAGATTTTCCAAGTGAACAATAGAATCAAATTCCTTCAGACCACACGCGCTGCGATCCCAAATATTTAAATAGAGTTGAAGTGTCACTGAGGGCTGAGCCAGCCTGTGTAAAGCTCTGGTGATCCTGAAGTGCCCAGGAAGGGGAACTCATGGCATCACTTATACAGGCACAGAATAGAACAGAATCAAGGCCTTTGTGTTCAGTAATTTTGATGTACTAATGCATTCAGCTCTCAATCACCTAAGCATCAAAGCAATTAAGCTTTGGTTTTCAGCAGTGCATCCTAATTGTGCAGTCTTCTCTGCAGAGATAGATGATCAAGCTCACACGGCAGTGCAGAGCTCAGGACAGGGATATCCATCTCCCACTCAGCTCCTGCCTCTTGGTTCTCCTTGCAGGGACAGTGCTTGGGGCTCAGGGACATGTACCCTCAACCTGTTCCCCCTTCAGTGTCATTGATCCCATTATTGGTACTGTCTGAACTTGAAACACCCTTTATTTTTCATTTTTAAGCAGATTAGGGAGAAAGCTTCTTGGAGGGCTTAAAAGACTGTATGCTAAAGATGATTTCTGCAACCTGATATGGATTACCATAGTTACTCTGTCTGAGCATGGCAGCTTTCCAACTCCTCTGCCAGGAATGATCTAAAAGCTTTTCTTTTATTGTGTCTTGAGGTGAGAGTCTGGCTTTAAAAAGCTTTCAGAATTCTAATTCTTTCCTCCAGTTTGTTGGCAGGGGGAGTCCAGGGCCGCTCCATCTGATGTCTGATATCAGTGATAACCTACAAACGACAGGATCTCTGATTGTGCATGTCCAATCACTTAGTTAATTGAGGGAGATGCAGCTCATGGCACCTCTATCATCTCTGCAATCTCTTATTCCTCCAAACTCCTTCCAGGGTTTGTGGCACTGTTTAGGGTTTGTGGCACTCCCTCTTCTTCCTGGCACATGTGCATTTGCTGGGCCAGATCTGCAGTTAGCAAGAGCAGCAGAATGTAAAGGGCAGTCTCTTGAGTCTTGTTATCTTCTTATGCACAGTAATAGCACAGTCTGCATGCCATTCATGATTTTTATTTAATAGAGTTTCCTGGTGTGTATTTTAGGATTCATTTAAAAATACATCAGTGATGAGCAGGGTAGGAAGAAGAAACTGAGCCAAAAATTCTCGCTAAACCCAGACCAATAACTGTCTTCTCCTGCCTGCAGCTGACATTTAGGAGTATTCTTAAATCACTTTAAGTGATTTTTAAAAATCACTTCCAAAAAAAAGGAGTCTGAGGGAGAGACTATGGGTGGATGCCAGCATGAGTAGGGTGAAGAAACTGGGTCCTAAGTTAATGTTGAATTAATGTTGATAAGTGATTAGAGGGAAACTGGAAATGGCAGACTGTGTGTGGAATATCTCAGCATTGCTTATGGCACTATTTTAATGATGAAAAATCCAGGTTTCTGTATATAGCACTGATTTATTCCTCGGGATTTGTACTGGGGCTCTTTCAGGATTCCATGGACTGTGGCAGGGACCACCCTGCTGACCACACCTGGGCAGGGAGCATTTTAGCACTTTTTCTATTTTATGTCTCTATTTGGCAGGTCCAAGACTGGGACAGACCCGTTTCTCCTGGTCTCAAATTAATTCTGTATCCATAAGACTATTTTTTATCCTGCTGTACTGTCTGGAAATGATGAATTATTGCTGTAGCTACCAAATACTTTCTTCTCCGTCCTCCCCACTGCTTAGTCCTTGTTCATAGTGCTGTCCCTCCTGACTCCAACAGCTGGGTTAAAGCCTGTGCAAAAACCCAAGTCATAGTGAAATGTCAGCACGCAAAACCAGTCCAAAAGGCCTGGATTGCTGATACAGCCATGCTACACATTCATCCATCTCCCTCCTGAGATCAATAAGCCTCTCAGCAGAACCTTCTAAGGGGTCCCAGCAGAGCCTTCACTGGAAGTTTTCTGCTCTGATCGGTGGTTTTGGCTGAACATCCCGAGGTGCTGCCTGTGCTGCTGCTGAGGCTGCTCAGGGCAGGGGCTGCCAGGGCTCGTTCAGCCCATCAGGTCCACCAAGCCCAGCTCAGGAGATATTTTAAATGCCATGAATATTTAAAATGAGCAAAAATCAAGCCCTCGAGCATCCTGCTTTTCCAAATCATGAGAGCTGTGACCAAATACAGACACAGGTAGTTTACATAATTAAGATTAAGCCTTCTTTTCCATTTTTCTCCTCTTCCTTTTCCAGCAGCACCCCATTAAATGCCTGTGGCAAGATTCATCACCTGGAGGCTGTTTTTTATGAGATTTGACAAAGATCATTCAGGAGTCAATATTTTGCCAAAAGCTAAGTGATAAGTCTAGTGACTTGCATATAATTACTCCTTTTCTTTTATGTCATTCTTTTTTCCCCCTTCTCTTTTCATTGGGGCTTTCAGTTACTGACAGCAGAGCAAATGAGCTATGCTCAGGAGGTACAAAGGCTTCAGGTTTGTACTTTGCTCACTGCCTCAGCTTCATTTTGCATGATTTCTGAATAACAGCAGGAGCACAGAAAAGCCGTCATGTCTTTATGTACAAAACACACAGCCCTCCACTGAATTCCTTGAGGTTTCCTTGTTGTTTGATGAGGTAGGCAACAATGGTTCCAGCAGGACAGAATGAACTGGTTTAAAGGAGCAGGCTATGGAATGGGCAAAGGGAGTGAGGCTCTCAGATACCTTTAGGCTCCTTCAAATAACCTGGGCTGGATTTTGGCACAAAGGTGAATTTTGGTACTAAAAAATTTTTGCCTTTGTGAATGAACCTAACACAGAAACTAGCATAAAAATCCTCTTGGCAGCTGGCTCCCTTCCTAAATATGACCACCCTTCAGGCCATAAAATTACAGCTCCAGCTTTGTACCAGTGTAGTTAAAAGAGCAGATTTATCTGTGGCCCTAAATCAGAAGCTGGTGTGCAGCAGTGGCTGTGTGCTGCCAGATCCCTGCACAAACGCTCCAAGTCACAGTTGTTCCATTCTGGTAAAGCTGCTTCTGAGATTTTGCAAGGAAATTTATATAGAAGATTTTTTCTTCAATTATTGATTATTGATTGAAGATTATTGAAGATACGTTTCTTTTTCTGATTGTCTGACATGTACATATAAAAGAGTCCATGTGAAGAAGTAGTAAAAGGAACTGATATTGTGGCCCTGGGTCAGGCATCTGGACCCACCAAAGCCCAGTTCACCTGTGAAACCCTCCAAAAGGGAGCAAATTCATTCCTGTCTCCCTGGAAGTAAAGAGCTGCCTTCTAACTGAGTTAATGCTCACAGGGTGGTATGAAATGTGTCTATATTGATTTCAAAGAGAAGGTTGTTATGAGGAAGCATTTCCTAAGACTCAAGGCTGGTTAGCTCGCAATCATTTTGTGGTAAATAATTCAGAAGCTGATGCAAAAGTAAATTAGTAAGTAGTCTAAACAACATGGTTTTGTGGCAAACTTTATCAAAGAGACCTAATTTTTACTCTCTGATTATATTACAAGTCTGGTTGACAAAAATGATCATACAAATTTAGTGCATTTAGACTTTGCGAGGTGTTTGACTTGGCAGTGAATGGCATGCTGATTAAACATTAGCACCATTCAGTAACATTAGAATATGCATTAAATGGATAAGAAGTGCCTGGCAGAGCTCAGGGAGTAGCTGTTGATGGGGAATCAGGACTAAATGGACTTGTGGTTTCTGGGGCACGTTAGGGTTAAGTAACAAAGCTCTCTGTTGTCTGTATAAATGGTCTATAGCAAAAAAAAATGAAAAAATTTTTGCAAAGCACTGAGAAGCAGAGAATGGTTGGCAGTGAAGAGGAGAGGAGGCTGGCACTGGGGAAGGTGAACCTTTTGGTGAAGGGGATGAGGAATCCATCAGGACCATGCTGGTCTGTGCCAGGGCACGGCCCTGCAGGCTGGAGCACTGGGAGCACTCATGGGATGAGGGCAGCAGTGATCCAAGAAGCCTCTGCACATCGATCCTGCTGCAAAGGCCTGACAAAGGGAATTTATGTGGCCTTTAAATATATAAACAAGGGAGTACTGAATAACAGGAAAAGAGGTGATTTTACTTTTATTGCAGCACTGCTGAAACCAGGTCTCAAGTAGCAAAATATTGAGTCGAAACTTTGTAAGGATATGAAAAAGTTGGTAAGAGGGTAGGAAAGAAAGGCTAAAATTATTTGAGGGTATGAGGAAATGCTTTACAATAAGAGGCCTGAAAGGTTCACTGTGTTTCATAGACCAAAAAATGGTCTGAGGTGATTTTTGTTGCGTGTATGAATCTATTCTGGGAAGAAAATAACTCTGTCCTAAAAGTGAGAGAAAAATAAAAGAAGACTCCATATCTGAAAACTGAAACAGATATTACTAAATGAGGCTTTGGCGTGGTGAGAGTTTCTTGGGGTTTGTTTTATTTTAGCTAGGAAGTGATTTTAGTCATTAAAGAACATAATCAAGAGGACGAAATAAGAGAATTTGTTTTTTGATGGCTCCAGAGTAAGACTTGCTGCTATTCTCCACTATTGACTTTCTTTGGGACTTACAGCTCTGTTCGATTAGAAACAGCCGAGTAAAATACACTGGTGTGTTATAAGGTCAAAGGAGGATCTAATGAGTCTTCCTGGTGTTCAGCTTGTTGACACTATAACTGGGGATGAACACAGTGATATTAAAAATGGCCTGACCCAATCTCAGAAGGAAAAGCTCTCCCACTGTTATTAGCTTCCTCGTGTGCGACAGTTGTTGTTCATACATTTTTAATGTTTTAATCTGGAAAGCTCATTGGTATTTTGTTCCGAAACACACGGCGCTGCTCCGCGAAGGAGGACACGTGTTCCTGCAGCTGCACCATCTGGGCAGAAGAGCACCAGGGCTGCCCCAGAGTGCTCTGCCCTGCCCTGCAGAGGCTTGCGAGGATTCCCCAGGTGCTGGAATTGCTCCACTGCCATCCACACGCTTTGTGTTGAGCCAATATCGAGGCTGTCCTGGGTGGCTCCTGCACGGCCATGACTCAGCTCTCTGCTCAGAAGGATCAGCAGCAACAGGCAGTGGTTTGATAGAAGGAAGAGATTTATGGTGCAAACCTGATTCCGGCATCAAGCCTTAAAGATTTGGAGGCAAGAGGAACAACTACAGTTATGAAATGTGTCAAGAAGTGTTTCCATCAGGAAGCAGTGAGTGAACTGACCACAGCTTGGCCCAGCGGTGTCTGTATCTTAGCCACGCTGCAAGGCTCTGTGT
Organism: Bombycilla garrulus; assembly: GCA_013400315.1. Lineage (NCBI taxonomy): Eukaryota > Metazoa > Chordata > Aves > Passeriformes > Bombycillidae > Bombycilla > Bombycilla garrulus. The sequence goes on from VXBU01015487.1 coordinate 974,842, forward strand.
CAGATATTGAAGCTGACCTTGTGCTGTGCGTGTTCTCAGGAGTGACTGTCTCCCTGCTCTTCAGCTGGTACCCACCCTGAACACAACTCTTTATGTGAAAAGCAAACAAACAACAAAAACCCCCAAGCAACCCAACAAACATTTGGATACAAATTCTGCACTGCTCTCACTCCCAAATCCCTGCCAGGCAAGAACTGCTGCCTTTTCTCTTCCCCAGGCAGAGGCTGAGTAAAGTTTTGTCTTAGAGTGACCCAGCTCCAGCCTCAGCATAGGGGATTTGTTACAGATTTCCCCTTGTTCCATTCCTGCAGTAGTTTAGCCATTTCCAGAAACTAAACCCCAAATGCATCCACATGTCACATCTCTGGCAGTGCCACAAGGCACTCAAGGCCAGTGCCTCTAAGCAGGGAGGAGGGAGTGGTTCACAGAAACCTCTAAATTCCAAAGCAGAACTATAAAGAGCTGTAATTGTACCCAGAGTAACTTCCCTGCTATAATTCTCAGCAGGAAAACAATTACATTGCAGCAGTATAACCAGACAGACACGCTGTAAATACAAAACATCCTTTGGAAATATATGCTCCACATTCTAAATACATTTAGAATTAAGGCAAACAACTCTTTTCCAATTGGGATTCAAGGCAGACATGCCGAGGGGTTTGGGAATTTATTTTTTTTCCCCCTTATGCTTCTACTTTATTTATTTAGCAGACAGATAAAGGTGCTGTGTTAGTTGATATGAGGATGGCATGCTCAGGCTGTCACGGGAGAAATGTCAGGGGAGAGCTCACCCTCACGCTCAGTCCCTCACTCTCCCCCTGCAGCTGGTTACTTCTGTCCTCCTGAGATGGAAGTGAGTGAGAACGGGGGGTTTGCTTGGTTTTTGGCACCAGAGAGGACAAAGGCAGAAGCACAAAGGCAGATCTGCCGCCGGTGCTGGGATGCAGCAGCTCTGCTGGGCTCGAAGGCTCAGCCGCTTCAATACCCTCAGCGTGCTCTGGTCACTAGGGGAGGATAGAGGATCGCAGAGCCCGTGGGTCATGGGCACACTCCTGAGGAAAAGGGGAATGCTGCAGGGTCTGTGTGCCTGAGATCTGCTGCTTCTGCCACAGCAGAACCCAGGGAAGCAGCTGGATACAGAAAGGAAAGGACCCGTGGCTTGCTTTCTTTATACCTTTGTTTGGTGGGCAAAATCCAGGGTTGATATTTGGGGCACGTTGTCTTGCCCCAAACGTTCAGGATTTGATTGATGGTCATCTTTAAGTGGTAAGATCTTGATCTGCCAGAGGTTATTTTAAATTACTGGGCTTGAAAGATATTTCTGCACTCTGCTTAGAGAGCCTAAAACATATATAAATGCAATATTTTAGTATCTTCCCTCATCTTGGGAGGGATTTTATGCAGCATATGTTCCTACACAGTAGGAAAGAAGTAAAATTTGGCCATTTGCTGCTGCCTAGTCCAGCCCCTCTTGGAGAAGGGTAACTTGGCAGGCTGGGAGAGTTTTTTAATTTCTACCATCCCTCACCCAGTTCAACAGGAGAAGGAGACAGGGCAGGTGAAGCAAGGTCCTAAAGAAATGTTCCCAGTTCTCTGGGAACAGACATATCTTCTCTATATGAATTTCAAAACCATTCTCCTCAGTATGAAGGTTCAGTTCGGTATGATGGTTTTACAAACCTACAGGAAGTTTTTCATTGGATACTTTGGGAGGGAAGATACAAGTTTATGTGGTTCTATCAGACAGGGTAGCTGCTGATTCTGGATGTGACTTATTCAAGATACTGTGAGATATTGTACCACCTTCTATAAGTGTCCATCCTATTTCCACTGGACAGTGGATATTCTAGCATTGTCTGTAATAAGAGGGGCGATGCTGTAGAATTTAAGGACAGTAGGGTGAGTTGAGGTTAGAAATGATGTGTATCCACCACAAATGGAAGTATTGCCCAAGGCAGGAGATTAGGACAGCCCTTTCTCCAAAAACAGGAACAACAAAAAGTTCACATTTTGAAAATAATAATAATAATACAGGAGAGAGAGACGGGAGGAAGGAATAAAAGAGAGATCTTCCAGAGTTCGCAAAGCCAAACCTAACAGCACTTTACTGCAGCTCTCCAAAGTTTAGAAGTGAAGCCCATAACACTGAAATGCATGGCTTGAGGGCCAGAGCTAAATCAGGCTCCCAGCACAGAGCAGGGGCTGCTTTACAGCAGTCTGTTTTGTCGCTGCAAGTAAAGGCTGTGAAGCAAACAAAGGGGAACAGAGCTGATGTTTAACTCTACATCCACAAAGCTACTTCTGCCTCCTATCTGAAAGCTGATACAGGGAACAAGTGGTAGATATAGAAACGATATTGAAACAATGGTTTCTCCATGCTGGCAGGTCATAAACCTGAGTTTTCCTTACATATGCCCTTTTTCCATGCTCATTCTCCCTTGCTGTGAGTAAGTAAGGGAAGACAGGTTGGGGATGGAGCTTCAGAATTTGAGTATTTGAATTTCCATTCCTGTTTTCAGTGAAAACACTGGTTTGCATGTACCAGAACAGGAGCTTCTAAAAGCACAGTCACTCCGTGCACATGCAAAAGTGCACAGACTTGTACACACACAGGTACACTCAACAAATACAAACAAGCACCATTCTGCTCCACACTTGGAGAGCTTCTGGTCTGAAACTGAGCATGAATTTTCCTGTCTTCATTGCAATGATTTCATTTGCTTAGAGCAACCAACAACACATGGGGTAGGTAAGGAAATAAGCAATTGTCTTTATGTTTTGCCTATATATATACCATTAGCTCCACACAAAACATGACTCACCAGCAGCAGGTGTCCTGCTGTTATGTTCGGCAGATTAGTAATGATAGAGAGGGGGCTGCTCTCCCTATATGGCATCCCAGAGGGAACCTAAAAATAGCTCAGACTTACAGCAAAGTAAAAGTATTTGTGGGCTTTGAACGAAGTCTGCTTCTGAAGGTAAGAATCAGAGCTGATCTATTTAATCTGCAACTCCTTCTTTTTTTTCTTTTTTTTTTCCCTCCTGTGTGAAGCTTGCCTTGGCAAGGAGTTTAGAGTTATAAACAGTCACTTCTGTGTTTATAGAAACAGGATGTGGATTGACCAGTTAGAAATCAGTGTGACAGCATTTGCAGTCGAGACAGAGGCACTAGGGGAATGCGTCTCTGTTAGGAATAGTTGCCTTTTTTCCCCTCCCTTTTTCTCTCTCTCTCTCAGTTGTTAGAGAATCTGAATGGCATATGAGCAATCCCAGCATGTGACTGCTCCGAGGAGCAGGCGAGCTATTGCTGGTAGTTACTCCCACCATGAAACAAGTCCAGTAAGCAAAGTTGTCTGCAAAGTTATTGTAGCGGCAGAATTTGAGAAGAGAGGAACTGTTTGTATTTCCAAAGTGTGTGCAAATCAGGGTGCTGCGTGCACTCCATGGGAGTGTGGCTGAGGAGGTTTTTCATTATTTTCAGCCTTGCTGCTAAATGTCTGTGTGTCTCTATGCCCAGGCATACTGTGGGTAGACAGCTGGCCAAAAGGAAAATACTGCTTTTCAGAGGAAAATATAGAGGATAACTGTATGTATATTATATTTACATGTGCATATCCACATCTGCACCTATGCATAGAGATCCTGAGCTGCTGGGCTGAAGAAAAGCCCCCCAAGCTTTGCTTTGAGCCACTGCCTCTGTGCAGCACAGAAATGGAGTTGTGAGGGCTGAGTCGCACTGCTGAAAAATGAGGTACAAGGGCTGCTCGTTACACCAGAATAACCTCACGGGCTGTGATGGATTTCCCCTGACTTTTTCGAGTGGCATCACCAATATTGAAAACAAGCAACTTTGGTGTTGTGGAGAGGGGATAAAAATCCGACAGCCCTACACAGGGAGTGTCTGAGGACAGCGCCGTGTGTTGCACACAGGTGTGAGCATGTGTGAGCATCCTCACCGAGAGCTGCCATCCCTGACTTCGAGCCCCCAGGGGATAAGGGTTTTCTCTGTGTGTCTCCTTCTCTGCTCTCATTTAGGCTGGTTTTGGCAGATGAGTTCCAGAGGGGTGAGCAGCCGGGGGCCTGGCTGTGGTGTTGTGGGTGGAGGTGGCACTTGGACCATCGTGGCTGGGCCCTCACTGCCTGAGCTCCTGCAGTGGGTGTTGGATCCCAGCAGAGTCATTCCCAGGATACCTGGCTGTTCTTGAGTCAGTGCTGATTCCTGGCTAGGCCAGCAGCTCCCTTGGCCGCTATGGGGAAGATGGCAGAAGCAATCTAATTTTAGCTCCCTGATGTTGGGCCAGCTTCTCCTAAAATCAGCATCAATGGCAAAACCAACATTAATTTGAGTGGGAAAAGGACTGAACCCAAATGAATATATGCTGGCCTTTGTAATTATCTTTATTAGCTGATAGGGAAGGAAGACCTTATTCACTCAGTGCATTTCTATGGCTGCCTGGCTGTGCTCCAGTGATGCACCAGCCTGAGCAGACGGGCTGGGAGAGAGGGATGGGAGTGCTGTATTCCTGCACGAGGGGCTGTAACTCACTGTCATCCCCAAATTATGAACTCCTGCTCATTTCAAAATGCCAGGTAATGGGGCAACACCCACAAATATGGTACATAGGATTTAGCTCCAGGTGCTTGTGGAAAAACTTTTCCTAATGAGTGCAAAGTTCAAAATCCTGATCCCCATAAAGGAGAGCATGTAGGGTTTAGTCAGTGTTAAACATTGCATTTTTAGACTGGTGAGAAGAGTGAAAATTGAAGAAAGCAGCTGAGAAGCACAAGAGGACAGGTCAGCTTGGCTAAGTGCTGGGGATGGACATAGACTAAAAACAAATCCTACTTGGCAGCACAGAGAATCTGCTGGGGTTGGCAGTCTGAAACCTGTTCCACAATAACTGCTTTCTTTTCCAGTAAAGCAGTGTACTGATGAGGATAAGCAGAATGGATCAGTCTTGATCGAGCTTGATGGAAGCGAGCATTGCTTGGTTCAAATGGCCACAGTTGATGTTCATGTGGTTTTCTCTGCTGAGCAGACTGGATATGACAGAAAACAATATAATTTAGGGCTTTTTTTCTCTTTCTGAAAATTAATTGCTACATGAGATTTTGTATGCTCACACTTGCATGCTTATGGGGCGTCCCAAAATCTCATTTCCATTGTGCCAGCTCCTGTTTAGCACAGACTTAATTTTGCAATTTCTTTTAAATGAATTCTCTTGACAAAATAGTATTATGGCATATTGAAACAGAGCAGACATTTCAATAGGAGCACGCTGAAAGCATCCTTCCTGAAAGCACACTCCAGTGATATAATAAACAATAACAATCAACAATTCAAGCAAGGTAGGCCCAAAATACCACAGAAATGTCGTGTTGGTTCTGTCCCTCCCATGGGTTCTCCAACACCCTTGGATCTCCCTATTTGCTGTGAGAGGGTGCACAAATGATTTGCATTTGAGAGGTCTTTCCAGCTTGTTAATTCCTCTTAATTCTTTACAAGGACATCAAGATGCAAACTATGCCAGGCCAGCTGATAGGAAGGAGGCCACCACGGTGGGTGCTGTCAATAATCCTCCTGCAAAGACTGTAGCAATTCCTTGGGCTGGTCTTTCATTGGCCATCTGCTTAGCATTCCCTGGTGGTACTTGGGTTTGGATCTCCGGTTTGTTTGTCATTTCAGTCTCCCACTTTATTATTTCCAGAGCCAAGTGAACCGCTGCCAAAGCCAATGCAATGAGATTGCATTGTGAGCTCTGTGACATGGTATACTTTTCTTTTTATCTTGAAGCCTCAGCTCCTGGAATTAGTTGATTATGTTGGAATCCCAGCATTCATTTAAAAAAAGGGGAAAAATAAAAGAGTGGATCTCTGCTCCTCAAGGACCAAGGAAAAAGCTTGAAAAAAAGGATCTCTGCAGACTTAGCAATCACAGGCCAAATGAAAAGAGGCTTTTTTTTTTTTTTTTCTCCTCGACATCAGACTGTTTTACAGACAATCATCCTATTTCTGAGTCTCTCACTCACAGTTTTTGAGTTCTGGGTGCTGGCAAACCTGACTAGCAGCTGTTCCTTTCTAAAGGCAGGGAAAATAAGTAGAGTAATCTCTAAGAGGAACAGTTGTGTTATCTTTGCCTGTGCTGCATTTCCCTCTGGCCCTGCAGCCCAGCCCTGCCAGTGGTCAGCTCAGAACTGGGAACCCTTTGCAGCAGCTCCAAGAACCCCTCACATCCCAGTGAGACCCAGGCAGAAATGGAGGGACAGGAGTTTGTGTTAAGCCAGGACTGTGACTTGAGGTCAGGAGCAGCAGCTGCTGCTGTCACTGATCCCATAACTTTAAATAATCTCAGCTATGGCTCTATGTGGCACATCTGAAATGTGATTAGGGCTTGCCCACTTCTGGGGTACACACTGTCTCTCTCTCCCCAGCTTGGGGATATATTTGGGACAAAACTACCGGAGCTGGGAAGGATCCATTTTTATATGTCAGTTTGCCTAGTAGACTGTTTTCCTACCTTTATTTTTCTGTGGGAAAAGACAGGACACATAAGACTGATTTTAATAAAATATGTTTGTTGGTCTGGAGTTTTCATCACTGTGGGCTGAGGCCTTAGGGAAACATATTTTTTTTATTGCTTTTTTTCTGGTAACTAAATGGAATTAGCATTCCCTGCCATTGCTGGCCAACTGAATCCACTTGCAAATCAGTGCAAGCAAAAGACAACACAAGTTATGAAGTACTAAAATTAAAAGAATAACAGAAAAGAAAATGAAGACCCGTAGGTCAAATTTGTTGCTTAATAAACTTAGTTCATAAAATTTACAGTGCTTGGTACTTGCCAGGTTTGCTGATGTGCTTTTGTTTTCTTTTGGTCTGTCAGATTTCTTCTGTGTGGTTTTTTTAATCTGGAGATATGATGATTTTTTTTTTTTTTTGCATATAATGTACAACAGGTGGGAGGAGTGCATGTGTAGAGGCTCTGGTGTAGGGTTTTATGGTGTATCCCTGTTCTTTAGTTGGGAAATGACTTTACAGACCTTCAATGAACCAAACCTGGCACCTTATCAGAATTTTAATGGAAGGGAGGGTCCCAGGCCCATAGAGGGAAGGGAAAAGCAGCAAGTGACATGTGATGGAAAATTCTCCTTGAACACAAGTTTAACCTGTCCTAGCAACCACTAGTCAGTAGCTACTGAGCTTTTTGCAAACTCTTTCTACTCTGATACTGAGCTCCAGAGTAAAATGTGGAAGGAAAGCACTCATTGCCATCTGCTAGAACCAAAGCATTTGCATATGGCTGCAAAACAACCAACTTTTCAGAGTAGAAAAAATAATTTCCACTGATTCTCTCTCCAGCACATGAAACTCAAAGGGAAAAGGAGCTGTGTTGCTGCTGGAGCCTTTGTATCACACTGGGTGGCTGAGCCCCTGCTGCCACTTGGCTGCTGGGCACAGTGTGCTTTGCTAAAAGGCTTTGGCAGGGAGAGGGATGGGAAAAAAAACAGGAGGAAAAAAATCAATTAGAAAAAGGAAGAAGGAAGAAAGCAGTGTCCAAAGAAGGACAGTGAAGTTGGTGACGGGTCTAGAGCACGAGTCTTATGAGGAGCTGGGGGTGTTAAGCCTGGAGAAAAGGAGGCTTACAAGAGATGGTAGTGATTTCTACAACTACCTGAAAGGATGCTGTAGCCAGGTGGGGCTTTGGCCTCATCTCCCAAGGAACAAGCAGTAAGAGGAAACAGCCTCAACTTGCAACAGGGCAGGTTTGATAGGATGTAAGAAAAAAATTCTTCACAGAAAGGATTGTCAAGCACTGGAACAGGTTGCCCAGGGAAGTGGTGGGGCAGCACCCCTGGATGTATTTGAGTGATGTGCAGATGCGGTACTTCGGGACACAGCTTAGTGGTGGGCTGGGCAGTGCTGGGGTCGGGTTGGATTTGATGGTCTTGATCAGAAAGATCTTTTCACACCTGAACTACGAAATACAGGGGGAAATAGGGGAGATGGCTGAAAAAGGGAAAGTGGGTAGGAAAAAGGAAAAAGGGGGCAGGAAAAAGAGCGATGGGGAAAAACGAAGAAAGAGAAAAACAGTGAGGTGAAAAGGAAGAAAAAGAAGAANCGGCCCCGCGCTCCGCCGGCATGATCTCCTGAGGGGCCGAGCCCGCCCCCGCCGCGGTGAGTGCCGGCCCCGCGCTCGGACTTGGCGGAGTTTCGGGCTCTGGCCGGCGCTGCCCTTCGCGGGGGGACGCGGTCCTTCGGGTGCTCCCCGCGCCCGGCGAGTCGCGGTCGCGGTGCCCCCCGCTCATCCTTCCTCGCATCCCTCCTTCGCATCCCTCCTTCGCATCGCTCCCTCGCATCGCTCCCTCGCATCGCTCTCTCGCGTTCCTTCCTCCCTCCCTCGCAGCGCGGAGGCTCCGCGTTGGCATTCCCGGAGGGAAAAGTGTCTCTCGGCAGCGGGCGGACGCTGCCCGGCTCTCTGGAAGGCTCGGCCGAGCTTTGCGGGGGATGCTCGGTGTCCGAGCGGGGCGAGGCTCCCGCGGGGAAGGGACTCTGGAAGTGACCCTCGGGCTGGGGCTGCCGGGCTGAATGTGAACAGCTGAATGTGAATGTGGGGCTGCGGAGAGGGGCTTCGGCACCTGCGAGCAGCAGGTGAAAACGGGCACAAATCGGGCAGAATCAGGCAAAAGCAGTGGGAGCCGCGGGGGATGCGGCGGGATCCAGGGGCCAACAGGTGCGGTGGTCGCGGCCGCTCTGGTGCCGGGAGGGGTTTCCTTCCCCCGGGCGGGTCCCGGAGCCGCCGGGCTGAGCGCGGCTGCGGAGCGGGGCGCTGGGAGCCCCGCGGGATGCGGACTCGGAGGTGCGAGGTGCTGCTTACAGGTGAGACTGAAGCTCCAGTGCTTCCTGCGTGGATCGGTGTTTTGCCCCTGTCGGGAAAATGTATCCGGTAATGCAAACTTTCAAAGAAGAGTAAGGGATTTTCAACGAGAGGCTCCTTTCCCTGGGTGTTGCAGAATTTTGCAGGGTTGTTGGTGGTGCACTTTGTTTTCTGGTGGTCTTCTTAGGGAGTAGCTAATGTAGAAGATGCCTTTTAGTCTGCGTTATTAAGAATGTTTGTTGTTTGAATGTTTGTCTTTGTTTGTTTTAACATTTGTGAATTTCAGGTATAATATGTACTAGGAAAAGAAAAAAGTCTGGTATAAATATAGATCAGACTATGAAAGGGTATAAAGCCTCTGGAGCTAAGTGCTTCCTCTTAAGTCAACTTTTAAAGCAGCTTCTCCATGGGCACTAATTCACATTTTTCAAGGGGAGAAAGAATGGGTGAAATGGAATTGTTCAAATTAAGTCAAAATGAATTGCTTAATATTCAGAGGAGTTGATGAATGAACCATTAAATCAACGCTTGCATAGCGTTTCGTTGAAAAGGAAAATGAACAACTCTCCATTGTGTGCTGGGCAGAATAGGTCAGTCAGTGACGTTGCTCCATCAGCGTGCTGAACTGAGTCCTCCTCCTGCTGACAGATGTGTTTGCTCGGTGCCATTCCATGGGCATGGGAATGAGCTTTGGTACCCAGTGAGATGAGGATTAGCATCTGCTGTAAATGACTGTAATCGTCCTAACCTCACCTCGAAGGAGAGAAATCTTAGTTAGGTTTCATTTGGCATAAAATTAACATAATTTTATTGACTCCTCGTGTTGATGTATATCTGTTGAGGATCCAATCCTGTATTTCAAGCTGTGTTTTTGTTTTGCTCCTCCTCCTCAAGGAAGAGGTATATATTTGAATGCCAGTTTGAGGAAGAAGTAATACTGATAAATGGAAAAATAATGGTCATTATTTTGAAATAAGGCTGACAAGATTCCTTTCAGTAAAAGCTGTTTTCAGATCATCACCTCTCAGCAATACAGAGGGTGAGCCTTGCTTCCAAACCCTTTGATTAGCCTGGGTACAACTGTTGCAATAATCTTCTTGCCACAGAAAAATTACCCTTGAAGTCCTTGAAATTCTTGTATTGGAATGCACTGAGGATGTTGATTGTTCTGGAAACTTCCAACACTTTGAAGAGTCATGGATTGTATGCCCCTGATGTTGTTCAGTTGCACCTCTTTGCTTTGCAGGCACCTTAGAACAGCTAATTTTGCTTAAAGCTTTTTAAAACTGAGGAAGTGACAGCTCTTCTGGTTTGTGCATGTAAACTGAGTATTACAAAGGGGAAATTATGGAAGTGGTTTTGCTTTGTTTGTTTGGTTTTTTTTCCCTTTAATGCACAGAGAATGAGATTATCCAGACTCCAGCTGAAGGTGAGATTGTAAACTGACTAGGACTTGAGAAAGCTCCCTGCCTACAGGTCATTTGACCAAGAGAGAGAGCTGGTGTGCAGCTTCAGACAGGCAGGGGCATTTATTCAGGTGTTGGTAATTCCACAGGAGTGTGTTATGTAATGTGGTCTGTTGCTGTTTATTTTGGGTGATGTGTATGGACCCAGCACTCCTGCTCAGACCCTTTGGGTGATGGGTTTTTAGGAGGGGGCAGTAGGAGCTGTTTGAATGTATGGGGAGGTTTTGTGATGAAGCAGATGGACAAGTAGCTGTGTTTTCCTCTCGGGAGGGGAGGTTCTGGGTCTGGAAATGCCTTTAGATAGTGCCTGATGGTGGTGTGCATTCTTCAGATGTTTTGCTGTTCTTAAAGGCCAGGGTAGCTGCAGGTATTTTTGTGCACCAGCAACCTCTGGTTTAGTGTAGTTTTCATTTGCTTCTAATTCTCCTTAGGAATAAAAGAAGTAAAAAAAGTTTTTATAAAAACCTATTGTGCCTTGTAAGGTTATCCTGCTGTTTCTGTTTCCTTGCTCACTATTTTTCTCTGAAATCATAATGCATTTCTTTAGTTCTTTTGATAAAGACTTTAACTCAAGCTTACTGGAAAATGGTCCCTCTATACTGAGAGAGTGCTGGCATCTTATTGACTTATTTTGGGAATACTGAAGAAAAATACACAAGATTCACTTTCATTGATTAAATCCTCCAGGGCAATTTTCTAACACTGCAGTTCTCTGGGTGAAAAATTAACTTTCTTCATTGTCTGCTCCCGCTTCTATTTCATTTGTGTGAATCCCAGGCTCTGTTACCAGTTTACATCAAGTCCCTTAGGTGTGTTTGGAGTGGAAAGTATCTCAGTGTAAAAGCTCACACGCTGCCACTCTCTGAGTCCATTTGTCTCTGGCCACCACCAGATGCCTCGATCCTGTTGGTCCCACAGCAGTCACAGAGGATTTGCACCAGCCCACAGTTCCTTCACATGTGAAATGTTTCCTGAGTGATTGTAAAAAAAAAAAAAATTAAAAAAAAAAAATTAACAGCTACCTCCATGCTTTTCCAGAGGTTTGGGCAAGATAGCACTTCAATTGCAGCTTAATGACAAACTTTGATTTATGAGGTAACAGAAAATGTTTGTATTGTTGGATGTGGAGTGAAAGCATAGGAGTTTTCTGCATTTCATCTGCAGCTTTTCCAGCACAATGTACAGCTAACAGCTTGTCTCTCATTTACTTTAATAACAGATTTCTGCTGAATATACCTGGAGTAGTTTGAAAACATATTAACTTTTTGGGGAGCAGTAGGTTACTAAACACCATAAAGAACTTAGCAATGTCTGCTTAGATAACCTTGAAAAATCTTAGGTTTTAGCTACTCTTTACATTCTCCCCCTGCCTGGGTTTAAGATGGATCCTATCAGAAGGCTGCTATTGTTTTCCTTTTGGGGGGAAACGTGTAAGAGAAACAAAAGTATGCTTTCCCCTTGCACTGATCAAGGGCTGGTATGACTCCTGTATCTGAATTCTTTGCCTTCTTCCTCTCTACCTCCCTCAGCTGCTCTCAGTAACAAGTCACGTCAGGTGAGCTGTATCTGACTTGTTTGGAATCGGTTCAAAAGGATCCCATTGACATTACCAGGCAATGGGTCACGCTTGAAATCTTGCCATTCTGGTGTTAAGCCTTTTCTTTTTTCTTTTCTTCACTCGCACCTTGATTTCTGACATATTTTTAGCTGCTGTTCTGTTGAATTTGGGTAGAGCTAGTGAAAAGAGATTTGGTATTGGGTTGTTTTTCTTTTTTTGCCTTTGAGAAATAGGGGATTTTATTTTTCACTAAAGATGGAGCCCTAGGGTGATTGTTTTTCTCCTTAGCAAGGAAGGATGGTGGTTCCTCATGGAGGTGAAAACTTTGTAAAATCTCAGGATTGCCACTCAGTTTAACCTGAGAATGTGATATGGATATTGGAGCTCTGTTACTTTTATTTTTTGAATTAATAATGCTTTTAAAAATGTGGTGCTGCACAGAAAGCTCCCTGAGTCTCATGCATTGCAAAGTGGTAAGCTTGGTAGTATTGGGTTATGGTAATACACCTGCTATTTCCCCTCTTGGTCCTAAGAGCAGTGTAGGGTTTGTCGAGTTGGGTGCTGGAGAATCACCAGGAATGCAGAAGAGCAGCAGGGCACATCCAGGGATGTGTTGCCCCGTGCTGGGATGAGCCAGGATTTGCTGTGACGCCCCAGCAGATGAAATGCTGCTTGGAGGCTTCACCTGTTCCTGCACGGAAGCCATGAGAGCAGTTAGACAGTCTCATTGCTTCTTTGGCAGTGCGGCAGCAAAGGGAAATGATTAATTCAAAAGCTTCCTGCCTTCTCCAGGGGTTTCCCTGGTCGGTCAGCAGCCGGGTTCTGGTTTCCCCACGTAGGCACGGCTGGAGTCCTGGCAGCCCCAGCCCGGCTCAGCTCACATCTCTGCGGGCAAGGACGGAGCAGGAGGCTCAGCACATCTCTTCGCCTGTTTCTTACTTTTTTCTGCTGTTAGCCTGAGAAATGAAGTTTGTTCCTGTGTAATCCTGACACGACTGAAGAACCTCTTGCTGCAGGCAGCTCTGTCACTCTCTGTAGTGCTTGGATTGCTCAGCAGAGGGAGAAGAGACCATAATGCTAAAGGCATCCAGAAACAGCCGGAGCCACATTTCTCTGACAGACAGCAGGGAGAGGAGTCCCAAAGCCTCCCTCCCTGCTTGATGGTGGTTTTTTTTCCTCTTCTCTTCTTGTTTTGAGGCTCAGAGCTAAGCTGTGATTTTTCACCTCTTGATCAGAAGTAGCTGCCTCAGTGTGTAGGTTAATGGACTATTTCAGATGGCAGAGTGGGTGACTGTGATAGAAAAGATGAGTCCAAATCTAAGGAGCAGCATGCTTGAAAAATCTCATCCATTCAAGCATTTCCTAAATATTCAGGAGCTTTCCTAAACACATATGGAGAAATGTTGGAATTGACCTTTAGTGACTGAAGCTTTACAACACATCCAGAGATAAACAAAACAAAACCAAACCAAACCCTTTGAATTAGTTGCAATTCAAGCAGCAAGTAAAGCCCATGACTCATCTCCAGGTCAGATTTTTAACTGTCGTAAATCAGTGCAGCTCCATTACTTTCCTAGGCACTGTGCCAGTGCTGCCACTGTCTGGAGGGCTGGCCTGCTATTTTTTGGGGGGATGAAGTTTGAACACAAGATTGTGAGATTGTGACGAAGTTGTGGAGTTTTGTTGGGTTGGTGTGTTTGTTTGTTTGGGGTTTTGTTTGTTTGTTTGGGGTTTTGTTTGTTTGTTCAGGGTTTTTGTTTGTTTGTTTGGGGTTTTTTGAGGATGGAAAATATATTTGTTTTAAGAACAAAATCTGTGCTCAGGCTAATAGACAGCATTGCTCAATAGAGATTTGCTCCCCTGTAGCATACTGTGCGGAAATCCGGGAGAATTAGACATTTGTTTTTTGTCAGAGATGTCGGTTTAATGTGATAAGAAAACAGCTGCTAAAACGCTGCCAGATAAAAGCAGGATGCTAAGCATGAAAGGGGAAGAAAACAATGGGAAGTTCCTGCAATTTGATTGAACAAATCAGTGCTGTGCAGGCCTGGCTCGTTCCCTGTTGGGGGTTATATGGTCGGCTTTGGGGCTGTGCTCCTCAGAGCAGAGAGTGTTAGTGCTCCTACAGTGCTGAAATTAATGAGGTGTCGTTTACTGAGGGGTTGGAGCAGATTAAGCTGTTGGCCCTGGTAGAGGCAGCTGAAGTGGAGCAGGCTCCAAACTTTTCCCCCATACAATCAGAGGGCAGGACCTGACTGCACTGGGCACTTCCTAAATAAATGTGTTCTCTTAAAGCATGAGCCAAGAGTCCACAGAGGGTGAGGATAAGGGTCTTAACTCTCTTTTAGACAGGGAAATGTGCCTAACAGGCAAATGTGGAATGTGCTGTTAGGAAAGCAAAAGGAGAATTGTTGAGTGGTGCTGGTCACCCAGGGAGGACCAGTTGATGAAGAAAAACTCTGCGCTGGAAACCAAACCAAGGCCAGCTCTCGTTTTGCTTTCCATGTTTTTCTTCCCAAAACCAGCTATAAAGAAGGGTCTGTGTTCCATCCCTGTCACAGACCAGGCTCCATCCCTGATTCCAGCCAAGCTGTGCCAGGCCCTGCCTGCATGGGCTTCTGCTGCTCTGCTCAGGGCCGGCTGAGGCATGACCAGATGGAGCTGGGACTGTCCAACAGCCCCAAAAACACCTCTCTCCCCGGGAGGGTTTGTCTCTGCTGGATAATGAGCTCTGCTTCACTCGGGACTGAGCTGCTGCTGTAGGGATCAGAGAGAAGCACAAATGAGGATGCAGCACTGGGCACTTCCCGAGCCTCTTTTCTACATAGCAATCAGCTAATTAGCTGGGGGCCTCTCTGAGCTGTTGGGCTGCTGCTGGCCTGACTTCCTCTAGAGGAATCTTGTGCAGTTTGTCTTGCTCCAGTAACTTTTTGAAGTCTTTCAAAACCGTGCATTGCAGCAACGCCCCAGCTTTTATTCTGACTTGTAGGCTTTTGCAAGTGTGACATCTGATAGTGGAGCTGGGCAGTGAAGCTTCAGCTGTAGGGAGAGTTCTTCAGGTACAAAATCCAGAGCCACGGCCTGGGGTATGAGAGCCTTTCCATGACTTACAAAGTAACCTGCCAGTGTCTCTGTTTATATTTGAAGTACAAAATTGTTTATGCAGCAAGCATAAACTTTTCTTTGGGTGTCAACATGGGCGGCCTCGCTCCTTTTGCAGCTTATTTTATGGCTATAAATGGGATGTAAGTGGATTTTCTGCCTTGTACTATCTGTCTGAAGGAGGGTAAAATTCACTGTTGTTACTGTCATGCTCGGGTAAAACAGTAACCCTGAATTTTAGCACTTTTACCTTATCAAGTTCACAGATGCTGCAGCTTTAAAATTTTGTTTTTTGGTACACATGTTCTTGATTCTTGACTTCTTGAAGAAGTGAAGCCAAAATAAACTTTAAAGCAAGAATTTACCTTACTTAACCTGACTACTTTTTTTTCAGTGAGATGATAGAAGAATCATAGCTCTCACAGGGTACAGCTCAGTTCTCTGTTTACACATTGCTCCTGAAGAGCTGAATTATTTTGCAGTTTTTTTCACAGAGCTTACACTAGTGGTTTGCAGGAAATCATTAGCTGTATTACTGTTTCAGTGTGGGCACTGGGAAATCCAGTTTTATCTGTTCCTGCTTACCAGTGTGCTGCTGAAGGCTTGCTTTGCATGTACTGAAACATGAATAATTTTGGGGGGATAATGATGAAACTGCAGTGCTTTGATAGGTTGATTATTTTATGCTCTGCCAGAAATGGATACTTAAAAAGAGATATTAGGTCTGAACGAGATACTCAAGAGCCAGTTACTGGTTTGAGTTAGCTAATAAGGAATAGGCCAATCCTACTGCCACTCGTGTCAGTGAAAATATTGAGAGTGAAGTCAGGCATGCAGTAATTAATTACCTACAGATGCTGGTTTTTGAAGGTGTGAATAAAAGATTTGAAGCATTGGTTGAATTGTCTGAAAACTAAATCTCTTAGATATTTTTCTTTTTTATCCCCCTGTTTTCTTTGTTCCCCTTCTTTCTATCTGACTTCAGCAGTGGATTTCTGTGTGATGAGCACCAGGTACTTCTAAATTTCTCTGCCCAGGCTGGTGGATCTGGCACATGTGGCCCTTTTGCAGGCTGAAGTTATACACCATTGCATGTTTAATTTCTCTATTTGAAAGTAATCTTGAAGGTATTTTATTAGTTTAGGGGGAAAAAACTCCTACACACTGACTGCTGAGTGTTACAGTAATGAAGCTTTCTGGAAACAGGTATTTCCTGAAAGAGCTTTGTGAAGTCAGAGGTGAATGATTTTAAGTATCATGTTTAACAGTCGTCTTATTACTGACATGGAGGATATTATTGTTATTATAGTTGAGTCAGATATTGAAAAATGGTGCACTTAAACTTCTTCTCCATTGTTCTTATTTTCAGCAGTACTTTTATGAACTGCCTTCACTGAAAGGGGATAGTGCTTGTGAGGCTGAACTGGTGTTTGTGGGAATAGATTCATCTTTTGAAAAATAATACAAAGCATAGAAGTTTTGTAAACACCAGAAGTGTTTCTTAATGATTTTATGAATCAATAGTTTCTATGTAGGAATTTTTCTCAGCATTGTAATGTCCAGCAAGCCAGGATTTTTTGTCATTCTATTGTGTTTTTGGTTCACAGAGAGGAAGAGGCATCAAGAGTTATGAGGAGATTCAAGAGCTAAGTCAAAAATGATTTCTGCAAATTTTACATCCCAGGCAGTTGGTGTGAAAAGTTGTGGTGGGAGTGGAAATTATGCTTTTAAGGAATAGGTTCAAGATATGAATGTGTTGCTGATGTAACAGAGCAGCTGCTTCACATCGCTGGCCCCATCCTTGCCTATTGTTTTTCCAGAAAAAAAAGATTTTCAGGTGGGAAAAGGCTATTTTATCATTTTATCATTAATAGCACAAAACCCCTTGGTCTTCATGTGCTTCTTGTGCTAAGAAAGAGTGTTCTAACAGGGATCCAAGTACTTCTTTTTTTGGCCCTTCTATTTTCCTTCACTTATGAGAAGCTTCTAATCTGCTTGAATTTGGCTTTTCATCTAGTTTGGACCTGAATCCTTGGGTTACAACAGCATAAATTATCTAATGGACCTAGGGTACTCCAACCCAACCTGAGCCTGTTAGCTGGTATTTTAGATTTTCAGTGCTGTGCTTTATACTCCCTATGTTTACTCTTTGGACACAAAAGTTGTTTTTTCTCCTCAGCTTGTGAAGATAAAAACAGATTGTGCAGCTTTTCATATGGAAACAGAAAATACAGTGTTCAGCTAGCTTGAACCTACCCTTTTTGGGATAGGAGATGGCTCTGGAGGGTGTTTTTTCTTCTCTAACTTATGAAGCAATTTGAGTCTAATCTCCTCCATAATTTCAAGCCCTGTATGATATTTCCCATTTGTTACCCTAATAAGACCAAAGGTAAAATTTTATAGCACATTGTGAGCTGAATGGTCAACGTCTTATTAAATATCTTTGCTTCCAGGGCAGATGGAAATGAGAGAAGTCTCTTGCAGATCGCAGCCCAATTAATACAATTTATCTAAACATCCTGCTAACACTTCACAGGGAAGCAGAAATTGTCCTTTCTGAGTGTTCTGCCTCACAAGAAAATAAGAACCATGCAGGTGGGCAGACAAGAGGCTCATGTAGCCCAGCATCCTGTGTGGGGTATGGATCACACCTGGGTGGGTTGGCTCTTCTTCAAGTCCCAATGTGCTCCTACTTCTGATGCATTCTTAGCAAAGTGAAGCTTTTCACTGTTCAGAAATAATTTTGATCTTCTGATCCATCACATCTGTGTGTCTTTATACATTTTCTTTTAAAGATGACAGAAGCAGAAATAGATGCATTTTTTTAAATGCAGATAAATAATGAGTTTCTGACATAGTATTTGGTA
This sequence comes from Bombycilla garrulus, assembly GCA_013400315.1. NCBI lineage: Eukaryota > Metazoa > Chordata > Aves > Passeriformes > Bombycillidae > Bombycilla > Bombycilla garrulus. Next base: position 992,710 of record VXBU01015487.1, read on the forward strand.
TTTCAGCCTTGATACTTTTCCCTAGAAATTCCAAAATAATTTGTTTCTTATTTTTGGGTTGCTGCTGAGTTGATGTTTCCAGAAAGCTGTCTGTATTGACTACATCTCTTTTCTGCATTAGAACAGCTAATTTAGAGCCTGTCAGTCTATGTAGACAGTAATACTCCTTTATTTCAGCGCAATGTTTTGCATTTATTAACATTTAATTTATGCTGTCATTTTGCTGTCCAGTCACAGTGTCTGGAGACTCTTCTGCAGCTTTCAGTCAGTTGTAATTTTGCCTACTCCTAATTGTTTTGTCTTCTTAGTGTAGTTTGGCATTTCATTGCCTCCCTGCCCCTTTCTCAGACCAGGAACAGGTATTTGGACCACTACAGGTCTTGGAGATGTTGAGGTGATGTGGCATTGCTGTGGCAGATGAGTTGTTATTTCCTTTATTTCCCTTTTTTTTTTTTCAGTTGATGATCTATAAGATGTCCTTGTTTTTTTTCTATCCCACCATCGACTACCTTTTTTTAAGGCTCTTCTTAAGATTCCTCGAGGCTCTTTGCTGGAGGGTTTGGGAAAAGCCTTCTGACCATGTACTGACCATGTCCCCTCATTCATGTGCTTGTTAACTCCTTCAGAGAATTCTGACAGAACTGTTGTGCATGACTGATCTCTGCAAAATATCTGACTCTTTCCAGGTGCATAATGCACCCACTTGTTCATTCTTTATTATGTTTTCTGTCAGCTCGTCTTCTATTGAAGTTACTCAGTAGTCTGGTATTTGAACATTTGGACTTTTTAATGTTCAGCTGTGGGAAGACAGTGGAAGAAGTGGGATATGTTTTTGCGTGATATTGTGGTTTTTGGGAGATTTTTTTATCCCACTCTGAGCTGTAAGGTTACAGCTTTGTTCAGAGTTGTGGGGTCAGAAGTTGTGGAAACGAGGCATGGGCATCACTGCCACATCCCCACGGTGTTATCACCTTACACTGCATGACACTGTGAGATTTCACCATGGAAATTTTCAAAGCGGCGCCCTGGGGTTTACAAGATCGACTTTATCAATGGTAATAAGCTTTAATCTATTTATTGCAGGGAATAAATCAAACACTAGTACTAATGTTGACTGAAACCAAATGGTGTATTACAGTTTTAAGCCTTCATTGTACAGACAATTATCAAGACATAGGGCTTTCTGCGTGCCCTCAAAAGGAACTTTAATTTCACATTTTAAAGGTTCCAGAAATAAATTTACAAGTTGGGAAGATACTTTTGTTTTACTCTCTGTCTGTGTTCATTGCTCTACAAAACCCTAACAGAATGCCATTACTGCAGCTTCTGACGCCAGCATTTGTCACTAGCCTTGTATTGCGACTCTGTTTTATAGAAAATTTAATGTTAGAAGCTTATCTATATTCTCAGCAGGAGAACCTGAAATATATATATGAAGTCTTGTAATGAAAAGCCATAGGAGAAAGCTACAGCCCTTGTAAATACCCACCTGAAGAAGGGCTGGCTGGCATTCCAGGATCTTTTTTGTTTTGCACTCTTGGTCTCTCCTGAGGCCCCAGGTTGTGTTGGGTACCTGTGACCTTATGTGCCAGGGCTAAGGGAGCTGTCAGTCCTTCCCACTGTTGCAGCAGAAAGCGTTTACTCACTAAATTGTCATCTTGGTCACCAAAGGTTAGGGAAAGTCTTTTCTGTGGGTTATAGGACTCTCAGGTGCAGATCAGCACAATCTCCAATTTTTGTCTCCTCAAGAATTTTCTCTCTGGTTCACTCCGGTGACCTTGTACTTAAAAGGGTTACTTGTTGTAGATGAATGCACTCTCCTCTTAATGATGAAACCTGGGCTACCTGATTTGTGAGTGAGCAGATTATGAGGCTTCTCTAATAGCCTCAAAATCTCGTGATAAAATTGAAACAGCCAGTCAGTGGAGAACCCGGACATAAAATTAAATGGTATTTACACTTAATTTTGTTATTCTCCCTTCAATTCTGTCTGAGATTTGCTGTGCTGCTCTTGCAGTTAAAAGTGAAAAAGCTTTTGATATCCACGGAGCAGCTGTGCTCTCAGTCTTGAACCATTTTAGGGTTGTGCCACCTGAAAGAAATAAAATGTTCACAGTTCCAGTCATTTGGTGCTGAGAAAGCAGAGCCCCGAGTGTGACAGTAGCTTGATGTGTTCTTTGACATGGCTCTTGGTGGCAGGAGTTGTTTACAAGTGCAAACTGTCTGCATTCTGTTCCTTGTGCTGTGTCCCCAAAACCGAGGGGGTGGCTCTGGCCACTCCTTGCTGTGCCAAGTCACTGTTGGTGCAGCTCAGGCAGCCCAGTGACATTGCTCCTTGTGTCCTGCAGTACCTGAAATTCAAGCCTAGGTTTGTTCCAGATAGGTGGCTGCTCCATGGAACATCTTTCCAATCATGTTGGCTTTAATCTGGTGCCAGTGAAAGATTGTTTCTTTTTTCCTCCATACACTGCTCTTGTGATTTTGCTCAAGCAACATTGTGTTTGTACTTCTGTTTTCACTGAGCACCTTGGAGGGAGTCATGGGTTTGTTTTTTAAGAGAATCCCAAAGAGACAGGGAGATGGAAAGAAAGTTAACAGAGGCAATTGTGGATCACAAGAATCTCAAGATACAGATGAACCTGCAATTGTCAGTACGCTATTTATGCCTCCAGCTAGCCAATGTTGGTCTGCTTCAATATAATTAATTTAATTTCAGAGCTAGCTTCTTGTCCCAGTGCTGTGTTTTATGATCCCCCATACACATGACCACTGGTTTAATTGTCCCATTGTGCAGAGAGTGGAAATACCGTGGGCAGGTGGAAATAAGGCCTCAAGTGTGACTCACTCTTGAGCGAGGGGAGTCAGAAGCACATTTCAGAGAAACAAGAGAAGGCAGCTCACCTGCTTCTCACAAGGTCTAGAGCTGTGTGGGAGCTGAGAGGAAATTCCTGCTCTTCATTCATGGAGTTTGAGGGAGCCCACTCTGGATTAGCAGGGTTACTTGTGCAGACAGGTCATGGTGCTCGAGCCTTGCTGGTGCTGTCCTGCTTGGAAGGGTGACAGGTCCCAGAAGCATCAATCAGCATCTGTGTGTGAAAAAAATCCTTCCGTTTCCTTCTTCAGACTTGTGATGTCTTATGGAAAACTTTAAATGCTTCACTGGGGAGAAACAGAAACCACTGAACTAATTTTTATCTTTGCAATGTGTTGATTTCCCACTTTGAAGTGTTCAGGGCTGAAGGCCACGTGTGTGTGAGCAGTTTCTGGTTCCAGGCTGCCCTGCCCAGCTCTTGGCAGGGCTGGGCAGTGCCCTGGCAGCTGCCTTGGCATGAGCTGGGTGGGATGTAAGCTGCTTTTTAAAGGTGCTGCATGAATATTCACTGTGTGCCAGGTGCTGGAAGGTGCCTTCGATCTCATCTGATCTCACTGGGTTTCATTGTTCTTGTATAAATAAAAAATCGTCGCCTCAGGTTTTTTACACAGCAGGGCTGATATTGGCAGTGGTGCCTTGTTAAAATGGAGGAGTGTCTGTCTCATTACAGATAATGGGAGCCCAGCCTGCATTTTCTGCTTGGTGACAATATACTGCACCAGATGAAAGTCCAGTCAGAGTTCTGTGCAAGTTCAGAACTTTAATATTGTTTCTCAAAGAACTGAGAGTGTTTTTTAGTTGGGGAGAGGCGAGAATTTGATATTTGCTTTCTTTTTAATTGTACTGTAATATAAGAGTTGTTGTAAAGGATAGACATGCCAAGGAATTAGGAAATCTGATTGATGACTTTTTTACAATGTGATTTGCATCGATGTTCTCCTTAAAACAAATTCTCTAGTTTTGTTTACATGCATCCTGTCAGCATGAAGTTTGCTTTGTTCATGTTTATGGCAAATATATACTTGTATTATTTTTAGAGGCTGAAAGATGAAATATAGGAATATGTGTGCTGCAGGTAGTAAATGTGTAATTTATGCTTGTGGATGGTTCACGGTATCATGTACTTTTGTAACAACATTGGCCTCTCCAAAAAGGAGACAAAACTCTTGGGACTGTTGTCACTACAGTTAAGCAGGAATTAAAAACAGTATTAGGTGTCCAAATCCCTCTAGCATTTACTGAAAGCAGCATGGCAGTAGCTGTAGGCACATCCAAGTTCAGATACCTAATTTGGGAGCCTCAAGGCCACATACAGTCACCAGAGCTGCTACAGGGTGATTCAAAGCTCTGAATTTAGAGCCTGATTCTCTCCTCTTGACTATGGGAGGAATTGAGTTTCTTGACTTAATGTTTAAATTAGCTGCCTAGGTTTAATTGATTCTCCACCTCTCCTCTCTTCTTGCCTTTTGCTGTTTCCTGCTCCCTTTCTCTTGTTTTTAATTTTTTCTTCTTGAAAATTGTCTCGTAAGTGACAATGGATATGGATAGTGAATTCAAGTGATGAAAAATATACCAAAGGAAACTGAGAATGGAAGCACTTTCCTCTTTATGTAAGAATTACATCTTGTTTCCATTTTGAGCCTTGGTAGGTCTGGCTCTCATTTCCAGGCACTGGAACTCTGCTAGATGAGGGAGCCCTGTGGGAGGAGACGTACTTTCCATGTGCAGGAATTACCTAGCTGTAGTTAGGTTCCTTCACCTTTTCCCTCATAAATTAAATATCCTTACTTCCTTTATTTTCAGGCATTTCCTTCTGATTAATAACCAAGTATGGTAATACTATTAAGCTGCTCCAGCCTCGGTGTATTTTTATAAGCATTGTGCCAGCACTCTGCACTAGGGCTGTGTGTAGGTAATGTGGGAGAGATGGAGCCTTTAGGTGTGGGGACACTGCAGAACTCCCTGTGGTGTTATGGTTTGAGAGGGGTGGAGGTCAGGGGACATCCAGCACTGATTGTGAATTGAAGTCTCCAGTGCAGTGGGGTCAGTGACTGCAAGAAGCCCCAAAGGCTGAAACAGAGCACTTGCCACAGGGAAAGCAGCTGGAGGGAGGCAGGAAGGGTATCACAGGACTTTCCTCTTACTTTTTGTCTTTTTTGTCTTGCCGGTGGCATGGAGACACTTCCCAGAGAGAAGAAAGAATTTATTTTTTTACAGGCTTTTTTTGTTCTTCCACAAAATCCAGAATTGTTTTTGCTGTTTATAGCTGAGATTTAGTAATGCTGCTGTTTCTGGCTTGCCAGCTGGAGAGTCCCAGAAGGGAGTAGCTGCTGTGCCCCAGCCTACCTCTGCATCCTGGGCTCTTTTCCCCAGGCAGGAGCACATTTCTGGTTATCCCATTCTCAGCAGCGGCTGAGCTCTTCTTCTGTTTGCAAAGACAAGAGTTCCTTTTCTGTCACACTCATTTATTTTGAGTGGAGATAGTGAAATCCCAATCTTCTTTTGTGTTTCCATCGGCCTGGATGACAGAGCCGTCATGTTCAGGGGAAGGAAGCTCAGATAAAGCAGCTCTGGGTTCCTGTGCCTGAATTTCCCCCTGCACAGGGCTCTGTCCTCTGTGGTAGACACGTAAGTGTGTAAGGAGGCAAAAATCAAGATTTCTGAGCAGGGTGCAAACTGAGCGAGCCATTTCTCAGTTTCCTGCCTTTTTTCCTCCCTGCCTCTCAAGGGGTACAAAAAGTCAGCACACCAAAACTATTGGGATGTCAAATCAAGGAAGGTTATGCAGAAGATGATCAGTGTGTCCTCTGCTTCACTTTCTGTTTGCATCCTGGCTCATTGTCCTAGGTTTCAATGTAAAACGTGCCAGAGGGTCTGTATTCTATCTCATGAGCTGTTAAACCAGGAGGGGCAGTGTTTTCCTTGCCTCCTCCCCCGGACCATCTCCTGTTAATGGGCCATTAACACCTTGCCCTATGAGTCACAGATAACTCCCTCTGGGAGCCATTCCTGTTTAATGGGCCATTAAGGACCATCACATGACTCAGAGAATGACATCAGCCCATTGTGAGATGCTCCACCCAGGGGGAGGAGCCAAGCATTCCCACCTGGATATAATCTGGGGATTGGGACAGAACAAGCTGTCTTTACCCACTGGATTGCAGAGGACAAGAGCTACCAGACCTGTCTACAGGATCACTACTTCAGCCAGACCACCTCATCTGGACTGCTGCCACCACCCTAACTAGCGGGGTATCAGGTTGTATTCTGACTCTGTCAGTGGTTTTGTTTATTTTGTATTACTTACATGTATTTTACTTTTTCCTATTAAATTGTATTTCTGACTTGGAGTCTCACTGGTTTTGCTTTCAAACCAGCACACTCATGCAATTTTCAAGAGCTTGTTTTGCCTATTTGCATGGGTTTTAGGTGGGTTTTTTGTTGCTTTTTAAAGTGATTTAGGCTAGAAATAACTGTGCATTCCCTTCAAGAAGTTTTTGCTAACCGTGGCTGGTATTTAGTGAATAATAATGATCAATAACAGAAAATTAAATCCAAGAGTTGTCTGTTCCTTTGTCTAATTAACCCTGAGAATTATCTCCCTGTGTTACAGCCCTCTCCAGCAGGATGAGTGAGGTGCACAGGTAGCTTTAGTAATAACATGGCACAAGCAGCTTAGGACATGTTCTGATGGCTCTTTAGTATTTTGGATCAGTAATACTTTTTTTGGCAGCATTGAATATGGGGAATGCATAATCTTTCTGAGCAGCCAATTAAAATAATGACTTGGATGGCAAGTTCCTCTCCTTTTTCCTCCTGTGTATGGCTGTACCCTTCCCATCAAAGAAGTTGTATCTTAATTGGCAATCCCCCTGCATCTGCTCACTCTGTCACCCCCCACAGAGAGGCACAGCTCTTAATTAAAAGGGAGTTTGTGTTTGTTTATCTCTGGAATTTCACTTGTGCTTTTGTAGAGGTTTCAAAGGCAGATGCGTTTATAGAGACCTTGCTAAGTAATTAATCTGTAATATTACTACTTTAGAAAAAGTAAAAAAAAGGGGAGGAAAAAAAGAGCTGAGTTCACAGCAGATGAGAAGAAACTCCAAAGTGTCCAAATGTGGTATGGGTGTTGGAAAGGGACCCACCTGAGGTGCCAGCCCTCCTGTGAGGGTGATAGAACCACCATGAGATGTGGTGGTTTTGCTGCACTGTTTCTCCACTGTGCTTCTCCTTGTGAAGGAATGCCTGTTTCTGGAAGTGGAAAGGCAAATCTGCCATCCGAGAACTCTAATTTGTGGCTACTCAAATGAGCTTTACATGGGGGGGAATGTTTGTTTTCTAATCATGAAGAATACTGAAATTATCAATTCATTTCTGCTAAACCTATAGTTTTATAACTCTGTCTCAGGCCCTTAGGAGTTATGTCTCATCTTTAACTCTCTAAATTACTTGCAGAGGACCGCATACTTTTGTCATCAAGGTTTTTGTTGAAATCACTGCTGAAGTGCAGTGGGATCCCCTGAGACAAATGTGAAGTTCTTCACTTGGCTTCATATACCAGTGGTCTGGAAAATACTGCTTTTCATTTTAAGCAAAAATGAGTTGAATGAGGTTCTTGGGAGCAGCATTTTCCCAGTGCCATGGCTTTTTTGCTACCTCATATCCTTCCTCTTGTTCTGCCCAAAGGAAGGCACATTGCCAGGGATCCACTGGCTGGACTTTGGGAGCTGCCCAGAGAGCACATTCATCCTGCCAGGCTCTTGCTAGGATTGGACTGACCTTGAGTTGGGAGCGCTGCTCTGTATCCACCTCCTGCCCAGCTCTTCTCAGGCTGTGGGTTCAGCTTCTGCCATGCCAGACATTCTGTGGCTTCAGCACTCTGTGAAGCTGAGGGGTCTTAGGATTTCCCAACACTTGAGTTTAAAAAAGATTCTTAAAATCAGAGGATAAAACATCTAATAATTCTTAATTGAATTTCTTCCCCCTCTTGTTCTTCCCCCTGCCAGTTGCTTGTTTGCCAAGGCAGTGATGGCACAGTTGTGACTGGTAGCAGTGACACGTATTTCATGGACTCGTAAGGGACAATGTTGGAGTTTATCTTGCATGAAACCATGCTGACATCTCATGATTGGAACCGTACTACATAGATGGGCAAGGAGTAGCCGTGCATAACTGTGACTGCTCTGGCGTGGTTTGAAATGTGTGCAAAGTGGGAAATGTCATTTGATAGGAACTGCTGAGTGTTTGGGATCGACTCAGTGATGTCCTTTCACATTGACGTGCAGGGCGCTTGGCACAAAGCTGTGCTTTAGTCCCTTCTGGACTTTGGCAGTGCTGGCCCATGAGCACAGCATGCTCAAGGGGACAACAACAAAAAGAAATAGTGAAATTGAATTTATGCTGGTGGTTTGGGCCAGAAATAAAGCTGCTGGATAGATCAGTGGCAGTTGTAGTACTTTACCTCCTGGTTCATTAAATACAATGAATCTAAGCAAAAAAGGTCGCTCTCCTGCTTTCCCTTAAGTTCAGAGTCATCTTGCTAAAGTGGGCCTACACTGAGCTCTCTGGTGTGTGGTAGGAGCAGGGATTGGAGCATGAAGTAGAAAGTATTTAGATATGATGTACTGTAAGCTGTGTTTCTGCTCCCCTGAGCCAGAGAATTTAGCTGCATGTCTAATGCAGTTAGTGCAGAGGCAAATCAGTCCCTTGCTGTGCTCACTTGGGTGGGGGAAGAGGAAATCAAAAATCAAAACATGAATTGCCTGGAATTTTGGTGGTATTTTCAGTTTTGTTTGTTTGATTGCTAGGAACTGGAGGGGGAGGTTGTACAGAGAAGCTTTTCTGGAGTGGAAGTGCTATAAAAGGAATAGGAAGCCATTGAACAAATGGATTTTCTGTTTGCTTTATGCACTCTGCTTCTCAGTTCCATTAGGACACATTAGACTCATGAAGGTGACCAGCAAAATTGTCTTGACAAAGATTTCTGCGAGGAGATAAAAATAAATAAGTTAGCCAAAGAGTGACTGGAAAGACCTTACCAATTACCAGTTCTTCAACCCTCCTTACTTAATTTTCTTGCGAGCCAATATGATAGGAGGAGGAGGAACACACCTTCATCAGAATGCTGCACAGGAGAACAGGGTTGCTATTAAAAGCCCAATAATGACTTGTATCAGTTTATGCAGATTTGCTCTGCTGGGTTACTCCGTGCCTGGCACTTGGCAAAGCACAGATAACATTTAAATCAGGCAGTAAGTGTAATTAAGTACTACCCTTCAGCGCATCTCTCCTTTTAAGACATTTTTATACACCGTGATTTAGAATATGACAATTGGGTGAGATTAAAGCAGCAAATTGTGCCTATAAAACAAGCCCTGAGAATAGCAAGGGACTGTAAAATTTTATAAAGGGGAATACAGCACATGCCTCCAACCTGATAAAACTTTTGTGAGCTGGGAGATTAACTGTGAAATACAAATAAGATGATACAGTATGCGTAGCATTCAGATTGTAAATTACTTGTTATTGTAACAACTTATTCCTTCTACCCAGAAGAATTTCTTACTTAACTTTTCCAGAAAATCTCACCATGTGGTTGATTCATTAACTACTGGAGGTGTGGATGGAAGGTAGCAAGTGAGACAGCAGTGATGTCCCTGTAGGGAAAGCAGAGGTGTAAATGTAGCGTGAAAGATCATCTGTGCTGAAACACATGCAGTCAAGCTTGTGATTGGTTTCTTCCTCAGCTTCAGTGGACTTGTATTTGCAAAGTGAGAAAAAAAAATCCTTTCCTTATTTCAAATCTTTAATAAGACCCATTGGAAGATTTTCTTGGGGAACAAAAGCGTTGATTTATGTGAGAAGTCTAAAATGTTGTTTTCTGTGGGGTTTGGCTGATTTGGTTCTGCTGCACTTTGAGTGCATCTGAGCATCTTCATCAGCTTCACCCGGCACACCTGAAAAAGAGGCTGTGAGCCTTTTAGAAACTTCTTCTTTAATTTGTAGCTCTCAAGCCTTGTGGGCCACAAGTCACCTGGACACATCACACTGAGGTTGTCACTGATAGCTGGTGAAAGGCAGTGACTCCTGTGATATCACTGGTCCCAGGGGCTTCTGCCATTCATCACCTGTTGTGTTATGGCATTGTCCTTCACAGCCTTATTGATCTCACATATTCTCCCTTTCTTTTCTGTTCTCACCAATCCTCCCTCATTCAGTCCTGCAATGCTTTTTTTAGATTTTTAAATTGATTTCTTAATTGCCCTCAATTGATAACTTCATTGTCCTTTATTAAGAGCCACAGAGCTTTATCATACTCAGCTTAAATGTCTGGAGAAGGAATGCAGAACCCAAAAGCCTGCTTGTTTCTTCCCAGCTTTATTAGGTGTACAGAGAAATTGTGTTGCATTGAGCACATTGCATATCAGTCACGTTAAAAGGAAGATTGTGCCTGTGGAACAGGGAGGAGGATGATGGCTGGATTTCTTACTGTCTAATATTCTCTGACTACCTTTGTTCTGCATAAAAGAACCCAAACAACTTTATGACACTTAGTTTTAATGATGTATTATGTGGGGAACTAGTAAAACTGGAAGGAGAGGTTTGAATTATTCTGGAGGAGAGTATTACATTTCAGTAATAGGACAGTTGGGTTTTAAAGGCTGAGCATTGCTGCATTGTGAACAAAATATAAGACCAAGCCATGGACAAATAGCACAGTGATGAAGGAAATGCAGAAGAAATAAGTAGGAGCCACTGATGAAAGTGCAGCTGCATGGGCAGCCAGGTATTTTGGAGACACATGTCATGCTCAGCTGTGGTTTTGACTGGAAGCATGTTTATATATGTGTATTGCTTTTATGCTTGACTTCCTTTTGACTTTTGGATTTGTTATTCAGTCCCATATTTATGTTTGAGATTGTTTTGATATTGTTAGGGAGATGTCAATACTTCTGAATCAACGTTAAAAACATTCTGGTTTATAGAAATGTTGACCTTTTCTTCTTGCTTGGTTTGAAAAGTCAGTTCAAAATGACAAGGTTTTGTACAGAATGGAAATTCTCTTTTCTGTGTGAAGCAGGTACAGCCAAAACAGGTGCTCTGGTCCCTTCTTCCATCCTGTCTTGTTTTCCTGGTGAAGACAGGAATTTGCTTCTCCATATCCTCTTGCTGCTGGATGTCCAGGAAGGTCCTGGGTGGGTTCTCTGCTGCAGCTCCTGCTGCACTTCCCTCAAATCACACCATCAGTGTCTTGCTGAATCAACCAGAACAGTGAAAACATTTCAAAACATCTGTAGGAAGTGATTAGCATAGAAAAGGCTGTTGAGAATGGCAGTCCCAAATGCTGAGGCAGAGTTCTGACAGGCTGTCAGGAGCAGTGTGTCTCTGATCCCTGGTCCCGGTGGGATCAGCTGCCTCTCGCACCCCTGCCCCACGGCTGCTGCAGACACAGCCCCACTGAGCTCTGGGCTGGCTCTGCTCCCCCTGCATCTCATCCACCCTTGCTGCAGTCACAGAGCCCCCTGCTCGGCCTCCTGCGGGACAGGAAATGCCTGGTCATGGACTAGGCCCTGCTTCTGCCCCAAGACCCTCTCGTATTTCTCTGTAACAGTATTGGCTGCATTCCAGGTGTCCTAAGACTATAGGTTATTTCACCCTGACCCTAAAACTATTGGATAGTGTCCCAATCCTCACTAACCCTATAAAAATCCCTGCTTCTACCCAGTTCGGCGGAAGAAGCCGTCACTGGACACCCCTTCACAGAACCTGCATTAAACCATTCTGTGGAACCTCTACACGGCCTTCTTGTCTCTTCCTCCCTGAGCCAGCCACGGCAGACCCTAGCAAGCCAAAGAGCTGAAATCACCAAAGAGCTGAAAACACCAAAGAGCTGAACCGCCTGATTACCTCAGGCTGAGCTTGCTAGGATAGCCTGGGGGCCAGGGTCTCTGCTGGGGATGTCCAGGACAAAGCAGTCCCTCCTGGGACCCCGCTATCCAGAATATCTGCGGCAGCAGGGGGTCTGACCCCCTGGACCCAGCCCCCATTACACCCTGGCCTCCTTGTTTGCCCAGCAGCTGAGCTCACAGCTCTCTGAATTGCTGCTCAGGGGAAGTTTTTCCCCGTGTGATGACATTGATACCCATTTTTGCCCATCCCAGAGTCCCTTTGCTTTTTGTTTGAGTGATATGAACTCACAGTGTTTCATTAGATGTGTTCTAATGGAGGCTTTTGGTGATAAAGAACTGGTCCTTGGGATTTTTGCCTCTACTGTTCATATATTTGTTGGTACCTATGGTGTATACCAGAGAATTACCCAGCCCATAGTGAACCTCAGAGTGACCTGGACCACAGCTGAAGCTGCAAGCTCAGAGTTGCCTGCTCTGACTTTTTTAACTGGGACTAAAATACTTCAGTATTTCATTTCTTTCTCTGTTTTTACCCAGGTTTTTCTGATACTTCTTGTTGCTTAATCTACCTTTCAGAGGCGTCAGCTTAATTTTTTGTGTTGGAGCTGGTAGGGAGTAAGCACAGAAATTAGTGGAATATTTGTTCTATTTGGGGTGTGAAGGGCTTCATCTTAAGATTTGATCTATAAGCTGTATTTGACTTACCTGTATACTTTGGTATTAAAATTTGTTTCTTATTTGAGTAGGTTTATGATTGGTCTATTGGGATGGCTATGGTTGTTGATTAAAAACAAAAAAAAGCAAAATAATGTATTTTCTTCTCAAAGTAATGCTTATCTTTTTTAAATTTACATTTAAAGATCCTGAAAGTGAACAAAATGGGCAGAGGTTAAAGTGAATTGCTCTGCTGTAACTCCAGGGGAAATGTGCTGCAGTAGGAATGCCAGTATTCTACCTCAGGTAGGGATTTGTAGGTCCAGCCTTGTTAACATCAGTGGGGGCTAAGCGAGCAAATCCTCTGCCCATAGATGGGGAAATTGGAAATGGAGCCATTAATTGAAACTGCTGCTCAGCAATGCAAATGGTTATTTTCAGCTTTCCTGAGCAAGCCTGTGAGCACTTCTGTGTTTGGGAATACTTTTTAATACTACTCAGCCGTGGTGGTGCTCTGATTGTGGCTCCTGTTTGGGCTGAAGAGTTACATTAAATGCATTTGGGATGTCCTGTGTCAGCAGGGCCACACGAGGAGAGAGCACGTGAATTATCCTCTGCTGCATCAGAGGAACTTCTGATTTGTGAGTGATGGACTGACTGGAACTCCACAGTGCTGGTGTGTGGGACTGCACCTCAAATAACTTCTGCTGCTGCCCTGAGGCCATCCCCCCTCAAATTATTTCATGGCTTCTTGAAGCAGTTGTGCTGCTTGAGTAAAGACTTGGGAAGTGATGGTTCTGAAAAATGTCGAATTGTCTAGCATGGTCCTTCCTTTACATATAACAGTGATTTGTCAGGGATTCTTGCTTAATTAAAGACTTAATTAACTTAGATCGAGCATAACTATTATATTATTTTAAAAATTTAAGAAGATTAAGACTAAAAATACCGATGGCTCAGGTGTTCTTTGGCTGAAAAGCCAGCAGCTAATGTGATTTGTCGTTGTGAGCTGCACTTGTCTCATACAAATTATTTTTGGTCTTTCATTCTCTGTAACACTGTAGGTTTTGGCAGGATTTTGTCCTTTGAGATATTTCTGCATTAAATAATGTATTCCATTAAAATTTGAATAGTTTTGTAGCTTGGTTAATTGTTGATTTTTCGATTAGGTAAATACAGGAAGTATTATGAGGCATAGTATGATGTCAGAACCTCAGGAAAAAGTTACTCTATTTTGAGATCTATCCTTGAAAGCTTTTCCATTAAACCTCCGTGCCCCTCCTCAGTCCAGAAAAAAAATTCTATGTTTGATGTTTTTGGTTTTTTTTTTTTT
>VXBU01015487.1:1006492-1045263 GCA_013400315.1 Bombycilla garrulus
TTTTTGTTTTGTTTGTTTGTTTTTTTCCAGTATCATGTGATGGTGGAGGTGAAGTTTTTTCAGAGTAATTCCCTTTACTGTCTTCATTTCAGTGATAAAACCTATATTCAGTGCTTGGTTGCGAGTCCCTTGAAATCACCAATAAATCATTTCTCTTAAATATCTGCTTTATTACTTCACAGTTGTGCTAAGACTGAATTCTGTAATCATATAAAAACATATTATGTGTTTCTGGGAAGAACAGTGGCAACAAAATGTGCTGCTGGACCTTCTCTTTAGGGTTCGATGATGCTGTGAGGAGCTGCATTCAGAGGGAGGAGAGGAAGCACAAATGAATATGGTATTTGCATCCTTAATAGTCTGCTTTTCTTTCTTATTAAACTAGAGAAGTCAAATGTTAGTTGAGGTATTATGATATTATCGTGTATTGCCTCCTACTGCTGCAGATTAAAGTGAAGATGTTGTTCTCTAATCTCTTTTGAAGAAGCTGTGTTTGGAAATATGGGTCATTAAAAGCCCAGAAAGTGATCCAACAACCCAGACAAGTGTTTGGCACACTTGGGATCCCTGGATTTTATTAACACTAATAGTTACCTATCATTTCAAGACAAAATTATTTTTATCTTGGAATTTCTGATGAAGAAGTCATGGACTAACTTGGCAGTGCTGGGTTAATGGTTGGACTCGATCATCTTAAGGATCTTTTGCCACTTAAAGGATTCTGTATCTGTTTCAAATGAGACCCTCTTTAAACATTTTTTCCTGTAGGATTGAAGGAAAACAACAATAGGTCTGGAGAAGCATCTGGCCCATGATCTCATGTGCTGTTTTTCTGAAAAAATATCTTTGTTACACGCAAGCAAATCATCAACATCTTGTTCCTTTTTAAATTTGAATGCATTTATGCAGCCGTGTCTGAGCAATGAGACTTGGGGGGAAGGAGAAGAAATAAATTTATATCTGATGTCAGACACGTCTTGAAATGTGAGAGGGTGGAAGAGGCCGCTAGGTGTATTGGGAAAAAGAAAACGCAGTGGAAACTCATTTTGGAATTTACATCAGTGCCATCAGACCTGAAAAAAGAAATTCCTTCTAGTGCTGTGTGCTTGCTCCTCAGGCTGTGCCTCTCTGGAGAAGTATCTGGCAGAATGAGCATTGTCTGGGTGTCTGAGCAGCTCTCAGTGTGCCTGAGAGAGCGAGCCACCAGCACAGACCAGTATTGAAAGTCCCAGCAGTATGGATGGCTCAGATGGATTTCCTGCCTGGAGAAATCAGAGAAGAGTGCAGCAGGTTATCTGCTTTGTCTCCAAGCCATACTTTTTTCCTGTATGGAAGTGTATTTCATAATCTTCAGCTGAACTGTGAAGTAAAACTGCTCCTACAGTTGGTTCAAAATACATGGTTATTTATTATCCTCAGCACTGCACTAGGGCTGAGTGGTCAACATTTCTGGGAAGTAATGTTTGGTTATAAAAACCCTCTCCTTGGATGTGTTGAAGGCTGAGTCAGACTAGCAAAAGCCTTAGTGTGTCTGTACTTAACACCAAATCAAGTAAACCAAACTGTTCCTTCTCTTTATAAGTGAACTTGTATCTGTGTTGCTGTAAATTAAACGAGTCGTTCTTGTCTAATTGTTGGTGCACACAGGGACCAACTGTTGTTCCTCCTCATCTAAATCAGTTTACACATTTAATGATGGTTCTTTCATGATTTCCTGGGCTTCTTTTTTCCACAATGCTTATTTGGTGATTTGTTTTATTTAATGTGAACTTTCCATTTAGCATGCTAGTGTGTTTGGAGTGCCTTCTGCTGTGCTTTCTGTGGCTTGACCTTATCTGTTCAATGAGCAGAATGTGAAGCTGAACACTGTGTGCCACCCAAAGTTGCCTCCATGCTTAGGAGATGTTTTGATGTGAAACATGGCTTTGACTCTATTGTAGTGTTTGTGGTAGTAGCACTCCAAAAAAAAACATGTGATCCTGAGCACTGCTAAGAATTTGAGCTGTAGTAGTCCAAAGGCCCAATATTGCATGTCCCCCAGGCAGGAGAGGGTCTCCAGAAACTTAAATCTCAGGTGGGAGGTTGGCTATGTTTTTAAATCCAAGCACACGTGTATTTTACACGTTACAGAGTAGAAGAAGTCACTGGGCAATTCTGCTGTTGGGTTTACAGTTTCTGCTTGAGACAGTGTTTTAAAACACATCCACCGTCTGCTTAAACCACGAGGAAACGTTTCCAAAAGGAGCATTTAAAAAAAGGGAAAAGGGGAAGACATTCCATCCTTGCAATTCCTCAGTGCCTGTGTGTACCCTGTGGGGTGGCTCAGGACAACTGGCAGTGTGTTAGCAACTACGCTGATCATGAAGTGAAGAGAAATGGACATTCTTGAGCCAGCAGAGCAGAGCTGCAAGTATGTTTATTTTTGGAGAAATCACAATGCCAACTGGCAGAGCAAACTTGGCTAGGTGAGGGGTCTGGTGCAGCTGCAGTAAAACACAAGGATACTGAATTTAGCAGAGGAGCAACAGGAATTGTCATTGGTATTGTTGCTGGGGAGTACAGATGCAGTCTGGCATTTTATCAGCATAATCTTAGTTTCAACTTAATGAATAAAATTTAATGTAGCGAGCTTCAAATAGCTGGTGCTGGATTTATACCCAGAGTGCAGGTACATTTAATTTTGGTAAGTACATTGTGCTCCTCCTCATCGTTTGTGTAATTAGAATGTTAACTGTTGTTTATCCATCAGGTTTTGATCTTTCAGAGAATTTCTGTGGCATTTAATTATATGTTACGATATTTTCTTCCTGCATAAGTCTCTTCCTCAAATAAAAACATGGGTAAGTTTTTGAACTCCTGGTGTCTGGATACATCAGATGGACAGAATTTATGCAATAGCTCATTTATCAAAGACTGGAGTCATACTGTAAGTTTTTATTCTTATGTGTTGCCATTAATTTGGTCTGGACTGTGGTTAATGCAGGTCTGCACAGTGACAGATAAAGGCTGGCAATGCTCTGTGGCACCTGCATGAACGGGCATGTCCCACTGCTGCTGGGGAATTTCCACCCCTGCTGTTGGAAGGTGCTCCTGTGCAGGCTGGTTTGGGGATGCGTGTCTGGGATTAACTGCAAGGCTTGTCACTGAAAACTTGGCTCTGAGCTGCTGCTTAAATCTATCTCCAAATTCACAGTGCTTCTGCAAAGCTCAGAATCTCACCCATTGCCCTGGGTGCGTTCCTCTGCAAAATTTTGGGTGAGCTTGCTCCCCGAGTTGGTGGAGCTGAGCAGGTTGTGTGAGGATGAGGCACCTGCTGGATCTCCTCCAGAGCAAGAGGGCTGAATCCTGGCAGAGTTTCCCCTGTCTTCACTGGGGAAGTGTTGGATGCTCAGGGAGTTGCTGTGGTTCTCCCCCATCCTTCAAAGGACAGTCAGAAATAGAGGGAATCTGCTCCCACACTGGCATCCCAAGCAGAGCAACTGCACTGTCCTAAAGAAAGGAGAATTGCAGACCCTGAAGGCTGAGTGGTAATCTTTAAGAAGGTTAACCAGCTTTTGTATTAGCCATCGTCAGCCCAGAGGGGAACAGTTTTTTCAGTTCACCTCCACTTCAATCACTAGGTATCAGTGTATGGGTTTAATTGTAGCTCAGTTGATGAGAGCATTGGGTAACTGAGGAGCCTGTAGCTACAGCTCACACATTTCAGGTTGAAAGAGCATGTTTTTTAAAATTCCCACCTAACTGTTCCTACCTGGCAAGTTCTATAAAAATATTTTTAGACTCTTAAAGACTTCACAGTCCTCTTCATGTGAGAAAATTTCTTTAAGCAGACCATTTTCCTAATGATGGCTACTCTGTGGCACTCTTCTTTCAGTTCCAAAATGCACACAGCTCAAAAAATGCGTTTTAACTGTGTTTCATATGTTTTAAATTGATTATTGGTACCTTTGAGCATTCTGGAAAAAGACTTTCTCTATAGTGCAGATGGGGAAGAGAAGAAAAATGCCTAATAATGAAGCATTCCTGTGAACCCAGTGACAGTACGTGGTGTCTGGTTTTGACCTCTTCTAACCCACATCCCTGTGCTTTTATCTTTCTTTTAGACTCTCCTCTTTTCTTCAGTAAAGTTCATCATAGGAAGAGCTTTGGAGGAGATGTCTTTTGTAATGCAGATCTTTGAGTGGAAAGCTGGGAGGAAAGCGGTGTGGGATGTGTGCCGTAGTGGGAGATCAGTGCTGGGTTTATACCAAGCTTGCAATCCTTTTTAACCCTGTGCATTACTGGGTATCAGAACCTGTCATCCTTGTATTTATTCAATGTCTCAGCCTGTGAAAAGTTGGAAATTATGTATAATTGCTGATTATACTTATTTTTGATTGTATGGTGGAGCACTTTTCCCAATGCTGTTGCCGCTCTTTCTGTCACACTGGCATCCGTGACGAAGGTTTTTGTTTCTTTGTGCCAGTTTTTGTTCTGGTGCACACTGAGAGATGCTCTCTGCATTTTCAGTGTCCGTGGGGGAATTCGTGGGGAAGAGACCTTGCCCAAAGCTCATTGTTGGCAAAGCCAAAGTCTTTCCTTTAGGGAATTCACTGGTGCTGGGACCTGCAGGAACACTGGAAAACGGAGAGCAGAGCCCCTGGACTGAGTGAGTCCCTGATTTCCCATGAGATGTACCGGGTGCACAGCTGTCCTTCAGCCTGGCAGCTCCACCGACAATGTGCTGTTTTTCAGCTTGGTGAAGGTGCAACTGCTGCATCTCCCAGAGCTGCAGTCACTGCTCAGGGCTCAGTCCCAGCGAGGCGAGAGGAGGGAGGTCTGGTGCAGATGAGGATCCCAGCCCAAGGGGATCCCTCCCACTACCTGTGCTCCCCCAAGGTCTTTTTATTAGTGCTGTGCTTTCATTCCTTGCCTTTTGGCACGCTTAAATCAAATTAAAGGCAAGAGCAGAGTTCCAGCAGACTTCTGGTTTAGGTCTGGTCCTTCATCATTTACAGTCTAAAATGCCCCGTAGGAAACTAATGCTTCATGTAGACCAACTGCAGTCCCATTTGCTACACAGATAATAATAAACCCTGAGATTAGTGAAGGTTCTTTTCTGAATTAAAATATCACTTTGGGGAAAAGCTGTCTTCACTTGCTGTTGTGCATAGTCAGTGTCTTTTCTGGCTTGGATTGCTGCCAGAGCTCTGGCCTAGGGCCTTCTCCTGACCCTTTACAGGTTCTTATTAGTGTTGCTTGGGTTGTGCATGAAGAAACTGCAGAGTGCTGTTGGAGGGGGGGTGGAATTAAAAGTTGTAGTAAGAGAGTGTTCAGCAAAGATTTGGCTTTCTAGAACACATTTGAGAAATGGAATAATTCCTGAATTGTGTTCCTTTCTTTTAAATGTGGCTATGGTAACGTGTTATGCTAAGAATTCCTTCCTCCCCCTCCTTTTATAGATACTGAGCACAGTTTTCAAACCTAGACCCTGTTCAGTGTAATAATTCCTTGGACAAGTATCTGGCCTCTAAAAAAAAAAATAAATTTGTGCTGTTTGACTTGTAAACTGGCCTCACCCCTCAGCTACTTCCCTGGATCTTTACCCTGGGGCAGTGCTGCAGTTTTGAAGCTAAGAGAACATGGAATGTTTTTTTTCCTTTCTAGAAGAGATTTACCCATCCCCGACTGCACAGCTCCTGAATAATGCATGAAAGTTTATTTGCTTGTGTATGTGGGAGATCTTCCCTTCCCATTTAACACTGGTCTTATCCTTTCTCCTCTGCTCTGCCTTTTTTGTGCACCTGAGCAGGACATGCATCCACTTGCTTTTGGCAGCTGGGGACTTTGCAAGCTCAGTGTTCTTGGCTTGATACACATTTTTTTTCATCTTAACCTGTTGTTGAGGGCACAGAACCCCTCAGTGATGGTGTTGAGCAGCACAAGGGGAGCAGATATTCCCCTGCAGGGGAACGGGGGTGATTGAAGATCATCTAACCAGTGAAAGTGGCAAAGGGCTGTGGCTGCAGGCACTGCCTGCACAACAGATCTGGTGGTTTTGTTTTGGCCTCGAGGCTGATGCACATTGCAGGCACTGGAACATCCTGAACATCAGATTGATTGGCTGCTTGGAGATCCACCTGCATTCCAGCGTATGGAGCCAGCACCTTTTCATTTAGGTGGCAGTCTTAGCCTCAGTGTGCATGAGGAGAGACTGTGACTCTAGAGCCAAATGAGCTGGAGAAGCTCTTTTTTAGTATGTGCAGAATTAGTTTGATTGATCATATTTGACACCAGTCAGGGAAGAGAGAGGTATTCAGGCTGAGGGAGCAAGAACACATTCCAAGTTGGTTTTCTCTTCTGTTCTCCGAATATGATGAATATTTTTCCCCCTCAGCTGTCATAGTCTTCTAATAAATGCTTTCCCTCCATTAAATTTTTAAAAATGAGATTCTCTCTGTAACAAAATCCACAGTTTAAAAATAACTTCTGTGATGTACTTTTATGGTGGCAATTTCAAAGCCTGTGGAGATAGTGCTGGAAGATGCTTCTAATCTAATAATGAAATGTGTATAGCACACATGGAGAAAAGAAGAGTAGCTGGAATCAGCTTCTTTTTCTTTTCTTGTTTTCTTGCTTCTTCAGCTATTTCCGGTATCTTCCCCTTTTAATTGCAGAGCTGAGGAACGTAGAATTATAGCTGTCAGAAAAATCAGAAGAAAAGGTCTTTTTCCATAATCTTGCAGCTTCTGTTTCAGGAGCCTGCTAGAATCACTGTATCCTCATTTCAGAAAAGAACAGCCTAGTCTGCTTCATCTCTAACTGCTGTCAACTGTTTAAGCTTTCCTTTCCCCAGCCCTCACTCAGAACATGTTTTCAGCTCAGCCAGGGATGTTATTGCTAACTGATGAACAAACCTGAACGCTGAACGTGGCGAACGATTGACATTTTTTAAGTTAATAATAGAAACTCTTCATCCAGCAGCTGCTGAGGCTGCTCTGGATGCTGATACCCCATCTGATGCCAGCAGTGAAGAGCCTGTACAGTGTCAGCTCGAGACAAGTGGCCATAAAATGGCAGAAAAGAAGTTTGATTTTGACGACACTGTCATCGTTTGTGTTGAGTAGACTTTCTTGACTGGGAGATTAACAGAAGACACATTCCTGCTAATACCTGCACGCTCAGAGTGCTGTAGTTTGAAGAATTCCTCTTGCACAAACCTTAAAATACCACATTAGTAAGAAACTGTCCAACTGATTGAACAAATTGCATCAACTATGTTTTGGGATTTTTTTATTTTCCCATTTTGACGTATTTCTGGAGAAAGAAATAAGACAGATGACTGGTTTGGCACAGAGGGTGGGTGTTTGGTGGGCAACATGTAATATTTAGGATGGGCAAAAAAGCCATTGCTGCATTTAGAAAGGCAATTCATTTAAGAGAGGAATTAAGCTCCTAACCCCATTTCTTTCTCTGGAAACACTTTTATTTCTGAAGCCTTGCTCGATGCCTGCAGTGCAGGCTCTGCTGTGGCTGTCACCATTCTGTGCTCTGCTGACCCACAGCACTGACCCCTGGCCTCTGCTCCTGTTTTCTTGACCCAAATCTAGCATTTACTTTTTGAATAATTCAGTGTATCTACTAGATACAGATGTTGAATTTTCTCAAGCTCCCGTCTGCAGGAATGGCAGAATCGAGTGGAGGAGCCCAGACTCCTTTCAGTCATCCTCACTGTTTGTGGTGAGACAGCCCAGTCCCATGAAGTAGCAAAGGAGATTTTTCTCTTTTTGAAAGCAGAGTTTGTGTTGCTTTTGTTGCTGTGACTTGATATGGTTTCCTTGGTATGGTAAATGCATTTTCAACTGCCTCATTTTTACTTTTAAAAGTGTTTCTCTCAATGAAGCAATGGGCTGTACATCTATTAATAACGTCTTTACATAGAAACAAGTGCTCAGTTACACCTCAGTTAGAGAGGACAGATCAGCTTTTTTGAGGTTTGCCTCCTCCTGTGAACTCTGACACAATCTGATTTAATTTGTAGCAGCAAAGACTTCCAGTGGTTAATTACATCAACTCTAGGGACCAGCAACCTTGAGGGTTCTGATATATTCAGTAGTGTTTATGAGCTTAAATACCCAGAAGGAGCTCAAGTACAAATCCATGAACCCCCCATAGAAAAAACCAATATCAATTCCATGTTCGTTTTGCTGTACTTCAACACGTGTCCTAAACTATTTTTTATATTTAAAATAGATCACTTTAGGAAAGTCCCCGTGTGACAAAAAAAACCCAAAAACCTAAACCAAGGAATTAATCCTAGACATCAGGGTAACAAATCTGAAGGATTAATACATATTTCTGAATTTCAAGTTTTATAATTCAACATTTGTAGGTTGTTTTGTACTTTTTTTTTGCCAGACTGAGCATCTTTATTCAACAACTGCTGTCAGAGTAGGATTTGCTGAGCACTTTGGATAATAGTGACACTATTTTATTTCTGCCCTGGTGTTCTGGGACCACATCTTGGTGTCCGAGGCCACATCTTCCAGGAATTTTATACAAGAAGCAACAGAAAAGAGCACTTTATCTAACAGAGCCACAACTTCACTGCCAACTATAAAAGAAGAGCCAACAGATTCTAACTTAGATTAAAAGTCAGCTGCGAATAGAGGGAAATATTCCCGTAGGCACAGGGCATCTCTCTGAAGAGAAATTGTTGAAAATGCAAATGGCTGAAAGAGAGTTCAGTGTGATTGCTTTGTGTTTCACAGGCACTGTGGTTTTGTGTGCCCCAGGTCAGCTCTCAGGAGATTAACAGCCAAGATTTCTGATTTCTGGAAGACCTAGGGCAGCTTTTCACATGCCATCTTCAAACTCCTCCTGTTTGCTTTGCAGGCAGAGCCACTCTTGTGAAGGATTCCTTCAGGGGCCTGGATAACAGACACGAGCACGGCCCCCTCGTGCAGCCTGACAGCACAGGGCAAACACTAGAGAAGAAGAAAAGCAACTTTTTTTTATTATTTTCTCCCAGCTCAGAACTGTCACATTAACTCTTCCACTTGTGAAGGCATCCTTGACAGGACATCACATCTTAATAATGCCAAACATCATCTTCACCGTAGCTCATACGAGTAGCAGGGGCTCATAATCAGTTCAGACTCCATTGGGAAGCCATCATCTGGATGAGGAACAATTGACCTTTCAGGAAGAGCTGTACAACTAGA
Source organism: Bombycilla garrulus (assembly GCA_013400315.1). Lineage (NCBI taxonomy): Eukaryota > Metazoa > Chordata > Aves > Passeriformes > Bombycillidae > Bombycilla > Bombycilla garrulus. Next base: position 1,015,696 of record VXBU01015487.1, read on the forward strand.
GGCAAACTAGATAAAAGTACAGACACGATAGAGTGAAATTGGGAAGCAGCAGATTTGCATCAGATAAGAGGATGCTGGGACATAGGTTCTCTCTGTCTTCAGGCAGAGAAAATGCATCTAAAATCTGCTTTTTAGGAGATGGGTTGACCACAGCTGTATGGTCAGAAGAGTGTGGTAAAATGAATGCCTGTCCTCCTTCAGTTTGATGATAAATCTACATGCCAGTGGAGAAGCCAGTTTCACACACAGCACCATTAAACTCCCTCTTCCTACTGTCTTAACTCGACAAAACAGTCTCCAACGTCCCTGCTTCACATCCAAGGCAATCTAGAAGTTCACAGAAGTTCACTGGAAGTTGTTACTCGATTTTGTGCCTCCTATTTGCCTCTTATTTCTTGCTCAGGGCATAGCAAACAAGGATTGATTTAAGGAGGATGAGCATGAGGAGATCAGAGTGAAAGCACGGGAAGCTGAAAGTTGGAGTCTCCAGTTGGGAGCCTCTGAGGTGTGGTACAATGTAAAGGTCAAAATGCTCTGACCTGAGCAGGGACCATTGATTTCTTTCAGAGGCTGTTGTGGTCCTGGGCTGGAAAGAGGAAAGGCAGGAGAAGCAAAGAGGCAGCAGAGAGTCTTCCTGATAGGCAGGAGTGATTCCACCAGCAGTACTTAATGAGCAGAAAAATCATTGATTTGCTTAGTAGTGGGCAGACTAGAGAGGAAAAGCTCTTGAAATAAGACTTAGAACAAACTGCTTGCAAGATACCATTAAAGTCTGTGTGGTCTTTGATCCTAAATTTGAAGGAAGAAAAGGAAAGGGATAGTTTGAAGCTGTGGTCTGATGCCTTGAAGGATTTCAAGTCAAAGTGGAGGGGCGGAGGGGCAAAGATGGAGGGAGGTACACAAATACTTTTCATGACATTTTATCTCAAAATGTCAAGTGCTAAAGCTCTGGAAATATGCATAGGTGGTATATGCAGCACTGCATAATTGAAACCCCATTAGAGTTAAGGAAATCTGTACTTTCTGGCCTTTATTTGTTTAAAAATCAAAGCTTTGTCAACACTGTATGTACTGCTGAGTACATATGGCACTAAATCTCAGAGCAAAGTGCTGAGGTTTCAGGGATTAAGCGGAGATGTTCCCTATGGCACCTTTCCCTTTGATCTCAGAGTCTGACCTTTGGCAGCCTCTGCCCTCACTTTGCATCTGTCCTGTCCTTTCCTGAGTTTCAGGGTACAAGCACTGACACCATTTTGCTCTGAAACCAGGGAATATATGTGTTTAGTTGGTATATGTTAAAAATGGTGAAAATGCTTATCTTTGCTTTTATCTCTGAGGAAATGTGTATCACTGAGTGTTGAAATGTTAAACCAAGGATTCTGGAAGGGTCCTAGCTCAGCCATCTCTCTCAGAGACAAACAAGTCTCTTGCTTCCTCAGGTCTTTGGTGTCCCACAAAAACGTGCCCACTTTTCTACAGGACTGTCCTTCAGAGAGTCTGGCCTGGAACTTGGTTTTGGATACTCCCCACCCACTCATGTTTTCCCAATACTTGACTGAGCCTGAGCCACTCTTGGCCAGAAACTCCCCTCCAGAAAAGTTGCTGGGCTGTTGGCAGGAATCCTACACCAAAGAAATGAGCACATGGAACGTGCTTCCCTGGTACTGGAGGAAAGCCTGTTTGTGTCAGTGCATTAGAAAGATTTTTCCAGAACAGTTCATCCACGTGTAAAGTTGCCCCTATAATTCTGCCAACGCTGAGGAGCTCGGGGAGATCTGCTGGCAGCAGCACCAGCAGTTCTTTCATCCACCCAATTTCTCCGAGGTGCTGGAGGTCGGAGAGGGGCAGATCTGTAATTTGCTTGTCTGAACCAGTTCTGCCTTGTTTAGTGCAGCTGGAGAGTTTTCATGCTGTGAACTGAACTTCCAGGGACAAAATATCCATAGTGCAGAATTTAAGCGGGAGAGCCCATCTCCCCACCCTGCAGTTTGCCCTGTGCAGATAAAGATGGGGAGAGGGCTGGTTGCACTTGTTCCCCTTTGGAAGCTCTTCAGCATTATAAACCACAGGTACACTTTGCAATGGGCCTTCCTGGTTGATTACCTTTAGATAATCACACACCATGGGCTACTTCTTCCCCTGGCTTTTGAGGAAAGTACTGTGGGAGTTTCTTTGGTGTCTTTGAATTCGACCTTTGTCAGCTTTGGAGGAAAAAAATACATTTTCTCTTAGTCAAGGTAAATTAGGTGTATTCATTATAGCAACTCAGAGGATTAAGCACAATTACTGTTTGTTTTTTTTCTCAAGGTAATGATTTAATTGCTTTGATTTTGTTTTCTTCATATCCTGAGGAAAAACAATGGTGATAGTAGAAGAAAGTGTCTTTAACTATTCTTTTCCATACAGTGTGTGCTTCTATAAGCCTGGCAGAACTTGGTTTATGCTAACCTTGTCTTTCTGGTGCTCTCCTTAGAAATTTCACTTCCTAAAATTTTAGGGCTCTGTGTGTGCTTGTAGGTGTAGATGTGTACATATGCCAACAAACAAAAATAAAATACGTTATACAGACTTACATAAACATAAAACTATTTTTATATATGTGTGTGTCTATATATGTACAGCCACATATAAAAATAAAATAAATGCTGGCTTTCCCTTTATCTTTGAAAGTGTTTTGTTTTCTTTCAGCTCCAGCAAACTGGATTGAATTACAACTGAATTGAATGCACTTCTATAACACCTTCCCTCAGGGATCTAAACCAATTTTCTCACCATTGCTAAATGCTGAACTTCCCCTGTACCCTCGCAGAGTAAGTAGGATGCTGCTGTCTGTGCTCTAGGGTAGGAAAATTAGGAAAAGTGTTGAATGCAACATACTGGAAGAGAAAGTGATAAGATGTTTAGCTCTTGCTTTTGAATATTGTCGTGTGTTCACACAGTTGTACTTTTCTGGGGGAGTGAAGCCTCGCAACGCGTTACCTTAATACGAGAAAAGGAAGGGCAATATTTACCCCTGTAGCAGCGTAAGTGCGTGATTGGTCAGTGTTGGGCACAGCTTTGGGATGGAGTGGGAACAAATACCTAAAATCAGGAGCACTAAAAGATGTTTTTGAGAAATATGGAGTGTGTTTCTGACTTCACCCCAATCTGTTTTAGCTTCACCAGTCACACTGTGGGCTCCAGCTTCTGAAAAAAGGCATTTAAGAGTCCATTCAGGGAGCAGAGGGGAAGAAAACAGCTGCTGTTCTCAGGTGCTTGTCCACTGTAACCCTTGGCCAAGGCCAGGGGAGCTGCTGCCCTGCTGAAAGGGAGCAAATTCTGCTGGTGCTTCACGCCTGATGCCAAGGGTTGAATATTTAGTGACAGAGACAAACATTTGCCTCCCAAATTTTTTTTTGTTCAGTTTCTTGCACGGCTATTCTGCGTGTTTAACAAAGGGAGAGTGTGACGATATTCACCATCCTTTGGCGATCCCACGGTGGTGGTGTTCCTAATAACCTGTAAAAAGAAAGCTGACTGCAGGAAGGTTGGTGGCTAGGTTAATATACACTGTAGTGGAGTCATTTAAAATAACCCAAGCAAAGAAAGGAGATTTATATAAAAGTACATTTCCATTACTTGTGCCTCTGGCACAGTAATGTCTCATCTAGCACAGCAAAAAGCTAACAACATTATTCTTGTTTCTCTTTGTAACATCCATAGCCTTTAGTACTGCTTTCCTTTGTTAATTTTTGAAAGACTAGCTGTTAATTAAGAGACATATTTGACTCAAAGGCAAGTCTTGACTAAAGAGAGCTCGGAGAACATGGCGGGAGTCTTGTGTTTTGGGGGTTTTAAATTATTTTTAAAACAACATCTAATTTTGAGCATGTCAGTATCCAGTTAAAATTTTGATGAGTGGGATGCAAGCTCCCGTAGATGTGTTCATGGCAATGGTATTTGATCTCTTTTTCTTAGCTGGAGCAGAACGGTGGCGCAGGTCTAATTTTTGCATGGGTGAAGGGAGTCCACTTCAAGGCAAGGAAATCAGACTGTAAGTACAGTTAGGTTTTTGTTTCCTTCCTCCCCTTTTTTCCCCGGAAGAGTCAGGATCAGTCATTGACTGTCACAGGTATGGCAGCACATTTAGACCCACTTTCTTTTACATTTTTTGTAAGGGCTTAGCACCTGGTGAGCATGCAAGTAGAGCTAGTACTTAGCAAAGTCTGGCTACTTGCTTTGGTACTGAAATAGAAGCAGCTTTCTTCTGAAAATCCATCCCAAAGGGCGAAGACTGAAGTGTTTTGTATTCCCATTACTTCGAATGGAAATTTTTCCTTACTAAGGAGTTTGGCATTGGGATTGCTTAGAGAACCAGGCACTTCTTTCATGTAGGTCCATTAATTTTGATTCTGCTAAATGTGTATTCCTAATTGCACTAAGTCAATGTACCTAAAGAGATCAGAGGAGGGAAATGGTCCAGAAGGGGGAAAACTTGTTACTGTGTGCTTTGAAGCTGTGGGATTGAGTGACCACGTCTTGGCTGTGACTTTCAGATTGGTAAAGTGAATATATGGCTTTTAAGAGATACATGGTAGAATTAATGATTCATCAGGGCCCTTCGTTTTGCATAACTTTCAGTTCTGCAGTCAAGGCTTGTGTGTATAATGAATGGTTTTTATTTTCTTTCTTCTGCAACTTATCTTTGCTGACTGCACCTCTTTGCTCCCTGGTGTCTGTAAGCTCTAATAAATTGAGGAGTTTAGGCAGACAGTTCCTTAGGCAAGAGCTCTCCTTTGGCTGGTGATGCTGGTGAGACCTGCCTAGATTATAAAAGACTCAGAAAAGGGGACAAGCTTTTGGCTGGAAGGCATAAGGGAAGTCTAACAACTTTTACCTCCCTCCTTCATCTCTTTTCTTGGATATTTAATTGGCATTAGGAAACAGAGCAGGTCATTGGATTAATAAACAAAAAAAATAAAAAGAAAAGTACTGTCTGAGTCAGAGACACCCTTAGGAAGTCTCCTGTTGGAAGTGCTTGTACTGATGTTATGAATTCCAAGGTATTTAGTGGTTTTTAGAAATACCTTAGCTGTCGGGGTGGTGTGATAAAGCAAAAATCTGAGCTCTCATCCTAGAAAAGATGCTTGCCCGTGTATTTGGGGAGAACAGCCTGAAGACGTGAAGCTTTGGATTTGAATGCACAAAGAAAGCTCACCGAACAAATATAAAGACCCCCACAGCTTTCATTCCTGTGGTGTTACTATCTTGTATAAATATCCAGAAAGTACTGGCTTATAATTTTGTGTTTATTAAGAAAATATATCTTTCACCAGCTCCTGCTTCCTTGCTCTCAAAACCCTCATTGACTCATACTTAATGCCATAATATTACAGGTCAAACAAGATCCTGTATAACGCTGTCCATTGTAGATTCCCGAGCAGTATCTGCATCAAACCAACAGCTTTCAGTTGACTGGAGAGCTTGTCTTTTTTTCCCGTGTTTGCTTAGAGACTTGTCCCTTGAAAACATGGTCAACAGCTGCTTCTCTTTTTTGTTTGTTTCCCCTCCTTCCCATTTTTTAATGTTGTCTACAGGCAGGAGCCTGTGACTTGAAAGGGAAAGGGTCAGAGAGATGAGAATTGCTGCACTCAATACCCTCACAGAATTACCAGCTCTGTGGTCATGGGAGGAAGAATCATGATTCTCCCTTCATCTTTACAGGGAAGAGAGGATCCACACAGAGCCAGAAAATGGCTTGGGCTGAAAGGGACCTTAAAGCTCATCTGATTCCAACTCCTGTGCCATGGCCAGGGACACCTCCCACTGTCCCAGGCTGATCCAAGCCCTGTCCAACCTGGCCTTGGACTCTCCCAGGGATGGGCCACAGCTGCACCCTCACAGGGAAGGATTAATTCCCTTTCAGCTGAACCTGTACTCTTCCAGCTGAAGGCCATTACACCTTGTCCCATCACTATTTGCCCCTTTTCCAGAGTCCCTCTCCAGCTCTCTGAGTCCCTTTAGGCACTGGAAGGGGCTTGAAGGTCTCCCCAGAGCCTCCTCTTCTCCAGGCTGGACAACCTCAGCTCTGTCAGCCTGGTTTCACAGCAGAGGTGCCCTGAGATCATCTTCATGGCCTCCTCTGGGCTGACTCCAGCAGGTCTGTGTCCTCCTGAGTTCAAGAGTAACCATTTGTAGACAGGACAGATCAGTTAAAGTTTCTCTCCTGTTGCCACATGTTACTTTTAGTATGCCATCCAAAAAATCAGGGTTACAGCCAAATAGAGTAGAACCTGGTGGTTGAATCTGTCACAACATTCCTGCCTTCTTTTTCCTCCTGCACAGGCAAGGGAAAACACTCCTTGTCCATGGGGGATGAGGTGAGAAAGGATGGGCTTCAATTGCAGCGAGATTTACTTTTGTGACAAAAACTTTCTAGAATAAAATATACCATCAGATTGCTTATGGGGGTTGTGGCAACTCCATCATTGCAGGTCTTTAAGAATATGTTAGAAAAACATCTGCCAAGAATGATATCTGTGGAGCTGCTCCTGCCTTGGGGTATGGAGATGGACTAGATAACCTCTGGAGGTCCCTTTCAGCCCTGTTTTCTGTGAGCTCTAATCCAGGTTTTTTCATTACTAATCCCTTGAGGCCCCAAAGGTGACAGGACTATCACACTTCATTTTTACCCTTACACAATCTTTTTTGCTGGATGGTTTTTACTCGTTCAGTGGTGCTGGCTTCAGTTATATTTGTCATATGATTCTCTTACAGTCTCTATTTATTATTTTTTTTTCAGTCCATGCCCTTTAGGCCTTTTGTCTCTGGTTTTTAAATGGATCTCATTCACTTTGAAACTTTCTGAAAGCAAAAGTTGCTAAAACTTAGATTTTTTTAAAAATTTTTTTTTTTAAACTGAGATTTCAAATTAGACAAAATGAGTTAAAGCTGCTGTTAAGTACTAATGTCATGTATAGTGCTGCAGCAGACACAGGAATGGGAACTAGTTTTGCCTTGTTAAAGTGAGATAAACGTGAGCAGGAGCAGCTGATGAGGTGGGGAGTGCACAGGACAGAGGCTGTTCTGCTTGTTTGTCCAGGGCTTGGTACAGTGCTGTGAGTGGAGAGCTGCTCTAATAACCTTAGTGATGATGGGAAGCACATGAAGGACCAGGTGCGTGTGCACAGTGTGCACATGGTGCTGCTGTCAGGTATAAAAGAATAAATAAATATAAACCTTATATATATATATATAAGATTTGTGCTGTGAAGTGATAATGTGGTGGTTTAGGGGTGATTTAAAAACACAGTAAATTAAAAGATAACCAAAGCAGTGTGATCGTCTAAGTGATGGGTTTTTATTCAGGTGTCATAGTGGCAGTAAATACCCCACATAGCTGCACAGTTCTCTGTCTCTGACACAGCTGGGCATTTCACAAGCTGGTGTGAAACAGTAGGTTCCCGTTATATTTGCCCTTTTTCATCTCTTCCTGACATGGAACTAAATTCGTTCTCTTATTGGTGTGTGATAGTTTTTAAGTGGTTTCCTTGCAGGTTTGCTTTAGGGCTTCCCCGGCTCCCACTTTGGGTTGGTAAAGTGGAAGATAGCACAGTAAAAACGAAGGTGTCAGGCTCAAGGTAAACAGACAGGGTTTGATTTTTCTGTAGTTTTCCAGTTCAGCTGCAGGGTGCCTCGATGTGTGAAGCAGCTGTGCTGATTCTGCCTGTGTCTGGGTGCAATTGCTGCAGCCAAAGCTGGGGAGAGGGAGGTGCCTGGAGCAGTCCCTGCTGCCCCGCTCCCTGCGGTGTGTTTGGAGAGAAGCACCACGCTCAGGACATCGTGCTCCTCTCCACAGCTGCCCACGTCCTCCTTGGCCTTTTTGTTGGCCTTCTTCATCTTCCTCTGCACCTTAAAGTGACAGTCAGAAGACGAGAAATCCCTGGGGGCGTTCTGCATAGGGTGGTGATTCACTTGGATGTTTTACGTTGCCCTGAATGTTTGATGTCCTTAAATGACTGGATTTGCAGCAGTAGAGCAGAGGTGCAGTGCCAGGTGGGGTCTGACAGGCACAGAATTGCCTTGTGACACCTGTGCTGATCTCTGCTCATCTCTGCTACACACTGTGGAGTTTTCAGGTTTAACTTGGGTAATAATATTTAAATCATCCTATTTAACTCCCCTTCCTATGGACTTTTAATAGAGTTGCTCGATCCAGCTATGTTATTTTTCTGAGGAGCTGACTTTTTTTAGAACTAATTATTTTATGCTCAGCTGTATGTTCTGAGTTCTATTTGCTTCATGGCTGGATTTGGTGCATTCTATTTAATGATGCACTTTAAACACTAAAAAAAGGAGAAGACTCTCTTTGGTAGCTCTGGGCTGCAGGAGTCGACGCGTTTGCTTCAGTCTGCCTGCTCCCTCTAAAGGCTCTGGAACCCCTGGACCCCTTCAGCAAAGTTATGAAGGCAGAATTGGAAAAGCTTGTCTTTATGGAAACTTTGATTAATTTGTTTCAAGGTGTGACCAGAACTGCTGTGTTACAGAACTGTCAAATACCCTGTGTACAGAAGCCGTGTCATCTGAATTTCAAAGTCATATTTTGAGAGACTTGCCCTTTTCATCCTATTGGGTCTGTGGGGGTGTCGCTGCGGCTGAGCCCTGTTTGGCCACGCTGAAGCAGCCTGCCAGGCTTCCTTTGCCAGGGACTTTGAGTTGAAATCTATTTCAGGCCTTTAAAAAGGTCACGTAAGGCTGCCAGCCAGAACCTGTGTCTTAATTCGGTGCTATTAGAATCAGAGGAAAATAAAATCCACAGTCTCAGGCTGGAGGGCAGGGAGTGGTGGAATTATCAGACGCTTTATCAGCTGCAGAGTATGCTCTCATTGCAGATTTCTGCTGTGGTCTGAGGCGAGCAGGAGGATCCTGGGCAGCAGGAAGGCTGCTCAGGCATTGCTGGGGTCTGATTGCTGCTCTGGGGCCTGAAGCAGCTGCTTTCCTTTGCCTGCTGGGAAGTCAGGATCACATTTTTACCCTAGCTGTTAGGTGGTGTATCTTTCCAGGCAATTTGTACCTGGCTGTTTAGGCTCCCCACTGCTGTATATTTGGGTTTTTGCTCCTGCAAAGGGGAAGAAGGAGTTGTGTAGGGGTTTGGGGTCTTGATTAGGGATTATTGCAGTGTTGGCTGTGCCTGGTGGGCAGGGGGAGAAGCTGAATTTGAGGCCTCAGTGGCCCCTTCCCACTCTGCTCCCCATCTTTCTCTTGTTTTGCATCGTCTGATACACTTAACTGCCCTACTGAAAAAACTTGTGTGGACTCCAACCAGCCTAATAGATTTGCTTCTCCTTAATTCCTGCTTGTAATCCTTCAGTTTGTTCTCTTATTTGTAGTCTAACGTGGGTTCTTGCAAGAGTGGAAGGAGCTGACATCAGCGGTTTGAGGAGCCAAATAAAAGATTTCTTATAACAGTAATCAGGCTGGCTGATTTCCCAGCAGCATCCCCGCCTGCCAGGGCATGGAACAGCCAGCACTAGGGACAGAGTCTCTTGTTCCACACTTGGGCCTAATTTAATAATACTTTGTTGAATTGCATTACAAGTTGGATTCTGAGTTTTGACTAGTGTCTTGGAATGTGTTTTTTTGTGATCTGGATAATTTATATTTGTTTCGTATTATCGTACCAGGAGGGATTTAATTTTGTTAGCATCTTTACCAAATAATGTGATGAATGTGAAAAGCAGCTTTAATGTGATTTCTTATTGATTATTTTAATATAAAAGTTCTGGGATTTGAAGAGTAATAACTTTTGTGCTCACTTGCCATCTTGTAAATAGGCCTTAGTTTTAATCTTGTAGGTTTTCAATATTGAATCAGCAGAAATTGCAGAAAGTATGCTTATAGTCACTTGTTATCTTTCTATTGGATCTCAGCTTTAATCTCTCTGATTTTCCAAATTGTTTCAACAAAACTGATGTCTCCAGGATTTGATTAATGCATTCCGTTTCAGCTTAGTTCTTTCCTAATGTGTTAAATTGTCATAGTCCATGGCAAAAAAATTTAACAATATTAACCTCTTACTAGATCTTTATTTCCCAAAGTACTTTGAGAGCTTTGTGCTAAGTTTACTTTTCTTTTTTTATTTTTTGTTAAAATCTTGGCGGCTAGTAAAACATACTTATCAATTTGTGGTTAATTGCTGCATTAGTTCTGAAGTTATAAATCAAGTTGGAAAGTAAATTGGGTATCTTGTATAATGCAGCAAAAAATAGTTGTTGCAGTAGAAATGCTGTCTGCTAATTCACTTGTCTCCTTTTAGCTAATCACTGCATTAATTCATGTCATTCATTTTGGCTCGATGACCTCCATCCTGGTACAATAATGGCTGGGATGCCTTTTCCCCCTTCTGAAGGCTCGTTTTGGTGCAGCAGGTATTTGTCCCAAACAACAGGCAGATGAGTTAATAAACCTTTAGGGCAAGCAGATAGGACTCTGAATTTCTTTCTATTATTCTTTTTTTTATGTTTCTTTAAGATTTTCTTCTTGTTTAATTTTTTATTTCTTTTCTTCTTGAATAATGTAAGGAGCAATAGTAAAAAAAAAGTTGTCTGGAATGTGATGTTTTTTCGATGAAGTTACACAGCCCTAAAATTATAATCTCAGGTGAAGTAGTGGGTCTGCATCAGCATATTTTGACTGAACGACAAGGTAAAAAACATATTGACATCTCAATTTAGAGTGAACTACCACAAGTCTCCTCTCTTGCTGTACATGTACAGAGCTCCCCAAACCGCCTCCTTAAATCCTTCCTCCTGAATTGCAGCTCTGTGGGTGGCTCTGTGCTGTCAGTGGGCTGTGAGCACCCGTGCCAGGGTCCCCTCTCTTGGAGAGGATTACAGGATCAAAGTTGGATAGCACTGCAGTATAACATGATACTATTTTAGGAACATCTCAGTTTTTCACAGAGGGAAAACCAGTGGTAGGTGAGCTGCTTAGAAAGCCTTTTTATGCAGCTGAGGCTGAAAATGTCTGAGAGTTTTTGTAAGAAATACAAGTTGTGTTTTGCATGCAGGGAGCAGCACCACAGGCCTGATGCTGTAAATTTTTGAAGTCCAATGCTCCCCAGCGCCCAGATGTGCCTTCAGCTGGCTTTGCTGTTACCAGAGCAGAAACCAATAAAACTCTGCCAGATCCCCAGGGAGACTTGAGGAGATTTCTAGGAGCACTTGCCACATTTCATGTCTCCCACGCAGTCACGTTGTGGGAATGGTGCAGGCTAAACGCCCGTGCCTTGCTGCTGCTGGCTTTAAGCAGGGCTGGCACTCGCCTTCCTTGCATCCCCTCCTGGGAGCCATCCCCCTCCGTGTGCTCAGTGATTGCTCCAGCAGCCTCTGTCTTGCCCTGAAACTGCTTTTGTTTTCCTCATCACCCTGAGTTTTGCCTCTCCGTTAGCAAGTTGAATAAAGAGCCCAACAATATAATTGGGCAAAATGTTCCTAAATTAGCGTTTCAGTTCTTGTAAGGGAGGGGTGACACCTGTGGGAGTGCGTGGCAGAGAGGGCCACAGAACGGGAGCAAGGGCAAGTGAAGCTGAAATTATTGAAGCGCATCCTTTCAAAAGCAAACGATCATTTTGGAGGTAAAATTTACCACTTAGGCTAAAAGTTAATGTGAGCGCTTGCAAGCTGTAACAATATCCTGTCCTTTATGAAGGCTGCCGCCACTTAGTGAAGCGAAATGCTGAAAGCATCCCCTTAAGTGGCTGCTGGGGAAGTCAGTGCTGTAAACATCAGTGAGGTCAGGCTGCTGACCTTCAAAAAGAGTTTTTCTTTCTGGAGGAGTAACTCCTGAAAAGGCAGTCTAACGAGATTTTGGATGTTTTATAGTGTGCAGTGTCCATAATTTTATAAATGGTCTCTCCGTGCTGCAGGCATATCCTTTTTCATCCATCCGTGTGCATGGGAGGGTTGGATCAGCACCTTTTAAAATATTAGTTTGGAAATGAAGTAGCACTGGTGTAAAAGTCTGTGAAAAGATTAAAGAGGGATTATTTGGGGGAAGGAAAAGATGACAACTTTGTGGCCAAAAAGAGAATGTGACTTGCTAACATGGTGAACAGTGTGAGGCTCTGCAGGTGGTCAGTTTTGTGAAGGTTTCATTATATGACACCACTCACTACACGGCACTGCTTAATGCAGTAATAGATCAGTGTTCTTTCTTTCAGATAGTGATGCTATTTAAGTAGAACATTCATTATATCATGATAACAGAGATCCTCAAACTAAATAATTGAAGCCAGGTGCTGGAAAAACAGTGAATACACATTGCAGTTTCAAAGACTGTTATTGTGGAAAGCCGCCTAATTGCATTCTGCTGCAATTAATAATCATCTTAATGGCTTTGCATATTTATGAATATATAAAAATAAATAAGAAAATACACGGGCTAGGATAGAAATTTGGTTCATAAAATTTTTTTTCTGGAAAGTAATTAAGCATGCCTCTAATCACAGCATCATTTTTCATTGTGGGTAGGTTTGGGTGGAATGAGGAAGTTTGGGAAAAGAAAATGTGACTGTTCCATAAATTAGCTTGTATGAAAGATTTCATATCACCGATATTAAAAATTAGGCACATTGATTCTCATCTCCTTGCCATTGCCTGTTTTGACCTGGGATACCCTGAGTAGGGACAGGGATCACTTTTCATCCCTGTTCCATTGTGAGATGGGTGGTGAAGCTTTTGGCTTCCATCTTCTGCTCCGTATTGAACAGGAGGTCACAATGAAAGATTAGAGCAGCCTTTCCTGGCCTTTAAACAAATAGTGATAATGTCTGAGGTTTTGAGATTAAAATTTGTCTCCTGGGCATGCAAATAGAAACTCAGGATAAGACCGCAGAAAATATTTCTTTAAGTTTTGGCCCGAGTGGAATTCTCTGCTTATATCCATGTAGCTAGACTTGAATTTGATTGGCTGAAGTTTCTCTTCCATCTGCTCAGTAACCACTTAACTCTCATTAGGAATTTTTTCCTCTTTACAGCCCCGTGCATTGCAAAATGTTCCTGCTTTGTTTTGACTTGACCTTTCATAGTCACTGAAAATCAATAGACTTTAATGCATTTATTAAATAAGGAGGGTTCTTGGGATTAACATGCAATGTTCAGTGCTGGAGAAGGAGGAGAAGGTAAAGAGTGGAATATTCCTGCAGAGCCAAGCCAGGCTGCTGTGGCTCCAGCTCTGCTCCTTCCCTGGCTGGAGCTGGGGCCTGCCAGCTGATCAGGGAGCCCAAGACCCCACTGCTGCCTTCTCTTCACTCTTAAACTTCCTTGAAAGCTCTTTTCCTTTTTTTTCTTTCTTTTCTCCTCTAAAGAGAAATGACTTTTCGTCCTGCTTTGGTTGAGCTGCACTTGACTTCATAGGGATAGGGAGTAATGGGACTTCAAACATAGCTGCATGTAATTTGTGCTGCAAAAATATTGAAGTATTTACTATGAATTGTGTCTTGGTTCTGAGAATACACTGGCTTTTATGTATTCTTGTGTATATATTTATGTATATAGGCCTGATTTTTTTTTTAAGCAATAGGATTTGTGCAGATTTTATGCTCAGTTCCGTGTTCCATAGCCTGTATGTACTTACTCATCCTTTCTGTTTCTGAGTTTAGCTGCAATATTTGTGCAAATCTCTGGTTTGCATGTTAGCACAGGATGGCTGTTCTTGAGCCTGCTGCCAGACACTCCTGCATGTGATGTACAGGTCCATTGAAGAGGGAACAAGAAGTTGGGCTCACCCTTTCTACGTTTAAGTCTTTAGTCCCAAATATAAACCTGTTAGCTCATCTCCTCTGAGTGGCCAGTGTAAATGCTGTTGATTTCAGCAGGTTGGCTGAGATGGACCTGGTAACAGCAATTTATGTACAAATCCACTGATTTTTATCATTCAGCTAATGATTTGGAGCAGAAATTTAAGGTGGGCTTTTTCTTCAGTATTTTATCAACCTATCCCCGATGAACTAAAACTGAAGAATGTGAATGTCCTGGCACTTCTTTTCTTTCAGGGTCTAGCACTGGGCTTTTTATGCCTCTTATTTATGTGTGCTAATTAGAAAAGCATTATTCTTGTGTGTTTAAACCAGTACTTTTCTCACTGATACTTTGTAATGCCTCTTTGAAAAAAATTGCAGATTGATCCCCCACCTCAGATGAAATGAAAAGTGACCCTCAAACACAAAATCTGGGCATGACAAGCTTCTTATGGCATTATCTGCTACAACATAGTAAAAGCAGAGTTACATATATGAAGAGTTTTCTTTCAGTACATGACGACTCTTACAATGGTGTCTTGATGTGTCAACTTGCATTCAGATCTCAGCATATTAAGAATTATTTAGAAGGAAGCAATGTCAAAACACATTGATCAAATTGTGGTGTTGCAAGATTTAATTATTTTTGTGCCCCCTTAGCTGCTACACAGGGGACAATGCTTTGTGTAGGTTTAAAAAAATAAAAATCTACCATCCTAAGTAACAACATAAATAAAATCTTATACTGGGCAAATCAGAATTGGAGTTTTATAGCATTTTTGCTTTCTTGGGACATAATTATGTCTAATCTGCAATAACAGAAGAGCAATAGATAAGCACACAGAGGCAGTTAGATGATCAGTAATTGATTGTTTTCTTCTTAAAGAGCAAACTTCTTGTATACCAAAATTGTGAGAGTGCTTTCCCTTTATGGGTCAGCATTGATTGTACATAAAACATGTGATAGAGAGTTTCTGAAAATGGTAATTAATATTGTAGGGTTTCCAAAGTGAGCATTGATTATATTTCAGGGCCTCTCAGTTAAAAGTTAAAGAGTAAACAGCAGAGTTTTCAGCTGGAATGCTCTGAGGCAGCAGGACAAGGAGGGAAACTTTGAGCTGAAACTTGAAACTTCAAATTCTGCTTGTGGAGCTCTAGTTAAGAGTAGGATATCACACTTTAATGACATTTAAGAGAAGAACATACATGCTTTTCCCCTTTGCTATTTCTAGCAGTTTTTAAGTTTTGAAGCCTGTAATGAAGCAGTTCCTGCTTCCTGTGAAATGGGGTTCGGGTGCCCAAAGGGACCCCTCTCGTGCTGCACCTGAGTGGCAGGCAGGGAGAGGGGACGGGGAGGGGATGTGCTGCCCCATGGCAAGAGTTGGCCTCAGGTGTTACTCAGGTGGGACACATCAAATGTATTTTTGTTATTTTGAAAGCTTGAAACGTGGATCAGCCGCCCTTTGGTGTAAATCAACAGGACTCAGCAGAATTAAACCGATTTACACCACGTCAGAAAGTGGCACGGAGGGGATGCAGTAATTTGTACAACTCCAGCTGCACACTGCTAGAAGCAACGCAGAATGTTTTAAAGAGGTCTAATGTTATGTTTCCAGGAAATTATGTTTAATTAAATAAAAGTACATGTTAGAGTTGCCTTATTAAGCACTTGTACAGAAGGTAAAAAATAAATCGTCCTCATGTGATGAACCAGTGCTTTGATTGTGAGACCTACAGCCTTGTCACTTCCCTTTAAGTAGATGAAAATGGAGAGAGCAAGTGTTTCTAAGAAACTGTGTGCTTATGTGATGTAACCATTAGTGTTGTTGGTTTCAGGGCACGGCGCTTTTGCTGCCTAAACCACACACGCTGCCAAAAAGTCCCAAAACGTGTTCTGGCTTTTGGTAGCACGCAGGCAAAAATAATGTCAATTGTTGAACTTGAATCACTGCATATCTGCCCTGAAAAGTTTGCATCAGTAATTTAGAGCTCACATGGGGTAATATCTAGTTCCTAGACTACTCCAGACAAGTTGTTTTTGCAGAAAACAGCCAAGCAACTAAATTTTTGCCACAAATGAAAATACTAACTGCCTTTGGAAATTAAGTTATTAATAGTCCTTAAATTAGTGTTTTGGCTGCTGGTAGTCCCTGCCTTGCTTAGCAAGAATCTCACATCCCTCATAAATGATCAGATTAGCGTTATGAGCAGCATAATGATCAGAGAGTAACAGGGTCTGAAGTGCTCAGTTCCCCTCCATGCACTTCTGCTTGTCCTGCAGTAATGCACCTGCATTGTTTGGAATAACCTTGACTGCGAGGTGCTTTTGAGCAGTCAGAGTTTGCTGCAGAAAAGCTAAACCAGCCCAGTTAATATTCCTGTTTTCCACCAACAGAGATGAACACGGGGAACCTGTGGCACTTGAGGTATTTTGACCTGATTGTTCACAAATTGTGTGGTTGATCAATGGGCTAGAAGACAATGTCACCCCTGGAAAGGGACTGTGATGGCTTTAATGCAGTTACATCCCCCTCCTGTCATAGCAGGTGTGTGAGAAGAAAGAGTTTATCATTCCCACGTTTGCACAGAGAGGATAAATTCCTGTCCTGTTAAACTTGGTGACTGTGAGGAAGCTTCTCAAAATCCGTGTTGCTGCAGTCAGGGTTTTATTTATTACTAGAAGAACTCTAGAATCTGAAATGCAACTTGCTGTGTTTCATTATTAAACAGCAGAGTTTTCAGCTTGGGTTTTAAACTTGGTGTTTTTAAGTCTGCAACCTCTAATCTGAAGGACATGCTGGGAAGGGCTTCCTGCTCTCAGAATTAGTGTTTAATGTGTGGGAAGTGTACATCCCAATTGAAGTTTGTCTTCAGAAGCCTATAATTAGGACAGAATGATTTGATTTTTCAGGAGGTACCTTTTTAGTTCCTAGAAATAAAAAGACAGCCACAAGGGTGATGCAGAGCAGGTATCACAGGTTACTGTCATCTTTGCAGCTGTCAGAAGTATTTTGGTGGAAAGCAAACCCATGTGTTTGAATAAATAAATATTTTTAACTTAATTTATAGTTTTCAATCCAAAAGTAACTGTCAAGTTTGAGCTATAATGACTGAGGGTTTTTTTGTTTGCAGTGGCATGAAAATTTTCAGAAAGACCGAGTGATGTTTTAAGCTACTTCCCTGCGGGATGCAAAGCCACTTAGGTATTATTTCCTATACAACTTTATACAACAAAGCAGGAGAAAGGAGGCAGGAGAGCCATGTGTAAAGTGGCCACTCAGGGGGTAATGATATGGTATGCATTGCAGAGAAAAAAAGGCAAGTGTTTGAAATCACTGCAGTCACTCTGTGATGTGTGAATAAAGACAAGAATTACCTCGTGTCTGGTTTCCTGTCACAGCTGAAAGGCTGCTCGTGCTTGCTCACAGCGTTTCATTTGGTGACTAAGTTTTACTGGTCCTGAAACCTGCCTGTGGAGGGGACACCTTACAACTGATGGTTCCGTTTCAGAGGGAGCTCCTGAGCAGGCTGTGGAGAAGGATGAAGTCTCAGCTGTAAAGGCTGGTGCTTGCTTTGGTGAGCAATGGCCGAGGCTGAAACACACTTGTGCCAGAAACTGCAGGACAGACTTGCATTGGAGATGGTTTTTTATTTAATCTCCTTTCCAGTAAGAAGAGCAGCATGTTATCCCAACCCAGGAGGTGTTCGAGGCCAGGCTGGTTGGGATTTTGAGGAACCTGGGCTAGCAGAAGGTTTCCCTGCCATGCTTGCGTGTGATGTATTTGTGATGCCTTCCAACCCAGGCTCTTCTGTGGTTCCTGTGATCCTGTGTTTGTGGATTATGGAATGACCTGTCTTGCTGTTTTCCTGATTAGCATTTGGAGGTGCTTTGAACCTTCTAATCCCAGCAGATGTGCATCATCAAGAGATTTCTGGAGACTCAGGTCTTGAATTGGCTGTGTAACCATGTGTGGGAAGGAGCATTTCAAAACCTGAAGCTGTTGAGCAGTGAAGGTCTCCAGGCCGGTTTGTGTGACCACAGAGTGGTCAGTGGGGTCCTCCAAGTGGCACTGGGCTCTGGAATCCTTTGCAATTGAAGTCTGTAAAAGCGAGGAAGGATTTCAAAGCCAAGCAGCAGATGTGAGCCTTTGGCCTGTGAATTCATTGTTGTTCCTGGCACCGAGACCCTCTGTGTCAGAGAGGGGAATTTAGTGCAGGCTCTAGTAGGTAGAAACACAGAGGCTTTTTGTTTCTGTCTGAAGCCACCTCATCGAGCTTTTGGGCTGGTATGTTGGCAGCTGAGCAAAGGGCTGTTTATTCTACATGACTCTTAACAGTTTTGGAATAGCTTCCAAATACAGATCCATGGCTTGTTCCCCCAAAAAGCGAGTCAGAAATTTTCAGCGCATCTGTCAGTAATTGCTCTGGCTTTTACGGGTCAGCTCTGAGGAGCCAGTGTGATTAGAGCACCGTGTGTAGTCTCCAGGCGAGTTTTACAGCTTTGCCAGTGGAATGCAGATTTTGCTTATAGTTTTAAAATATTATCTGTATACTTTTGAGGATCTTGTTTATTTAGCTAAGCCACTTGCCCTAGTCTCAAAACTGGCAGGAGAGAATCTTCCCTTCTTCCCCTATGTCCTCCAAATAGACATAAATAATGCCCTTTTTCCTCAGCCTCCTAAAAATGTAGGTTGCATTTCGATGAGAACTATGAAATTTCAGGCAATTTCGGTTCCTCTCTTATTTCCTTTTGCAGAACAATTTCATGCAATTGCAGTCTGTCTGTGGGATTTGTTGATCCTTGTAGGATGAAGTGCCTGCAATTCCTTCTCTTTTCCTCCCTTGGAGATCCTTGCACGCTGTCTCTGTGTGCTGCATATCAGCTGTAGCAGATCCCCTCTCCCTGTCGGTGCTGGTAACTCTCTCCTCAGCAGTCTGTTACTGTTCAAAGCTTTGGAATGATCAAAGAGGAGGATGAGGAGTAACAAACTGCTTTAATGTTTGTTCTGGCAGGGATGGAATCGCTCACGTGAGGTGTGTTGTGGGGCACGTGCTCTGGAATGTGTAAAGTGTTACTGCTGCTGCTTTCATAGAGCCACAGGGAGTCTGATGCAGAAATAAAGAAATTCCCTCCTCCTATTGGCCCCTTTTGATACAGGGCTCGCCAAAATCTGCATTTCCCAAAGTCTTGAGCTTTCACTGGGCTTTAAATTATTCCCCAGCTTTGAGGGGAGGAAGGGCATGGGCCAGCATTGTTGGACAGAAGTGCCAGAATTTTGAAACTTACCCAAAACCTTTTTTCACTTCGGCTTTTAAGACCCTTGTTTATGGAAATAGTTTTTCCTTGTGGGCTCCTTTTTCCTCTGGAAGATAAAACTGAAGATTAAGTAATGTCACCCATGGGAGCTCTCATGATGGTTATTGGCTTCCTTTGAAATACTGAATTGTTCTCTGTTCCACAAACTGTGACGCTGGCAAATAGAGATGTGGGGATATAGATTTTTGCAATAGCAGCTATCCAGCCACTGTTTGAGATATAATTTTCTTATTTTATTTTTTAATTCCTCACATGTTTGCCTTAGGGAAAATGGTAATATATTTTCAGTCTGAAAGGGACCCTGAACAAATAAATGGTTTTGAAGAGCAGCAAAATACGATGCCGTTTTTCTGCTATAGTTCCTCCAAGCAGATTTGTAGGTCACATCTGCTATTTCTTTTCAACTCCATCTGTGAGCAAAAGCAACATGTAAGCTTCATATATGTAGCTTGAAGTCAGAATGATAATTTTAAATTTAAAATCAGTTTTTATGTTTAACTGCTGAGTGTCTTTATTAGCTCAGTAAATAGAACCTAAAAGAGCAAAACAAATTGCTGCCATGGCATTGTAAAAGAACTTGCTTCTGCCTTGCTTAAAAAGAGTTTCTGTGAAAATAATGTGCAAGAATAAAAAGTTACATGGATACTTCAATAATTCACAGTGAATATGAGCTTGTCTACTAGCACAGGTTTCATCTTGTGGGAAAAGAAAATTGCAGCTAATTTATGATAGGAATATGAATGTCAAGAAGAAGAAGTTAATAGAACCGACAAGAAGGAATTATTCATTCGAGGACTGTGCATTGCTCTTTTCAAAGAAAAGTTTTGGTTCAGTTATGTTCTGCTGCTTCAGCCTTTTCAAAATTCATGTATGAGCATTTGGGCTTTAACTCCTGGGCAAGATTAACAACTCTTCTGAATAAAAAACTGCATCTACTTACAGGGGGTTCCTCGTGTTAATGGTTCCATCAACCTATCAAGCTCTTGGCGTATTTTTCTCTCATAAGATAAATAATTAATAGTGGTTAAAAATGACAGTTTGGACAATTGTTTTTCCCCTAATTCAACATCTGAAAGTTGAAAATTCTTTTGCTTGTGTGGTCCATTTACTTTTGTCTCAGTCACGGACTTTCTCTTGTGCAGTTGTAGATTAGCACCATTGCATCATGTTTGCAGATAAAAGTTTAATGGAAATTCTTATGTCAGTGTGATTGCCCAACAGAAAAAAAAATTGATTGCTCTGAGATACCTCAAGGGAGAACAGAATACTTTATAGAATCTGAGGTCATAAGTTACTTTTAAATATCTTGAATCAGGTACTTTAAAAAAGCAATTAGGAGAAAAAAACCCGAATTATCAGTTTCATGGAAGTCAATCTTTTGAATTAGGTCACCTGTACTAAGCTTCCATACTTTAAATCTGTGTATCACACATGCAGTATTTTATTTCACCCAAACATTACTGGTGAGGGGGAAAAAAATCAAAGAAATTCTCTTTTATTCAGCCCTGGCTAAGAGAACGTGTGTATGATCCCCAGCCTGCCTCTGGGAGGCTTTGTATTGAGGGGGGGTAGAGGAAGAGAGAAATCAGTTCCTTAACCTGGAAAAGAAACAATTCCCTGAAAGAAAACACAGTAGGTGCTATCAGCTGCATTCCACTTTCAGTCTCTCCAGGTGTTTGTCGAAATGAAGTTGGTTTTAAGTGTCCTCAAGAATTGTGTGATTGATGAAATCAGACAAATTCAGGGATGGGCAGGCATCTTTCTGCAGCTTGTTTTAGAACTTGATTAACACACAGATTTCTTGCCTCCTGTTCTCGCTGTCATTAAAACTTCTGAAATTAGTGGGAAGAAAGTGGCAACTTTAGTTTGAACTCTATTCCTTTGATGCTGTATGTGAAAAGTTCTGAATGTACTGTACTTCAACAGTGCAGTGTACAGGTTGGTCAACAGGGACTCTGAACTTGTCAGAAACAAATGTGAATTAATTCTTTTTTTTTCCCTTGAATGTTGCAATTTTGTTTCAGCTGCTGTGGGCTCTGTCATACCAACTGCTGTGGAGTAAGTTATTACTAAATGTTAGGTGGTAGTGGTGATTATTTCAAAGATAGGGTAATCTAGAAGAGACAGCTTGCACAGGAAAAGCAGTCAGTCATATTAACTAAACTGGCAATAACTGCCACAAAACATCATCATCATTTTATACCCCTTTTGGTCACGCTGTTGAACGAGATGAACTATGTCCTTGTTTGTGTTTCAGAGAAGAAATCTGGAATACAGTCACTTCAGGGAAAATGCAAGAGCCTTGATTTATTGATGTTATTTTATCAATTTTGCACAGGTTTTGCAGGGAGGAGGGAAGGAAGGAAGATTAGGAATTTCAGATGAAGACAGGGGGAAATGTTAGCAAATGCCTGTCACACCCAAGAGCAGTAATCAAATTACTGCAGCGAAGGAAAATGATATCATTGATTGTGAAATCTGAAATTGGTGCCTAGAGCACTAGGAAAGCTGACAGTGCGAGCCAGTGTATTTAAAAAGGAGACTGGGTGCAAACATATTAATATGCTTTTAAGGAGAAGGAATCTTCTGCAGGAGGGCCTGGTGTCAGTAATTTATGGGCATGAGTGAAATGCTGCATCGGTGATTTATAGTGTCAGGCGGGGCTATTAATGTGATTAGGGTTCAGAGTTTAATTTACTTCCCTCTTTAAAAGAGAAGAATTATCTACTGTGTAAAGACACATGTGAGTTGTTTTAAATGGGGTGTGAGGACCCTTCTGGGTTAAACTGGAGGAGCTGTTTTAAAGCAGTCAAGAGAGGCAATGGGCATTGCATTGTTCATTTTTCTTAGACCTGTGGTTTCCATGAGGAGTCCCTGTAGGTCCCACCTCTCAGGACAGAGCAAGCAGTGGCAGGTCTGGTTCTGTCTGGGCTGATACCAGTGAATTTTGTTAATTATTTACATTTTTTTTCCTAACTTATGAGAACTGTTCTCTTGGCACAGATTTGAAGTTATGTGACTTACTTTGAAGCAGAAAAAGAAAGAGGTGCTTCATTCTTAGTGTCAAATGATTAAATTTCTTCTGAAGATGCTTGACCAGAACCTCCTCTTGTTGTGATGTCTTGGTATCCCTTGTGATAACATGAGTGATATTTGCAGTTTTCACAATAGTTAAAGTGTTGCTTGCAGAAGGACCTCAGGAGCTAGATATGGCTTCGTTACTCTGATTTATGAATTAGAAATTAAGCTCAGAGAAAATTCTAGTTTTCAGACTTGTGGAAGCCAGAGGCTCTGGGGAAGAGGACTCATCGCCCCAGAAACAAGGCTTGTGTGGGCAAGGAAAGAATGTCTCATTGCTTCTGTCATTAGGAAATTTGTTTGCAGTCCCAAGCCCCAGCGACTCTAGACATTCACCACCCAGTTCTCTAAATCTGCTTTTTGGGCACAGTTTCTCCTCTCTGCTGCTGCTGCTTGCTATCTTGAGCATCCTCCTCTTTCTCAGTTTTTGATTAATCTCTTTCTCCCCACTCATCCCCGTGTGTTCCTCTGGCTGGCGCGGCGCTCTCATCTGTGGGAGGGCAGTGTAATTTAACGGGGAGGAGAGAGAAGCTGAGTGCTTGCGCCTGTGAGTGATTTTAGAGCTGTGGGTTTATTGCCATACACACCTCACCTTGCTTAAAGTCTCCTCTGGAGATCTCTTCCATCCCTTGCAGCTTTCTTTAAACTTTCCTGGACAAAGTTCTTGGCTGCTTTTTCCTCTGCTGCTATGAGTAAAACTTGAGGCAGATGCAATGCAGTGCTTCTGCTGTGACCTTCAGTATCACTCCCACAGCTGATATGAAATACCAGACAAACCTCGATGCCATTTTCCATGGCTGCTGTAGGCAAAGTCTCATATTAATGGAGGAGCCACGGGGGATTCTGATTGTGTTGTTTCTTCTGATTGTCACACGGGCTTAAAGATAAATTATGCTTGGGGTCATCTGGCTCTACCTCCCCGTGCATTTCACTTAGGTGTAAAATAATCCCCACCTTTCCATTATCAAAATGCTCTAGGTGAGTTTGGACTTAAAGGTTTTCTGTGTAAGATTGGTGCAGGGGACTAATTTGTGAGGCAGGAGCCTTACTGGGAGCAGGAGGAGGGATTGAGGCTGTAGAGTGAGAGGATTTCAGAAGCTGGTGGGAGCTGGATATTGGATGGGGAAATTCCTGCTGGGAGTCTGGGAAGGTATTTCAACAGCGGGTTTGGATGGAAGTTGAGGTACTGGTTGGGTGTGTGGTGAGAACTGTGGGTACTGGGTGGGGTGGACATCCTCCAGCAAATGGAGAGGTGCAACCATCATGTTATAGCAAGGAAATAATTGGACTTTGTGTGAAGGGGAAAATAAAAAGAAACGAAAATTATTCTTTTGGTCTAAAATGCTTGGTTTGAAGGCAGCTGGAGTGATTGCAACTTTCAAAGAGCATTTTTCCCAAGACGAGGTTTCGGCTGGCATAAAAGCTAGCATTTGACATCTTTTTCATATAATGATTATATTAACAAAAGCAGACCTCGCTGTTGGCTGCTTTTGTAAAACAACTTCGGCACGGCTCTTCGTTCTCTTAACTCCTGCGTGCGACTTGAAGTCAGCTCGAAACTCCTGCTGGAATGCAAGCAGGTCAGCTCCTCTGACGCAGTGAGAGTATTAGAAAGTGCTCCACATGGCTTGACAAAGGCTCTTTGCGATTGTTCATTTCTGTTGCAGTGGGCAGTTTTAATACACTGATGCTTGCAGCAGTCTCACGTTTAATGTTCTCATCCCTCACAGGCAGTGGGGGAAGGATTGCTCAGGCATCTGCCCTGAGATGCTGCTGTACGGCCTAAAAAGCCTACAGTTGCTACAAGTTCCTTTGTAATTAGTGATGTTTTAATTGCTGTTGCAAATGCTGGCTTCTGCTGTTTGCTGAGGGTTAGGTATTCTTACAGCAGTGACTTCACTGAGCACAGGGGACTTGGGGAGAGCCTGTGTTGAATTGTCCTCATGTTTCTGGTGTCCTGATGTGAGGCTGGCTTTCCTGAGACTGCTGTTTGATTTCCAGGTGGTGTTACAGTTGTAATTTTCTCTAAAGCGCCCAGAGATTTCTCTGTGCTCTCCCTTTTTCTTGTGGGATGCATCCACAGTTAAACCTCACACCTTTACGGGAAATCCTTATCACCTCTTCAAGGCTAAAATTCCTGGTTTTTCTCCAGTGCGTTGCATGCTGTGTGATTTAAATAGCAATCCCGATTTCTTTGTCTCTAAGAAGAGTGCAAGGGTTAGGGCAGGACTGTGTAAAGAGGGAGGCAATCTGTATTTGAAGCCCTTCCACCGACACAGCCTGGTGGGGTGTGTATGTGAGAGGAGGTTTCTAAATAGGAAACTTGTGATGTGAGGAATCCTAGGAGCCGTGAGGATTGTGTAAATGTTTGCTCTTTAAAGCAGAAATAGTCTGATTTCTCTGCTGAGAGAAATCACTTTGCTTATGAGAGAGCACAGTTTATTAACTGTGGTGACTGGAGATGAAGCAAAGCGAAGGGACTAATTTTGTAGCCTTAAAAAAACAAATCCAAAAGAACATTTCTGCTCTGTTCTGATTTATTTTTATAATCATGTTATCTTTATCTGGTTGCCATCATTCAGATGCAGCTGAGTAGAGGTGTAAGGAAGCACAGAAATTTTGAACAGACCATAAAGATGAGAATGAACATTTGTTTTGTTACTGTGAACATAGCTGGGATAGGTGAAAAAAAGGAATGTGAGGTAACTGCTAGACATGAGCTTTGTTATGATTTGCATTTTATTAATAAATACTCTTGGAGATAATTATCCTTTAGCATCTTATTGAAAACTGCTGCTGAGATTTTGTGGGTCATATTTCTTGCTGGTGTAAATTGGTGTAGCTGAATTAGAAGTGTGATTTTTTTCCACTAGTCTTGGAAGCTGCTCCAGTTGGACAGGGAAAAGTTCTCTCTTTGTCAGACTGAATTGCAGAACTGGGCTTTGCTCCGTTTTGCAAATCACTGGGACAGATAGCAGGCCTTTGATTTGGTGGAGGAAGGCATGTGAATAACCAAAGGCTCCAAATTAAGGACAGGAAAAATTAAAAGTTGGACACTTCTGGATAGAGAAACCCAAACTGTGTGTTGAATGTACATTTTCTGGCTTTTACTGTACTCAGATCATGACAGAATGACTTTCTGGGAGACTTGGTTGGACTGCAGGTATGAGCTTTAATACAGAGGGGACTGTGGGAGACTGCCTTCTGTGACTGATCAGATTAAATGAGCTAATGGTTTGTTCTGGTCTTCAAAATCTCTGATATCCAGTGCAAGCTACCTTGCTGCTGGTGGTGCAATGTTCCAAACTCTGAGCTGGTTTATTCAGTCCTTTCAAAATGTAGTTCCACATTGTAAGAGAAATCTTGGTTTTGTGAAAAAGATACTGTGATTGTATTAAATCTAAAAGAGGTTTAGTAGTTAAAAGTTTTTTTGGTTGGTTGCTTTTTGGTTGGTTGGGTTTTTGTTTTTTGGTTTTTTTTTGATGTTATGATGGATCGAAAATACAAAAGCAAAGCATCCCCTGACTGCGAAAGGGGGACTGTTCTGAGTGATTGCTGAGCAGATGTGAAAGGTGAGATTTTGTAAACTCACCGCATCACAGTTTAAGAGAAATGCATGACCAAGAAACAATTAGGCTAAAAAACACGAGAAAGAAGGGTTCATAAGGTTGTGATGGCAATCTGTGTCCCAGTGTCCTGTTCCACCTCTGAACAAAGCCTGCTGAAGTCCTGGGAAGGTCAGGTAGGCATCTGCCTTCCCTGGCGTGGGTGAGTTGATGTTCCTGTGTTTGTTTAGGATGGCCAGAAGCTCCAGGAGACTGGAGGCCCTGCTGGGTGTGTGCTCCAAGCACTCATGGCTTGGAGAGATCATTTTCAATAGCTGGCCTTCGTTTGTTTCTGAAGAATTCCAAATTTTCCTCCAGAGTAACTCAATAGCAAAATGCCCTGATTGGCTGCTGAGCACCTGGAGCGAGGATGGTTTTAGAGAAGCTCAGAGGGGCAAAATTGTATTTATTGAAGATTAATCCTGAGGACTGCTGTCTCTTTGTCTCACTTGAATATGAAACCAAATTTGGTAGGAGTCTATATTTTCTGCTCTGAAGCCATCAGCTTTCTTAAATCTTTTTTTTAATATTTGTGTGCTTTCTAGCTGCACTGAATTGATCATTTTCAAATGGTTTAAAAAAGAGTATCTTGGTAGGCTTTTATATAAAACTGTAGTAGCCCCACTTGTGTAGCTTGACTGAAAAAGCACCTTTACTGCAGTTCTGGGCAAAACTCAGGAAATTCACCAGAATTTCACACAAGGTGTACTATTACCTGTTCTTTCTACTCATTGAGGCTGACCCCTCACCAGGACAATAGATGTCTGGGAAGAGACCTCCTGGGTCATTGGGTCCATTTTCCTGCCATCATGAGCAATCACATCCCATGAACCCTGTCATTAACTGATCACACTCCATTTTAGAAGTATGGACACTTCTTGCCCCTACTACTTCCCCTGGAAAACTGGAATAGAACCTCGTTGTCTGATACCCAGCAGGTGTTTATTCCCAGCTGGTTTGCACCCCCTTGTTTCTATGCCAGCACTGTCCCTCAGTGTAAATAGGCTTTTTCTCTTTGAGGGTTTGCTTATCTGGTGTATCCAGGAGCAGAAGTTCAGCTCTTCCCAGCTTTCCTTTGGTGAGGCCAACAATCATCCTTTTAGTCCTTTCCACCCACTCCAGAGATAAAATCAAAATACCCACATGAGAAATTCTTCTCAGCGATTGCTAATGCTTTAAAGAGAAAAAGGCAGAGGAAACTTTAAAGGGCAGCTAAACTGAGAATCTTTTAAACTTCTGTCTTGTGGTCTTTGTAAAGAATGTCATCAGTTTTTTTGTTTCATTGAAGCTGTGGCTGCTGACAACTTCCAAGCTCAGCAGTATGAAGGCCATAGGGGTTTTCATCCTAGAGGTTCTGTAAGGAAAAAGTCAAAGAGGAGAGAATTGGGAAAGTATTTCTCATGTAGCACAGTTAATTTTGGGGGGAATTGTGGAAAATAATGCTGGATATGATGATGTGAGGTGTCATTATAGACATTGTGGCAGAGATGTTCCTCGTTAAAAGGGTTTTTGGTATTTTGATATGATCCAAAAGAATCTGAGCTCCCTCTTTACCAGCTCTGCTCAAGATTTTTTCTCTCTTTAAAGAAGGAAGCTGTCTGTAGATATGTTATAGCTGCATATTTCTTCTGGTCAATGAAAAGTCAAATTTCAAACCATTCTTTGCCAGGCAGGTGATAATAGCTCTAAATTTAAAGAAAATGATGAAATTACTGAACAAAAAGCTTTAAATTTAAAGAAAAGGATTGAATGACTGAACAATTTAGTACACAGAAAAAGAGCTGGAAAAGAGGTGACAGAGTGGAGGAATGATGGTGAAGGTTTGCTAATCATGATATGGAAAAAGCTAATAGGGGATAGTATTCATTCTCTTTCATAACTGAAGAATCAGAAAGTATCATGTAAAAACTCTGAGTTCAAAAATACAGAGTGAGATTATTCCTCATGCTGAACTTGCTTCTGGAAATCTCTGTGCAGATGAAAAATCTGTTAGCTGAAAGTTTCTGCAGGTTTAAGATGTGGCTGTGAGAAATGTACAGGTGGTTCTCATGTGAAGAGACAACCTCTGCTGGCTCAGGAAGTCCTGGGGACACAATTGGGGTTATTTTGGAAGAGCATGGTGTTTGTATCCTCTTCTGTTTTTCCCAGGTCAAACAGTAGCTTTTTCAGTGTGATGATTTAGGTCAATTGATTTCAGTTCAGTGAACTTTTGAACTTGTCAGCTCCAGCTGTTCTTAAAGTGGTTTTGTATGTATTGGAAGTTCTTGTATGTTTTGGTAACTTTCTGTCTTTACAACAGCTGGTAAATACTAGGATGACTATGTTGTTTAATAGGTCCATTTAAATGCTGCTGTGTGATTTGTTGTCTAACGTGCAGGTTGGCCCTTGTCTTTCCAACTGAAGCTACCCCAAAAATACAAAACTTTCTTGCTGAGACATCATAATAGATTTTATAGCAAAAGCTGCCGGAAGAATTAGATAAGGAGCCCTAAAAATGTGGAGAGGGGAAGAGTTACTACCGTTTGTATTTAAACTCAAGCCTCTGTGTTTGATCGTGGGGAGATGTTTGAAAAAAGCTGTACCAGAGCTCTGAAGGATTCTGCCTCCAGCTCTGGGACCTGGGCTGCAAACTCCTTGAAACCCGAACAGATGTTTTGGTATAGAGCTTCAAAGCTTTGAAAGGCTTTTTTCCCCACATGCCTTCCTATGTGAGGAGACTTTTAAGAGCTGCTGAATAAATTTTATTATCTCTTTTACAAAAGCGCTATCCACATGGAGGAAGCAGGCTTGGAACAGTCATGGGCTCAGCCGTGAGACAATAACCACGTAATGCAGCCCCAATTGAAGAAAAATGGGATGGAAACGAGGGAGAGACGTGCCAGCCTGTTCAGGACCCAGAGGGGCCAGAGTTTTGAGATGCTTCAGTAGCTTTTTCATGAAGATAAGTAAACACAAGGGAGCTGTATTGGCTTTGGCTCTGCCACATTAGATAGAAGAATCCCTGATGTTGGGGAAGAACGTAGATGAGTAACAACCCAGATGTTCATCCTGTTGCTTTATGTGCATTTAGAAATGAGTCTGACAGTGAGGAGTGCGAATGGAGAACCCACAGAGATTTGAATGGGTAAAAATGTCAGGAAAAGGCAATAAATGTAGATTATCCTGTATCTTTTGACCCCCTTCCCACACACTTAACTGGGTGTGTGTTGGTGCTGGAGGCTGTGCTGGGCTGGTGCTGTATAAATGCCCAGGAAAACAAAACCCTGCTGTAAGAATTTATCAAACTTCCAAAAGTTAAGACAAAGGAACACATCTAGAAATAAGGGGCTGATACATGAGAAATGAGATCCAATTCAGTTGAATTATGATGTTTCCAACCTGGAAGTCTGGGGTGCATTTCAATACCTACCATCTGCTACTAGAATAAAAAAAAAAGTGCCATAATGTTATCATAAAATCATTAACAGTTCTGAAGTTTTTATAGTTTCTGGGGGGAAAAAAAAATCAAAATTCAGGTGGTTCTCTTATTGGGATTTTGTCTGTATTTTTCTGTAGCCAGGAGCAGGTCAAATCATTTTAGGAGGACTTCATGAAAGAATTCCCTTACTATTCCTTGTTGCAATTTGCAGTATTTGTTCTCCTCTGTTTAGACTTTTGTTTTCCTTTAGGCATTGTCGTGCGTTGGGAGGTTGGGAGTGGGGAAAAAAATATGAAATATTTTTGTCATAAGCATTTTTCAGCTTAAAGATCTGAACCAATAATAGTTACTTTTTTTTTCTTTTTTTTTTTTT
>VXBU01015487.1:1045285-1169435 GCA_013400315.1 Bombycilla garrulus
TTTGAAAGGGAATGGAGCCCTTAATCACACATCTGCCAGAAACTCTGGCCCATTTTTAAACTATCTAAGGCAAGATGGAGTTAATTTGTAAGGTCAAGATCTACTTATAAGTAATCACATTTCCCGTGGGGAAAAACACTAACCCAATTTGAGAAAGTTATTTTATTTGATGGTCAAATAAACTGGATAGCACATCAGGAATAGAGTTTCTGGCTGTGATGTGATACACAGAACAGCATTTAGGCAGAAGGCTTTGTTTTTCCTATGAATGTATTGATGGATTTTCATGTGGATGTTTGACTTTTGAAATCATAGCTTTGGTATTCTGAAGGATAAATGAAACTGTAGGGTAAAGGAACAAAGCTAAACCACCTCCAAAAATGTAAGAAACATGGCAGCAGGAGGGGTCCACTCAGGGAAGATTATAAAGCTTCACATTTTGCCAAGGCCTCTTTAGCAGCTCCTTCGCGTTGTGAGTTTGGCAGGAGGAGGATGACAGGGCTGCCAGCCTGCCTAATGATCTTCATCTAACATTTACCTTATTGAGAGGGGAATAATTCTGTTAAATTAACATCCTAGCATATTTGCTGTCCAGCTAGTTGATGAATTAAATAGCCTGAACAAAACGTTTCACGACTCGTTTATCCATAAAAAACGCTGAATTTTCCGCGCAAAAGGGAGCGTGGCTTTTCGGCAGCTGTGTGCTGCGATGCCCTGTAACCCTTACCTGCAAAAGTATCTGTGTTTATGTGGGAAAATAAGACATTTAATGAGGCTTTGGTGGGGGGGGGAGGAGGCAGACAGACCCTGCTCTTGGAGCCAGCCGGGCTCCGGTGCTTTGCGGCCTCCTGCTCGGAGGAAGCGCAGGCTGGTAATGACAGCCCACGAGCCCGTGACACTCAGATCACTCCATCAGTCAAAGCTGGCACCCCGTGGCAGCCCAGCCAGCTGTCCTCCTCCATCAGTGTCCGAAAGTGCCGCGCTGAGGGCCGCAGGTGCCAGCTGCCGGCCTCCGCTAACCACCGGGCCTGCCCCAGTACTGAGGAGAGCGTTTGGGCAACCTGCGCAGAGTGAGCTGTCTGTCCTGACAGGCCCTGCTGAGCTCCTGCTTGGGAGAAGGAGAATAAACAAATTGCAGGCTAATAGACAAAGCAGCTCATCTCTAACAAGAAATCCGAGCTTAGGGCTTCACACGCCTCACTTGTGACCCAGCCTGTGACAGCAGATGTTGCTGAGGGTGCACTTGACTTCTGCTTGGTTTGACCAAAATTTGTAACAGTGAAATCTGTGGTTCATGGATCCACCAACCTGCTGAGAATTTGTGTCACTTCTGTTGATGTCTGTTGGGTGTCCCAAAGAGGACATGAAGACTCAGTTTTGTGAGAAAATGTATTATAAAGATGCTCATTGGAATAGAATTAGAATTTGAATGAATTACTTAATTATTTATACATATATACATACATACTTACATAAATACTTAGATAATTACTTACTTAATGACATTAATTCTAATAAGTATTAGAGTTTCAATGTGCAGCTGTAGAGAGTGTGGCTGTGAGCCCTCAGCTGAGGTTTGATTGCTGCTGCACGCCTGAAAAATCTCCATGTACGACAGGCCCACCAAAGCAGGGTGAGCAAGTAGTTTCAAGTGATTTTCAGATCCATGGACAGGGATGCTTCTGCATCCTTAAGCCTTGGGGACTCAAGATCTTGAGCATGTCAGGCTGAGGAGCCTGTAGGTATAAGAGGCTTATATGGGCAGTCAGGCTTTTACAATGTAAATGGGTATTTCAAGGCAAAAAACCAACTTCAGTTGCTGCTGTAGCCCCCAGACTGATATGCAGTCAGCAGTTTAAGCTGTTTTCACAAAGTCAGTCTGCTGCTGTTCTGGATTCCAGTGGTTCCCAGTGCAGCAGTTTGCCCTTGTACATCTATATCAACTTTTTTTTTCTCCTGTTATCATCACCAGATCCTTGTCCTTGCTCGATGTTTTCTAGGCTCCTCATTCCTATTCTCCAGCATGTATGAATTTTCTATTATTTGCTTGCTGAATGCAATCACTTGCAATTTCCCAGCTTCAAAAAAAAGAAGTTCCTTTGGAAAAAAAATGTAATGGAACATCCTCAGGTTGAAATGGGCCCTGAGCACAGCTGATGGCTTGGGGACTTTAATTTACTAAACGTCAGTGGTTTGATGGCAATTCAACATGACTGGTGATTGCCTGCATCGTGTTACTGCTGTGGCTGAAAAGGCTGTTTACCTTTGGAGGACAGAAAGCTCAGCTGAGCAACACAAAGAGCAATCTCCTGTGACCTGCTAATAATTTTTTTTTTTCCCAAAGATTCTCCCAGTTGCTGAGAAGCGCAAACCCCTGGAGAAAAAACTTCTCTTTGGGCATATGCTTGTTTATGTATCTGTTACAACAGGTCAAACCAGAAAAATGGTGTTTGCAAAAGAACACTTTACATCAGGAGTTTTCTTTGCTGCAAAGTCATCCTTAATTTGGCCAGTGGAAGACTTTTACTTTTCAAGAGATTTCTCTTACATTTATCATCCCAGCTTGACACAGCTCTGAAATATCTCTCTGTATTTCTAATGTTTGTTGTGGTACTACTTAGAACTGTGAGTGGCCCAGTGCATGCTGGAGAGCAGGGGTTCAAAAAGAAAAAAAAAGCCATTTGATTCTCATTAATTTGCTGAAATGATCAGAACATTTTGTAAGAGAGGCTATGCTGCATGGAGGGAAGAGAGTGGCAGGGGCTCTTCATTTGTGCAAGTGGATGCAAACTCGCCTGCCTAAGAATGATCTCGTTCCTAAAAATGAATTTGGGGTCCAAGGTCCTTAGATAACATCAGACTTGATGGGCTTTGATCCGTAAGCTCCATTTCAGGCAGTGGTGTATTCGCTTCCTCCCACTGCCAGGCAGGTGATTATGGAGGGAATTCTTTTTTGTTAAAAGGACAGCTAGGATCTTGCTTACTATTTAAAGAAAAAAGTTGATAATTAAAAAAAAAAAAAAGTTTTTAGGAGTGTATATGTGCAAGTAGAGCAGCTGAAACTGAGACACACATCTACTGTGGTTGGTTCAGTAGCCCCCTGCATGGCAGGTTTGGGAGCTTAGCACAAATTTCTGTATTTCAGATGTGCTGCTTTCCTTTTAACATTTGGCCTTTAGGCTTTTTCTTTCATGTTTTTGTGTATACAGAGCAAAATTTGTTGAAATACTGGCGTGTGTGCTCTGGGCTCCTCCAGCCTTCCGTGACCCATCTGTGCTGGACAGGACTCACATCCACTCCCTGCTGCTGGTGAATCTGTCAATGACCAGCTTGCTAAGCATGATTTTATAGGCTCTGCAGCTGGTTTGTTTAAAACCAGATTACTGTCACATTTAGAAACATTTACCACTGGACCAATGAGGAATAATGATTTAAAGAGGCTGACTAGATTTAATCAGTTTGTGGGAGATGAGACTTAATCAAACATAAGAGGTTGAGAAGGCTGATAGAGCTGGTGAATTTGAATAGATAACACAGACCCTGCCTGAACATTTTCTGTCCATGGTTGGTTTGTAATAGTAAAGTGTTTGTAGAAGTTATCGATCAATCAATAGGTGTGAAGTCCTTTGTGTGAGGAAGCTTGCACTGGGGAGAGAAAATTGCCTGAATTGGAACTCAAAAGTAAACATTGCAGGAGATTTCTTTCAGTATGGGAATTCTATGAGTTAATTTTCAACATTTTTTTGTAATATGTCAGAAAAGAGAATTGGGAAATTCCTTGAAGAAAAATATCCCTGTGAGCTGTATCCTGCTCAGGCCCTGGGTGGCTGCTCTTGGTGCAGAGCTTCAGAATGTACTTACTGGAGAGCCCTGGCTTGTGTTTTAACTTCCCTAACCTTTGGGTCTCCATGTGTGAAATGCATGTGTACAACTTTCCTTTTCTGTTTTGTCTATTTTATGTGTTGTAGCTAGAGAAATGTTGACTTTATAAAGAAAGGCCAGCTGAGGTAGATGCTGTGAAATGTGTGCTACAGTGATCTCTGCCTTTCTAAAACCCATCTTCCACCTTTATCTTACCCTCAAGCCCAAAAAATACAGTTGCCTCCTCCCTAGCACCCCTCCCTTTTCATCTAAGTCAAGGACAGGTGCAGCATTAAGATCAGAGTTTGTGTGACAAGTAATCTCTTTGGTGCTTTATAAATTTGGGTTGCTTTAAGTGAACAGAAAGGAGCTGTATAAGCTCATAATTTGAAATCCATGCTTTGTGTAGTAGGAGCCTGACTCATCCCTTCTCAGTGGAGAAAAATTTTGCCTGTGCTTTCTTCAGCAAAGGCAGCAATTGTAAATATTTTTCAGCTTCCACTGAATTCACTGTGAGAGGTTCTGCTCTCTGCCCACATCCTTCTGGCAGTGCTGGCAGAGCTTTGCTGGGCTTTGGAGGGAGTTTTGAGTCTCTCCTTAAAGAGAATCATAGAATCCTAGAATGGTTTGGGTTGGAAGGGACCTTAAAAGTCATCCAGTTCCAACCCCTGCCCTGAGCAGGAACCCCTTCCTCTAGACCATCTCACTCAGAGCTCTGTCCTGGCCTTCAACACCTCCAGGGCTGGGGCAGCCCCAGCTTCTCTGGGCAAAGAGAAGAAATGTGACAACAGAAGGACCAAACCCTGGTACTTATTAAAACATTCACAATTTGGGGTGCCTGGATTTTTTTTTACTCTGGGTAAAAACCTTCCTTCAGCTGGAGAAGCTGGAAGTAGAAGGTAACTCTGTCCTCCGGCCGTAGTCAGGTCATGTCCTTCATGCTGCTGGAAGAAGGATAAAGTCTGTTAACTGTTGACATCAAGGTCCCCTAGAAAAGACAAATATGCCATAGGAGCGTGGTGAGGGGAATTGGATCGGGATAGAGATTTTTAATCAGCATCAGACCTGACAATGCACTAACACCACAACCAGCTGAATGATTGAGAGTCATGAAATGATGAAATATTCAGGAAATGCTGTATTTTGTGTAATGTTGTAGCAGTTGCTGAAGCTGTGGCTTTGCTCTTTTTTTCTCCACCAAGATCAGAAATGCCTTGTTCTATTCTGGCTTTTTGGTATGCTTTTTACATAGTGCTCAGAAATAATGGGGCTGCATGGTGACTTTCTTTAAATCACTGCACTTATGTGAGGATTGGTTGCTAAAAACATCAGGAGCTACAGAAATGTTTTTGTTGTTGTTATGCATCAGTTGTGTGAAGCTCTACTTGAAATTAAATCTTGATTGTGCCATACGCTGTTGAAGGCTGTCCTTTTTCCATATTTCAATCCAAGGTGACCATGGTCATTGTGAATCATGAAGGAAGGCGTGGCACCTCTGCCTTCTGCCTGCAGATTTGAGATGCAGAGGGGTCTGTGGCCAGCTTATGATCACTGAGGCATTTGTAGTAAAACCAAACTTAGCTTAGCTTTAGCCAGCAAAAGTTACCTAGTCTTTATTTTTTGTTTATATTCCTACTGTAAATGTTGAAAATAAAGGCACCTCTGTGCAGTGGAATTCCTTTATTTTTGACTTCTGTTGTAGGATATAATGAAATGCACACTAGACAGGGTGTTTCTACTCCACCAACTCCATAAGGAGCCTCAGGAATCACTTTGGATGGAGCTTTGAGAAACCTGGTCTGGGGGAAGCTGTCCCTGTGCATGGCAGGGGGGTCAGAACTAAATATCCTTCCAACCCAGGACATTCTGGGGTTCTGTGACCGCTGTAGGAGCATAAATGTCTGATAAGCCCCACCTTAAGTGGGACAGAAAATGGGCTCCAGTTTCCTCCTGACTTCCCAGTGAACATCACACTCCTTTTTTCCACTCTGACACTCTTGACAACATGCGCATTTTATTACCAAAATTATTTAAACACCAGGTGTGCTGTTGGAACTTGCCGTCTCACCTCCGTGGAGTCGCATTTTCCTTCCCAAAACACACAAATTTTAGTCCTGCTCAGTATTTTGCATCCACAGTGCAGAAAGGTGCCACTTGTGTCAGTCTCATTTTGTTAGGAGCAGTGCACATGTTCATTTGGAGTTTTCTTCATGTTTCTAATGGCAGGCAGCACGCAGAGCTAATTAATGGGGTACAGGAAGGAGTCACTGATGAGGACAGATTGAGTATCTTCAGATAAAAAGAGCTACAGGTCTCCTGTTGAGTTTAAAGAACAGCCCTGCTGAACCTTTGATATGCAACCAGATGCAGCTCATAGAAGCAACCAAATCAAGAGTAGGAGGGGATGAAATTAGTTGACTCTTATTTTATATGTGTACACTTCCAGAAATTATTATTACCTTGCGGGTAGCTAATCTAAATGCAGAGGTGCCTAATTTTTTGCTCCCTAATTATAGAGGTCAGTCCAACAACTTCCATTATCTCATTCAGTGTTTTCTTGGAGTGGGTGGAGAGGATGGGATCTTCTTGTATTTTCTGCATATCAGCCTATTTTGATGCCTTGCAATGTAGAAATTAAGCAGGGAGAACCAAAGTTATATGGGGTTCCTGACAGCAATACACTTGGAGTTCAGGTGGTTGTAGCTGTTTTCCTTCCATGGTGGGAGTATCAGTGTGGTAAAAATGGTTGTTGATGAAGAATCGCAGAGTTGAATGGTTCATGCTCAAAGCAGCAGCTTTTCTGTTTAAAATGACATAAAATAGAAGTATGAACATACAGGAAATGCAGCAGGAGCTGCTGCTAAACCAGTATGATTATACTGGTTTTCTGCTTTGAGGGTAGAGAGGGTAGCATGGGATGGGACTTGAGGTGGGTTTTTTGTTCTGATCTGGGGCTCAAGCAGAGCTGATGGACAAGGAATGATTTATGACCAGGTACACATTTCATCAGTGGGAATATTTCTTCTTCTCTTGAGTAGAGGAGCATTTTCCAACCTGCAGTCACTGACACACAACATATCCCAGCTGCACATCCATTTCATGGAGGTTAGAGCTGGGTGTCCTTGATCTTTTCCACCAGATCTACTCCACAGCAAGTGTCTTGCCCTCTTTTTGTGGGGAATCCCGTTCTGTTCTGCACAGAGATCTTTCATTGCTGCAGGCATTTCAGCCTGGCACAGCACCTCCCTCCAGATCTCTGCCCAAATCCTTGTCCCTGTGCAGGAGGAGGAGGCTTATAAGGAACAGAAAGATGGGGAGAAAAGATGGAAAGGTTTTAATCTTCAGGGCTATTCTATGCCATTGCACAGACTTCCTGAAACAATTGCCCTGGTATTTGTTCCAGCCATCAAACCCAGAAGGAAATCTCTAATTTGGTGTGTAATTTCTTTGTAATTTAAGTCTATAAAGTGAACATGGGGGCATGATTCAATACTGAATGAAGGAGAACATCAGTGTTACTCCTTGAAAACCTTGATTTTGATATCTGCATGAATTTGTACTCTGAAGAATTTTCCACCAGGATGGCAAGTGGCCTCATGATTTGCTGTGAAGGATGAGAAAGATTTGCAGTTGGATGCAGTTCAGCTGTGGGGTTTTGAGTTAATGCTGGATTTCTCCTTTTGGGACAATGTGCTTGCTGTAGTCCCTGCATTGACGAGTCATTATTGATATCCCCATCTTCCCCCTGCTCCCTCCTTGACTCCTTGGGAAGGTCACACATGGGGATTTACAGCTCTTTTTGGTGTATGGCGGCTGTTACAGCAAAGATGAATGGGAAGGGAAGCTCGTGTTCCTCTGCCTGAAAACTTTCTCAAGGTTAGAGATCTCGGGTGACTTTCATTGTTACCTTTTCTGACAACAGCCTCCCGGTATGAAACAGAAACTGAAATAGAGGAGTGGCAACTAACTGGAGATAGACCCAAAATGACTGGCATGGAAATACAAATTGCTTATTGTTTATGGTATTTGTCTACTTAAAGCCCACTTCTCTCTTGAGAGCCTGGCTTACTTAAGAAGGAATTGCTGCACTGAGAGAAGTTTCCTATATCCTAACTGTGTTATAGAAACGTTGTGAAAGCAGTTGCCATGAAATTGAATTACAGGTGTTGTATTCTTCATTGCTTAAATTGCTCTGTTATATCACAGGCCTCATGGTCTTGTTTTGAACAAATAACTGCAATTTAGTAGGAGCCTAAGAGATGATGGTATTAGCAGTCAGGGGTTGTTTAAGGCTTTCTTAATGATGGAAAATTGTTTTTATCCATTTACCATGTGTTGTCTTTGTAAAAATGCATGTGCAGTGAATGGAAAGGGAAAACGGTTCCCTTATGGCATCTTTTTCCAAAGTTTGTTTTTATATTTTTCAGTGTGTAAAACAAACCCTGGTAGGTTTTTAGATTAGTCAGGGAAGTGTGGTCATTCATATATAACTTTGACACAGCTCTGATACATCATATGGTGGCACTGGATGTGGTCAGATGTTTCACTTCATTCACTTTCAGTTTGCTGGAATTAAGTACATGGTTGCTCATCCTAAAACTTCCCAGGTTTTCATCGATTAGGGTTTTAAAAGATCCTTCAGGATTTTTTTTTAAATAACTCTCAGTGGTGAAAGCCATTATTGGTTTAGAATTTAATTTATTTTGCCTAGGTTTGTCTAGGTTTAGATTCCTAATTGCTTCTCTCCGTGGTGCTTTCTCCCCAGCCCATTCAGGCCCAGTTGCCTTTTCTTGGATGTGCTTTGCAGTTTACCCTGGAGCTTCATGTATGTGCATTGCTGCATTTGGCTTGGAATTGGGTAACTCCAACAGAAAAGGGATGCTTGCAGAGATCTTGGGCTTGAAAATTAACCTTGCTTCCCCTACTTCCTGTCCAGGTCTATATTAATCTACAAAAGGCACTCTACTGAAATTCAGAAGCAAAACCTGCTGTGTTTATCGTGCGGCTCAGAACAAGCTTTATCAGTTTCCTCTGTTCCAGCCTGTTACTAGTCTAGAGATTTGGTGAAGTGTTACATATTCCTCCAATTTCACTGAGAAAATGAGGTCAGGAAGGATAGGGAGAGGTCAGTTTGTCCATCCCTTGCCTGAAGGCAGGACTTGTTCTTCCAGGTCCTGCTTTAACCTTGACAGATGGCTCTCTGACATGTTCTTAAAATTCCTCAGCCATCGAGATTTGCTTCCGTGCTTCGAGGTGTCACTTGTGGAAAGCCAGTTAAATCTGCTTCAATGGTCTCATTTTACCTGTGTTCCATTGGCAGTTAGGATCAGTTTTCTTACTTGTTTCAGGCTTTTTTATTTATGTGACTTTTTGCATGTGTTCTTGTTTTGTTTTCCCTTTTCCTGCTCCTTTCCTGATTTGAAATGTGATTTTTCAACATCTGTTTTTAGCCAGTTTGTGTCAGGCCTCTGATGCTCTGCCCACCTGGCTGAAGGTAGTATGCAAGTTCCTTAGTACTTCAAAAATCTAAATTTCACTGCAATCTTTAAGAGTAAAAAGGAAGTTGGGGCAGTTTTTGGAGTGAGTTCTTTTGAATGCGTATTTTTGCTGACAAACCTTATATTGGTGCTTTTTTTCTCTTGTCTCTTGAAATGTGATATGAGAAAATAAAACCGCTTCACAAAGTTCTGTGAAAAATTAATGTGTACTGTAATTTAGAAGATGGATCACTGGAGGGCATTTAAACGTTATACTTTTGTTTCCTGCAAATTTTATTTTAAGGGAAACCAAATATCTAGTAAGGACTGCTTCAGAAATTCCACTAAGTGCTGCTGGTACTAAAAGAATTAAGAGAGGAGAAATGAGGGGCACAGACTGCACAGCCTAATGAGGGGACATAAGCCTAATGATGCAAAATTGCAAATTGCCCAAATTAGAAAGCACTGTCCCCTGCACGCAGCTCTGCTTTTAGGGCTCTCCAGAGCTGCGGTGCCAGCTCAGGATTCAGATGTGCTGGCAGCGTCGGTGCCATCCCAGCAGCCACAGAGCCCCTGTGTGACTCCAGCCTGTGCTGCCGCTCGCTGAGCTGGGGCCTTGTGCTCACAGAAACCTTGCCAGGCTCTGAACTGCACTGCTGGACAGAGCTGCGATGGGCAAGGGAGGGAGTGAACTCGTGGGATGACAGGAGAGAAGGGGTGTGGTGCAGTGCCAGAGATGCAGGTTCCCCTGCACAGCACCCCTTGATTCTCTGCTGTTGGGGGCACACTGGCTGTCGTGGTTTGATGCTGGCCAAGCAGCAGGCAGCCACCAGAGTCACTCATTCACCCTCCCCTGCCACAGCTGGGAGGAGGAGAGAAAAAAAAATGACAAAGGCTTAGGAGTTAAGGACTGGGAGAAAGCACTTCAAGGGCAAAAACAGGCTGAACTTGGAGGAATAAAGTGAGTTTATTACTAACAAAATCAGAGCCCTTAAAACACCTTTTTCCCTAGCCTCTCCCTCCCTTCCCACTGACAGCACAGGAAGACAGGGCGTGGGAGTCTTGGTCAGTTGATCACTGAGATTTTCTTCTGCTGCTCTGGGGGAGTCCTTGCCCTGTGTGACCCTGGGGTTCCTCCCACAGGAGACAGCTCTCTGTGAACTTCTCCAGCACGAGTCCAATCTCATGAGCAGCAGTCCTGCCAGAACTGCTGCAATGTGAGTTCCTCCCACGGGCACACAGTCCTCCCAGAGCTGCTGGGGTGTGGGTCACTCTTCAGTGGGGTGCAGCCCTCCAAGGACAGGCTGCTCCAGCCTGGAAGCAGGGCCCCCTCTGCCCCGGGTCTGCCACTGGATCACAGCCTCCTCCAGGCATCCACCTGCTCCGGCATGGGCACCTCTGCCACGGGCTGGGGGTGGATCTGTGGATCCCCAGGGGCTGTGGGTGGATCTCTCCATCCCTGTGGATCCCCAGGGGCTGTGGGTGGATCTCTCCATCCCTGTGGATCCCCATGGGCTGTGGGTGGATCTCTCCATCCCTGTGGATCCCCAGGGGCTGTGGGTGGATCTCCATCCCTGTGGATCCCCATGGGCTGTGGGTGGATCTCTCCATCCCTGTGGGCTGCAGGAGCAACAGCTTCTTTGCCATGGTCTCACCAGGGCCTGCAGAGTAATCTCAGCTCTGGCCCCTGGAGCACCTCCTGCCCCTCATTCTGCACTGACCTTGGTGTCTCCGTGTTGTTTCCCTCACGTGTTCTCACCTCCTCCGCCTCTTCTCTGGCTAGGAAAAAATTGCACCCCTTTTTTATTTTATTTTCTTCTTAAATCTGTTATCCCAGAGTCATTACCATCATCTCTAACTGGCCCAGTTTTGGCCAGCAGCACATCCATCCTCAGAGCCAGCAGGGACAGGCTCTGCTGGACATGGTGGAAGCTTGCAGCAGCTTCTCACAGAAGCCACCTCTGTGACCCCGTTGCTGTCAAAAACCAGGCTGTGCAAAACCAGCACGTTTGGTGCATGAGGGGTGGTACAGCTTCAACTTCCCCAGCACGTGAGGGCTCCTGCTTGCAGCCAGGAAAGCGTTTGGGGCATCTGCTGCGCTGCAGGGTGCGCATCCTGAAAGGGCAAAGGTGTTTTGATGGGACAGCAAAGCCAGAGCCCAGACTTGCAGATAAAAGAAAGGTAAAAATGCAGTTTTTTTACAGAGGAGTGTTTACCTTCCTGCTGCTTGCTCTTCCTGACCCACAAAAGCTGCCAGCTGTGGTGTCAAGCTGATAAAATGTTCACGCAGCCCTAGCCAGAGCAATGAACTATAACCAAAAAACTGAGAGATGTTTGGGTTTTTTCCCCTCGGCTTTTGCCAAGAATTCAAGCAGAAGTGTAAAAATGTACGCTTTGGTTTGTACAGGTCAAGGATGAAACACAGCCTTAGCTTCAGTTCTGTAATTTTGATAATGGGAGATATCTGATAGTCTTGTGCAGCCTGTGTACCTTAGAGATGTGATAACCAGATATTTCTTCTGCTGGTGGCTGATTGCTCATCTGAGTAAACTGGAATAATTCAGGGGAAGTCTTAGGTTTCCTTTAGAAATAGAACAAAGCATTTTGTATCGAATGCAAAATAATTTGAGATAAGTGATGAGATTACTCAGTCAAAGCAGAATAAAAACTGGGAGGGATGTAATTCATTATTTTATTTTTTTCAAGCTGCTGACATGACGTGAGAGTTGCTAATGCAGTCTGAAGTACAAATGATCTGCAAAATTCCCTGATAACTACCTGGGAATTCTCATTCCATCAGCAACTTCTAGGTTATCATAAATGAGACACTTGAAAAGCACTTGTTGCGTTTTGTATTGCATGCAAAAGTCATTTACACTTCAAATGAACTAGCCTAGATTATTTCTGATAGCTTTTTTTTCTGCACAGCTTTCATAAGCAATGGAACAATGCTGAATTACTACTCTATAACATTTTACGATTCAAGAATCACGGGAGGAGGAGATGTGGCAAATAAACATCCTGGTGAAGCTGCTTAGCAGCTGGGATTGTAAAAACAGGGCCTCAGTGAATCAGCTTGGGATGTCTGATTACCTCTGAAAATCGACAAATGTTTCGATTTTAATTGTAATCTGTTTTTCTGCTCTGATAATGGAGCTCAGAGGTGGAATGTGTGTTTGTCTCTTGGGACCCCCAGGGGTTGGTTTGAATGGTCAAAGGCGTGAATTCAGGAGTGAAGCAGAGAGGGAGGATGAGCACAGTTTGGCCTTCATCCTGGAGGTGAAATAAACCTAAAGGACTCTCTCCAAAGCTCCAGGGCTCAGTTCTCAGCTGCTGTAAACCAGCGCAGTTCAGTATAACTGAGGCTGAGGATCTGCCCATGTGGCTTTCTCTGTGCCGTGTACAACAGATGATGAAATACAAATGCATGTTGGGGTGATGTGAGCCATGTGTAAGGATGAAGCAGAAATGTGCCGGAAAGCCTCCCAATCTCCAGTTTGTTCAATTCCTGCTATTTATCTCCCCATCACCATTCCAGTATCTCTGTATTAATCTGGAATACTCTCTGTGCTGAATATGATGAATGTACAGAGGCCCAAAAAGGCCTGGAATGCTCATGGCTGTGGTGTTAAAGATAATTACATGGTGTTTCTATCCAGATGCAATCCTGGAAAGCATGAAAACAGCTTTGGGATGTACGCTCATGGTGCTGGGAGAGGGCAGCAGGAGGTAGATCTCACAAACTAATTGGACTTCTGGGATTCTGTTTTTAGGAGTGCCTTCATATAAAACAATGTACCTACCCAGGATGTGCTAAACTGACAGTTGTTTTAAGATAAGAGATGTTTTTATTTCACTGAAGCCCTTTTTCTCCAATTCCAAAAGAGCCTGGAAACTATTATCTCACAGAAAAATACCTTGGGCTATGTGTGTGAAAAAGGTGATGTGTTCTGCGGTGCTGGCAGGGTCACCCTGCGTGCCTCAGTCTCCTTTCTGGATGCTGTTTATGAAGGAGAAAACCTGGCTTGAAATGCAAAGGATGTGAGTGGCTGTGGGTTTTATCTAACGCGCTACAAAGTGGCCCATCGTGAACTGACGGAGGCGTTGCTGCCTGGGGGAGGCTCTTCATCCTCCCTGTGTGGCTGGAGGGATAGAATGCTGTGTGTTGACTTTTAATGAATATTCATCAGCTGTGTGTGTACAGAGGGCTTTAAAGCCTGTCCCTGCAGCCTTATCTTGGGCATTAGGGAGGGGAGGCAGAGCTCCTGGGTTTGGGGTCTGATGTTGGGCAGGGTAAAATACCTCACCCCGTGAGCCTGAGCGGGCCAAAGCTTGTGGGTACTGAAAGGGAGCCCTGCACTGCTCAGGGAATACCAAACAGGGAGTGCCCAAGGACAAGAAAATGTAGGAAAATAAAAAGGAATTCTGAGTAGGCAGTAAATATTGCGCTTAGGAGGCTTCTCTTCTCATCCCCTGAATTTATGGTCTTGGTGCCTGCACTTCCTATCTTGCATCACTGTTGTTCTGGACCTGCCTAGGTGATTGTCTGCTGACCTTTTTCACTGTTTATAATTCTTGCATGCCAGGATAGTACGAATAGGGTTGTGGGACACATTTTAAAGCCCCCCAAATGGCGTTACTCATTCCCAGTACTCTGCTGGTCTCTCCAAAAGGCCTTTCATGATTCCCAGTGTCCTTCCAGAAACACCTGCGTCCTCTGTCCTTGAAATGTCTGGAGATATTTGGGTTCAGCCATCTTAGGCAAAGCTCTGAGTTTTGGGAGCTAAGTGGGGGTACAGTGTGCATCCTGCTGCTGGCTTTTATTGGGGTTCATGTCCTCTGGACTTCAGTGTGTAAGATTCACTAATCCAGCCTAAACTACTCGTCTGGGTGTCCCTTTCAGTGAGTGGGCAGAGGTGGCTGCAGATGCTCTGTCTGTTCGCCATTCCTCTTCTGCCTGTTGGGCATAACCAGTGTCTGGTTATGGGAAAACAACTCCAGCACCAAGGGCTCCCTACTGCTCCCTTCTGGGCTTCACCTTCTCTGGCACAAAGTACAGGGCAAAATAAATTAAAACCAGAAAGTTTGTCTTGAAACAAGATCGCTCCACTGGATATTCCCAGATGCTGGTGTAATGCAGACATACACTGTCCTTGTTGTGGAGAGGGAGGTGCTGGGGTGAAGAACAGAAGAATGGAAAGAAAATTGCCTCTGTAGAGCAGTTCCTGAGGTGGATGAGCCAGATTTGACATGTCATACTTGGCCTGTTCATTGAAATAGGT
Source organism: Bombycilla garrulus (assembly GCA_013400315.1). Taxonomy (NCBI): domain Eukaryota; kingdom Metazoa; phylum Chordata; class Aves; order Passeriformes; family Bombycillidae; genus Bombycilla; species Bombycilla garrulus. The sequence goes on from VXBU01015487.1 coordinate 1,059,906, forward strand.
GTCACTGTGACATTGTTTGCAGGATAACTTTGCATCTCAGTTGATTATGCCCTTTCTTTTCCTAGTAACTTGTATTTGGATAAAAATGTGCTTTTTTTTCTTTATTCTTTTCTACTTTGGATTAGCAGCAAATCACTGTTTCTTTGTTAGGTGATTGAGAAGGTTTTAATTTTCCATGCTGAACATCACCCAGCAGCTGTTAAAATGAAAAATCTGTTTTGTAAGAAAAACAGAACAACCCAAAAATTACCAGTAGCTAAAAAGTACTCACAGCATCTGTTGTTTAACTGTATTCATGTTGCAATTAACAACAAATTGTAATAATATATCAGCATTCAGCTCCATTAATTTTATTTCTTTTTTTTATATTACTTTATTATTCTTTCAAGTGGGTTCTGCAAAAGTGCAGAAGATAGTAACAATACTTAATAAATGAATAGGCAAATATATAAGCTTATTATAATTTTGTGCAAAGTCTGTTGGAGATTTATAATTTTTCTTAAAATAAACAAAATTATAACACTTCTAGAGAAAAGGTATATAAGCAATGATTAGACTCACACCTGTTCAGCCACTAAATCTTAATTGCTTGTGATTTTGTGTTTGAGGGCTCCATATCTCACTCCTGTCATGCTGTTCAATTTGGGATCTCTGTATTATTATTATTTTCTTATGTCTTTCTTGCACATAGCTACAGATGGGTGTTTTTTTGAATTATTACAGTTCAATATTGTATCAGCCCCTGAGTTTAGGTTTAAAGCTGTTTCAAATCAGTGTAAACTGGCCTAAGGTTGGCTTAGATAAGTGATGGAGGCAGCTCCTGGGGCACATTCCCAGCCCCTTGCCCTGCTGTGGAAGGACATGGTTGCAGGCTCACAGGTCTGACTCATCTCTTGCCTCTGGCTGTAATTTAGCTAATTAGCTCAAATATACCACCTGAACTTAGATGAACTCCTATGTGCAGGTAAAATCTGGGGCTCCCAGTTTTATGCACTGCTGACATCGGTGTGTGCACAGTCTGTAATTTTTCTAATTTATGAAGCAGGAGACTCTTTCCATGCATCCCACTTGCAGACAGTTGACTGAATAGTTCAATCAGCTGTTGCTTATATATATCTGCAGAAATATCCTCTCCACACAGTTGTTCTATCAAATGGAGACACTTAAGCTGGCATTCTGCTTTTTACTTTTTCCTTTTCTGTGTGTGTGTGTGTGGTGGGAAGATGATACATCATGTGTACATGTCTGTGTTCCACAGTATTAAGTGCAAGGTTTGTTTATAAATGTAGCTAATGAAATTGGGGACCATGTGGCCTCCAACCATTTAAAATAATGGCATGAGAAATCTCACTCCATTACGTTTGAGTGGAGGCAGTTCATGCTGAAGTGCTGCTTCCCTCAGGAGCCGCGGAGCCCTGATTGAATCTTACTTGCAGAGTGCCCAGTGAAGATAAGTTTGTTGCAGGGCAGGTGACAGCTCTGACTCAACAGAAAATGCAGTGCTCAAGGGAAGGGGCTGCCTTCAGCCTGATAATGCATTTTTCTTTCTCTTTCACTGCTGTCTTGCAAGCTTTGCAGCCAAGACATCTGCCCTGTGCTGCTGTTTCCCAGATGCACTGAGGTGCAGTGGTGCCCCAGGGTTGTGCTCTGTGATGCTGCTCTGCTCTGCTCTTGGCTTCGGTGGCTTTGGGCTTTTTCCTGCTCTGTGCTGCAGAGAAATAGCTCCTTTAAGAGAGAGGTTCCCCAGCATTAAAAAATCTGTGCTGTCTTCTGGCATGCTTCTAGCAGAAGACTAATTTAAATGGCTGTAAATTCTCCTACCTACCACCGGCCCTTCTAACAAGGGGAATGACCAGGCCATTAAGCAAGCAACCCTCCTTTTTTATCCTGTTGCAGTGTGTTTCAAAACACAGAAGTTGTTGGGAGATGCTTAACAAATGAGTTTTGACACAGGTTGATGAGCTGATGTGTGCTCTGCTGCAATCTGTCTGTCTGGAGCGGTGCCCATCACTGGCAGGGTGTTGTTTCTGTGAGGAGACAGACAGACCATCCCCTCGTGGCCACTTGGCAAGGAGAAATTGCTTTCTCACCACCACTGGTAAATAGTGTGGGGATGAGAAGCCTGAAAATACGTGATGCTCCTGCCTTTGGCTCAAAATCCACTGTGGATCCTAAGCCTGCTTTCTGTTCCTGCAGAAAAAGCTCTTGGGGACTATTTCAGCTCTCTGGGGGAGTTGCTGTGCACCAACCACCAGCATGAAACATCCCTGGTTTTGCAGAGGAAAAATAAAATTGTTCCAGACAAAGGCTTGTAATATTTGAATATAAACACATCTGACAGAAGTTGCAGCTGCATGCATATCAGGACAGGGCAGTACTTGACTATAACCATGAAGACTGGAGTGAGCTCACAATTCAGTAGAATGCTACAGAAATGGGATTGCAGGGTACCGGCCTGTATCGAGAGGAAACAGGACTTCTGCAAGACAAATAACAATTCCAAAATGCTTATCTAGCACAAACACATTGAGCAAAATAAAGTTGACTCTTTCAAGTGAACATTTCACGCTGATGAGAAAACCTGGTGACGTCTTCAGTGGTGGAAAAAAAAAAATGGAAAAGGGAAAATTTGAGAGGGAAGAGAAATAGAGTTGGAGATGCAAATCTAGAAAAGAGACAAATCAGCTGCAGCTTCTTCCAGACTCTCTTGTCCCCTCTTCCATCCCTGTGGGATTGTGGGCAGGAGCTCGTGTGGTGTGGGCAGCAGGTGGCTGGAGCAGCAAGGTGAATCTGCTGGACCTCCATCCCCCTGGACACAATGGATCTGCTCTGTCTTGTCAGCGTGGTTGCTAACTTTGTGTTTTCTGTAGTGACATTGCGAAAGGCAGCCCCTCAGCCTTTGGAGAAGCTCTGGCTGTTATTTTATATATCTCCAGAAATAACCCTCTGCACATCCAGGATCAATCTGAGACTGCCTTTTATGTGCGGCTTTTCCCAGCCTTCCTGCAGTTTTACAGGCATATAATAATTTTACCGAAAGAAACGTTGCAAATCCAAGGAATTCAGAGTTAAGCTTAAGTACATCATAAACCTCAATGAGAGGGTTATTTTGCTGTACTGTTCTATCATATTGGGGAATTAATTTATCAGAAGTGCAAGAGGAGGTTGGTGCTTCTCTCTCCCACGTAGCTTAGAGACGTCTGGGTGAACGTAGTGCTATTTCTCAATTTCCTGGAATTGAGAAGTGATGGGATTTTTTTGAGAATACTGAAGGACTCCCACTTCTGTGTGTTATATAGAAAATGGCACATGAACAATGTCCCACAGATGTGGTTTGCAGAGCCTTGTGTTTCACTGCCAAGCTCGAAGCTTTTAGCCTTGAGATTCCCTTTGGAAATTTGTGAAGAGAGAAGGAACTCTTGGAAGAACTTCTGATGTTCTGAATGTAGGGGATGTAGTTTATTGGTTCAGTTAGCCTGGCACATTCACTGGGGTAAAATCATGATGGCACATGTCTCGTGTTGGTGTGTGGACAACATTACCTTTGAATGCCACTTGAAAAATGCGATGGTTCTAGTGCCTAATTGAAAATTATCTCATACTTTTATAATTAGCTTTGCCTGGGTAAAATGTAATAAAATACAATATTTGTCCTTGTGTGAGACAGTTGATTAATTTAATTACAGCTGTGATGAAAAGCTCATTTTGCTTCTAAGTTTCTTTGCAGTTTAGTTTCTTTTGCCTTTGAGGATGCAGTTGCTGCTGATTTGGGGGATCACTTGGAATTCCTGTCTTGTGAGAGGCAGGGCAGAACACTGAGTTAATACAAAGTCTCTTGAGGCTGATTCACTCTCTCAGATAATTTTAGGATTTGGATTTCACTTGTGTTAATGACAAGAATTATGCATAAAATACATTTCTGAACTGGTTCTAAGTTTGGTGTGTCTTGAATCTGAGCTTTGGGTTCAAACCTGCTCAAACAATTGAGTTATTAATAACTTTTAAAAATAATATTTTTAGAGAGTTGGAAATATAATCCAGTATCCATATAATCTGCTACTGTCAGTTTGAATATTTGTAATATTCAGTGCACCATGACTGCAAATTAACTTTGGAGTTGGGACTGAAAAATTCAGTCTTTGTGTTTCTTCTCTCACCTGTGCAGGTAATCCCCCACTAACCCCATGAATTTAAATATTAAGCCTAGATCAGATCCCAGGCTTTCATCTTTTCTGTTTGTGTAAAGGCTTCATTTTGACCTGATGGAAAGGTCAGAACTCAGGGCAGCAGTTTCCCATCAGTGTTTTTTGGGTGCATTCACCTTTCACTCTGTCGTGTTTTGTGGTTTCCTCCCATTTCACACTGCTTGGTTTCCGATCTTCCCTCTGTCCTTCCTTTGCAACCATCTACTTTATTTTAATCTTCTTGACAGGACCCTCTTATCTGTTCTTGCCAAGCTCCATTTAACCAGGTCTGCCTTGAGCAGATTTGTCTTTCTGCTTTCCGCTGTGAGCGGGCCCCGAGCTCCCATCAAAATGTAATTTTTTGATAATTTTAGGCTCTTGCATCCAAGGTTTCTGTTCTCCTGGGAATATGAAACCTGCGTGGGGGTGGGTGAACGGATCTGTTTTTTCTGTTTCCTGCTCTTCCTCCAAACCCAGTCCTGGTCTCTGCCAGTCTGAGACTTCCTCTGTTGTAGCAAAAAAACCCAAAAACCAAACACCCACAAAAAACTGTGTCTTGTGCCTTCTGCTGAATTCTCCCTGAATTCTCAAAGAGCAGACTGGCCACTGGCCACTGGCTCTGAGTAGTAGAAAATGATTTTGTAGCAGTGAATTATTGCAGGGCTGGTGGCCAGCAGCCTCTGTCTGAAGCCTCTTTTTTGGAGCATGTGAAGATTTATGGGCAGCTCCAGCAAGTGCTGAGCAGGCTGTTGTGTGTTGGGCCAGCTCGCTGCGCTGCACGTGGAAGCATCAGAGCTTAAGATCTTTTTTAGTAACTGAAATACATTCCCTGGGGAGCCCGAAGTGGCCAAAATGTTGGGTTGTTTTTTTGTTTGTTTGTTTGGGGGGTTTTAAGCATCTAAAATATTATATACTAAAAATTATATGAAATATAATGAATATATGTGAAATTATTTATGTTTTCTTTTTCTCATTTTTTAAATTCAGAATTAGAGATTGTTTAATTTTCTTTTCTCCCTTGTGGCTGAATCTTTCACAGTAAAGAACTGCACTTTCTCTCCTATTTCTCCTCATTTCACATATACCTTTGAGTGATAATTTCCATCCTTTCTTGATGAATAAAGAATTTCCATTTCAGGACATATTTAAATGCTATTTTAAAATAAAATTGATTTTCCATCTTTATGTAATTAAATTGTGTGGTCAGAAGGAAATTGTACTGGAATAACAAACATGGTGCTTTTTCCTCTTTTTGTGTATGTACTTAAAAAACAAAAAAAGCAAAACTGTTAGCAAAATACTGCTGGGAAAGAAGCTGTAATATCTGATGCAGCAGGGGACAAGACTTATTTTTTATTCTGTCAAAAGAGAGAGGTCACTTCGAGACTCTGGCACTCTTGTGTGATATAGATTTTGAAACTGCAATGTGATTCCTCACTTTTTAATAAGCAGAGAAGTGCATGGGAACTTTCACAAATTAGCATTACTATCCAGTGACCTCTGTGGGGGTGAAAAGAAAAGAAAACCTCCTGAGAGTAAGATGATTAATTGGGTAAAACATTCTGTATTTTAAAAAAATCTCTGATGTGGAGTTCTGTTTAAAGCAGGTCTCAACTGGTGACATCCACAATTTTTTCTATTTATTATGGTTAATGCCATTGTAATCCATTAATGGTACATAATGGGCTGCTCTTCAGTTCTAGGTGTATCCTAGTAGCTGTTTTCTTTATTAGTATAAATATTAGCTATGAGAGAGAGCAAGCATGCTGTAAATTTCTCTTCATTCCAAAGTCTGTAATTAGCTGAAGTTTATCCTTTGCTGAGGGGAAAATATTGCACTTGGCCTTTTGTTTCCCTTGCTCATTGCCCAGAGCAGCCTGGTGTGGTCCAGCAGCAGTGGGCTGTTTTGCTCGTGTCATATTTTCCATATTCAGATCTGTCTAGCAATAATGTCAAACTTTTGCCTCGGTATGACCAGAAAATGGGCAGATGCAATATCACAAAACATCAACTTCCATGTAGTATGAATGAGAGCTTTCTGTTTCTCCAGTTTCCCCTTCAACAAACAAATACCAAAACCAAACAAACCCCAATGAACAACAAAAAGATTTTTCTGTTTGTGTTTTAACACAGCAAACTTGCTGAGGTGCACTGGGTCAGTCCACAAGCTTGTTCATTCCCATGCAGTGCAGTGAATGCCCTGATTTGGGGTGCCTGAAGAACCTGCCTGTTCTGAGTTTTATGACATCTTCTTTTCCTGCACCCTGAAAAACAGAGACTTTAAAATCATTTCACCTGCACAACTTGGAAATTATGTTAGGATTGGTCTCTGAGCTAACACTGGATCTTGTTGGGTGTTTTATTTGAACACATTTTATGTGTGAAAACATGCCAAAAAGTCTTGAACTTGAAGAAAAATATGTACTTCCTGCAATTCAAAAAATAACTGGGTACTTTGTGGATTATACTGCTTCAGTTTAAGGCAACAGCAACCTGGCCCTCAGCCTGCAGGCCGAGGTTGTGCATTGGCTGTTCTAAACCTGTCAGAGTCAGAAGCTCACTGCAATTGAAATCCCAAATGTTTAATGAGATACAGGCAGATAATATCGTCTGGCATTTCAGATAATACTCAAGATGTTGAAAAGCTTCAAGAGGAATTAAGAGGAAAGGATGGGCAATTGCTGTTGAGGACAGAGTGATTGGTGAGGGGATGCAGCTGCATCCCAGCAGGGTGAGGACCATCCCTCCCTCCCCTGTCTGGCGTTGCTGGCTTGGACTGAGTGTCTGGGGAAGTGGCACATCACAGCCATCTGCAAAAGTGACACGACTGTGGTTCTCTGCCTCCTGGGGGTTTGTGAGAATAACTCTGATGGTGATGAGGTGCTTGTGGGTACAGCAGTAACAGGGCCAAGCAAGGCTCTCCAGACAGGGAGGTGGGGAGGGGCTGGCAGCACAGCCCGGAAAGTGGCTTTTTTTTTTTTTTTATGCAGCTGAAATTTGCGTTCAGGAAGTTTGTACCCACACAATGAGATTAAAATTGCTGCCTGTCTCATCTGACAGAGTTGTTCCTGTTTCTTCAGCACTGCCCTGTGTCTGTCTCTCAGGGGAAAATCGAGCACTGAATTTTGCTCATTGCTGCAGCTGCCACCTCAGCTCTGCAGAGGAGCCGGTCTTTCTCCCTGAGAAATCTGAGTGTTAATAATTCCTGGCAAGTGTTGTGCTGAAGCAGACAATTCTCTAACGCCAGCCAGTCATGTTGAGGAGTTACACTGGACAGGGCAAGGAAAACACTTCATTCATGTTTGAATTCCTCGCTTCTCCACAGCCTTCCAGGGCAGCCGTGTGAGCCAGGGCAGATCCATTTCACACTATGCTTTCCTTTGGAAATGCCTCTGGTGATGGTCTAGTATGCAGTGGTGGCTGCTGTTTTCTGTGTGAATACCCCCTGGCTTGAAACTCAGTATTTTAGAAATACTGCCTTTTTTAAGGTGAATGAAATTGGTAAGGATAACCAGATTTAATCTTGCCTCGTGATGGGGTATCTGTTCCCCAGTGTCACTTGGTCAGTGGGAACTGTGGGTCAGGTATATTAATGTACTGCATATTCATATTCAGCATATTTATTTGCTAAATATCAGCCTGGTTAGTTATATTATTGTTAGTTTTATTTTAAATTAGACCTTCCCTTCCCCCCTCCCCTTAGTATTTCTACCTATTTTTTTTCTCCAGTGTTTTTAAGCTGTTTTACAAATGGATGTTAGAAATTGGATTGACTGGACAAAAATGATTTATGATAAGGGAAAATTTTTGACTGTGCTTCCAGTACTGTTTTATTTAAAAGTCATTGTGGAAAACAAAAGCAAGGTGTGCTGAATATTCCAACATTTCCTTGTGATATTTTTCAATTTAGAAAGAAGGGGTGGTTTATAACTAAGTCTAGCTTGGAATTGCTGGTGCTTGCCTGATCTCCGTGGGGATTTCTTGAGTGTGGTTGTCCATGCTACGGAAGGATCTCCCTTCCCTGACAGACAGGAGCTGTGTGAGAAATTAGTATCTGTGCCACGAGGATATCATTAACTACTCTGCTTGCATCTGGGAAGACCTTTTTCTGTTCTTTAGGGAGCACATCCTGGAGCTCTGCCCTATTGATTCACCTCTCAAGCTGAAGCTGCTGTGGGGCCAGCAGGGCTGTGTGGGCTCAGGAATAACGAGCTGCTGGATCCCACTTAATCCACAGCAGCCGACCGTGGGTAAATAGGAGACAGCTCAAAGCTGCTTGACTTAGGTTTAGGAAAATATTTGTAATCACAGATACCTTCTTTAATATCAACATTTTCTAGGCCAAGGAGCTTCAAGGGTTTGTGGAACGGTTTTAGATCTCCGTTTCATCGTGTTAAGTGGGATATAAACACCAAATTAAGTGTCTCTTAGTCTTTATGTTCCCAATGCAAGGGATATTTTTGTGACACTCTTTAAAGATTGTTGAAAGCAGTAGAATAGTTCTGTTTTAAAATAGAACATTTTCCACGCAAGAAGAGATCAACACAGTGGTGTTTAATGCTGTGTAAATATTTGTATATAAATAGAATAATCCTTTTTTAAACAAATAACTCAGAGGAGAGTAGATTTCCTTTGTGCAAAGATTGTGCATGTAATAGTTTTCACCTACCAGTTTAGCAGTGCATTCAGGTTGTAATTTTATTTGCCCAAATTGTGCCAGGGACGATGGCAGAGGAAGCTGCCAGTGCTGCTCACTACATGAAAACAGCAGTTCAAACACTCACAGGTATTTTCCCAGTGACACTTTCTCTTTCTTCCCTTTCTCTTTCGAATGGGTCCCCGGTTGAAATTCCTGTCCAGTTTTCAGAAGGACAGTTTGCTGCAGTTCATGCTGCACTAAGAGCTTTCTAATGAAGTTGGAAAAGCTGTAAAGTGTGATCAAATTTCACTAAGCAAAAGAATATTATTTCATAGCTGAACTAATTTTTTAAAATAATGAGATGTCTAGATGCACTGCACTCCAAAATGGATGCCCTTTAGATATCTAGAATTAAATAGCATTTGTGTTTAATGATACTTAATTTTTATTTCCCTCTTTTTATTTAGAACAAGTGAAAGTGACACATGGCTGTAATATTTCTGGATTGCTGCGTTATTCTTACAGGGTGGAAGCGTGCTTCGTATTTCCCCTGGTAGTCCTGAAAAACCATTGTTAATGACTTAAATTAGGAATATTTTTTCCTAAACACCTGTGGGAGTAAATCTGTGCAGCAGAGGCGCTTTTGGAGATCAGGATCCAGCTTTCTGCACAAAGTTCCCCGTGCCCATGCAGGATAATAGAAGTGATTGATGTCTGAGCTGAGTTGTTTGGGTTTTTTAATTCTTCTCCTACCTATAATTTCCTCTTGCTCTCACCCTGTGCCGTTCGAGGTGGTAGTGAAACAGCTGTCCTAGGATCTAACATGAGATATTTTCTCAGCATATGGTGGGAGTTTAACTTGGGGTGTGCCTTGAATCCCAACAGCTTTCACTGCTGCTGTGGATTAGAGGAGTTGGGATGACTGGAGTGAGACACAGTGGGGCAAACCCCAAAGGCAGAATCCACTTACTGGGATGCTTCTCCTCCTCCAAACCAAGATGATTCCTTTGATCCATTCATTTACTTTTATCGGTATTAAAGAATAACTGTTAGCACTGAAAATCAGGTCTGTAACATGAGCTTTGAAACAATTCACATCCTGAAAATGAGGTGTGAGCTGGAGCTGGTAGATCAAAGCCCAGCAGTGAGTGCTGATGAGGGACAGAGCTGGCAGGACTCACACGGGGACACAGCTCCATCAGCTTTAAATTAAGGGGATTATTGTTTAGTTAGAGAGTCCCAGGGCACTGCCTGTGGTGTTTCTTCTCAAATCTTGATGTGTGGAAAGAGTTTACATGAATATCCAAACAAAGCAAGTATTTGGAGAACATTTAAATGAGCAAAATAAAGAGCCTCAAGTGGAACATCACTGAGAATTTGTAAGGAAGGGACAAAAGGTTGGTGGGGAGCTGAAAGACATGACACCCAAATATTTCAGTGATATTCAAAAGCCTCATTTTTTTGGCCAGCTGTGGGCTCACTTCCAGTTGTTTGGAGCCCCCACTCAGTGATTCCCGTGACTCTGAGGGGCAGGAGCAGCATGGGCTTGGCTGATTCTCCTCACGCAGCTTGAAGGCAGCCAACAGCTCCAGTGCTGCTCTTCTGGGCTTTGGTGTGAAAGTTGCTTCTTCTCCTTACAAGATTTATGTGCTGCCTTCAGATACACACTGCTGGCTTCTTGCTGAAGTTCCTGCTTCTACACTTCCTAGGTGGTAGAAATCCGCATGGATTTGTTACCTTCAGTGGGGTGATGTAATTAACAGGAGCTGGGGTCTGGCCCTTAGGGAAATTCTCAACATTTTAAGCTACTTTGAGTATAACTTTAAAGGCAGTCATAGATAAAATTTAAATTTCTGCTTTAGGAGTGTTTTTTTGTTCATGTTATTCCCGTTTCCTTGTAATCCACTTGGACGTGAGTAAGCGCAGCAGAATGAATCCCATAGTGTTGATTATTTCTGGAAAGGGATGCTCTGTGTTGACTAAGAAAATACTGAATTATTAAGTAGTTTCCTAAATAAGTTGCCTGTCAGAATAAAATTAATGGGATGGTAGGTGGAATTGTTACACTGAGGCTAAGACCTGAGATTTGTGGATGGAATAGAAATTATTTTTACTTAGAACAACAGGAAGATTCTATGAAATGCTTCTATTCAGTAAAACCCTTGCTAAAGGCACCAGAATTGGGTTAATTTGTGTGGGAATATTTTGTTATCTTGGACTGAGATGCTCAAAAAAGCTTTCTAATTTGTAAAGGCAAGCCCATGAAATACTTCAATTTATCCTCATCTTTAAAATACACTTATTCCCATTTTTAAAATAATATACAAAAATAATCTTCTATAAAAGGCAAGTGTTAGAGGCCGCATAGGATGCTGGGAATGGAGGCTTTCAACCTGTGTCATAAGATATCTGCCTCTAATTAGCAAAATCAAACTTGTCAGAGGCCATTAAGGCTCTGGATGCCTTTTGGTGCCTACTGGAATTGCCATTTTGTTGGCCATGCATTCTGTGGTGCCTGGGGACCGTTGTTCATTGCTCCCATTCCACTGTGCCATCCTTTCACCTGCCATGGAATTGTTAGGGAGGTTGACTGGCAAGGAGCTGGTGGTGTTTGGAACTGCTCCTGGTTCCGCTGGGAACCTCCAGAGCTGCTGCTGTAAGAACAGCCTGACACAAACCAGGATTCATTTCCTTGCAAGGCCTGAGGTGAAAAAGAAATTTTTGTTTAGATTGGAGGCAAGAACTGTTTCCAGGTTCCTTTTGGGATTGTTTTGTATGTAGGACCTGCTGTCTTGTGGGATAATTTGGGGATTTTCATCCGAGTTCTTCCTTCTGCCGGTGCCTGTGTCCTCCATGGGACCCTTCCTGGTTTGGACAGGGTGCCATCTGTGATGTGCCACAGGGAGGGAGGTGTAGCTGGGAGATGGGGACACGTGGAGGCTGCTGAGGGACAGTGGGATGGGCATTGCTGCCCTCAGGGACCAGGCTCAGCCTTCTGGGGCTTTGCAAGGCAGAGCTGGCAGCTGACAGCCACGTTATTTTAAAAGCATGGCTCTCTCCCATCCCCGTGCCATGGAATGTGCTGTTCAGGGGGGTGTAATTATGTCAGATTGGTGCTAGGGAGCAGCATCTGTAAATTCTCGTTTGTTTAATGACAGAATGTTGGAAGGGCCTGACGGTGCCACGCTAATCGTATGTGTTTAATAAAAGTGGCTGTGTGGTAAGTGTCAACTGAACATTAAAATCATATTATTAAATATGGATCTGTGCAGGCTGCTAACTGCTTTTGATCAATTCATATAAACATGATGCATCTCTTAATTGTATTAAATGTAAGTAAATTTAACAATTAATCTTCATTTAATTAGCACTGCAGTTTTGACAGCCTATCATTTAGTGATTGTTGTAGACTCTTTTAAGCAGTCAAACCAAATGCTCGTGATTTATTTATGTATATGTTTATGTATTTTCTAATTTATTTTCACTGCTTTTTGAGAGGACATGTTTCACGGAAGCACCTTGTAAGGTAAAGGCTGGAGAAATCATTTGAAATGTGTGTGTAGCTAGAATACTGCCCTGCCCAGCTGATCTGACTTTGAAAGCATCGTGCTGCATTACAAGTACACAAGAATCTTTAGATTTTTCTTTGGAACTTGTTGTTCACAGAGATTTTCTGGCAAACAAGCCCATTCCTACTGCTCAGGGAGTAAGTGCAGAGCTACAGAGTTGAAGAAAGCTTTATTAATCCCACCTCTGTTGCTTCAGTCTCATTGATTTTTGACATGGCTACTGGAAAACCACTGGCTTNACAAGATTTATGTGCTGCCTTCAGATACACACTGCTGGCTTCTTGCTGAAGTTCCTGCTTCTACACTTCCTAGGTGGTAGAAATCCGCATGGATTTGTTACCTTCAGTGGGGTGATGTAATTAACAGGAGCTGGGGTCTGGCCCTTAGGGAAATTCTCAACATTTTAAGCTACTTTGAGTATAACTTTAAAGGCAGTCATAGATAAAATTTAAATTTCTGCTTTAGGAGTGTTTTTTTGTTCATGTTATTCCCGTTTCCTTGTAATCCACTTGGACGTGAGTAAGCGCAGCAGAATGAATCCCATAGTGTTGATTATTTCTGGAAAGGGATGCTCTGTGTTGACTAAGAAAATACTGAATTATTAAGTAGTTTCCTAAATAAGTTGCCTGTCAGAATAAAATTAATGGGATGGTAGGTGGAATTGTTACACTGAGGCTAAGACCTGAGATTTGTGGATGGAATAGAAATTATTTTTACTTAGAACAACAGGAAGATTCTATGAAATGCTTCTATTCAGTAAAACCCTTGCTAAAGGCACCAGAATTGGGTTAATTTGTGTGGGAATATTTTGTTATCTTGGACTGAGATGCTCAAAAAAGCTTTCTAATTTGTAAAGGCAAGCCCATGAAATACTTCAATTTATCCTCATCTTTAAAATACACTTATTCCCATTTTTAAAATAATATACAAAAATAATCTTCTATAAAAGGCAAGTGTTAGAGGCCGCATAGGATGCTGGGAATGGAGGCTTTCAACCTGTGTCATAAGATATCTGCCTCTAATTAGCAAAATCAAACTTGTCAGAGGCCATTAAGGCTCTGGATGCCTTTTGGTGCCTACTGGAATTGCCATTTTGTTGGCCATGCATTCTGTGGTGCCTGGGTACCGTTGTTCATTGCTCCCATTAATGCCCAATTTCCACTGTGCCATCCTTTCACCTGCCATGGAATTGTTGGTGAGGTTGCCTGGCAAGGGGCTGGCGGTGTTTGGAACTGCTCCTGGTTCTGCTGGGAACCTCCAGAGCTGCTGCTGTAAGAGCAGCCAGACACGAACCAGGATTCATTTCCTTGCAACAAACCAGAATTCATTTCCTTGCAAGGCCTGAGGTGAAAAAGAAATTTTTGTTTAGATTGGAGGCAAGAACTGTTTCCAGGTTCCTTTTGGGATTGTTTTGTACGTAGGACCTGCTGTCTTGTGGGATAATTTGGGGATTTTCATCCGAGTTCTTCCTTCTGCCGGTGCCTGTGTCCTCCATGGGACCCTCCCTGGTTTGGACAGGGTGCCCATCTGTGACGTGCCACAGGGAGGGAGGTGTAGCTGGGAGATGGGGACACGTGGAGGCTGCTGAGGGACAGTGGGATGGGCATTGCTGCCCTCAGGGACCAGGCTCAGCCTTCTGGGGCTTTGCAAGGCAGAGCTGGCAGCTGACAGCCACGTTATTTTAAAAGCATGGCTCTCTCCCATCCCCGTGCCATGGAATGTGCTGTTCAGGGGGGTGTAATTATGTCAGATTGGTGCTAGGGAGCAGCATCTGTAAATTCTCGTTTGTTTAATGACAGAATGTTGGAAGGGCCTGACGGTGCCACGCTAATCGTATGTGTTTAATAAAAGTGGCTGTGTGGTAAGTGTCAACTGAACATTAAAATCATATTATTAAATATGGATCTGTGCAGGCTGCTAACTGCTTTTGATCAATTCATATAAACATGATGCATCTCTTAATTGTATTAAATGTAAGTAAATTTAACAATTAATCTTCATTTAATTAGCACTGCAGTTTTGACAGCCTATCATTTAGTGATTGTTGTAGACTCTTTTAAGCAGTCAAACCAAATGCTCGTGATTTATTTATGTATATGTTTATGTATTTTCTAATTTATTTTCACTGCTTTTTGAGAGGACATGTTTCACGGAAGCACCTTGTAAGGTAAAGGCTGGAGAAATCATTTGAAATGTGTGTGTAGCTAGAATACTGCCCTGCCCAGCTGATCTGACTTTGAAAGCATCGTGCTGCATTACAAGTACACAAGAATCTTTAGATTTTTCTTTGGAACTTGTTGTTCACAGAGATTTTCTGGCAAACAAGCCCATTCCTACTGCTCAGGGAGTAAGTGCAGAGCTACAGAGTTGAAGAAAGCTTTATTAATCCCACCTCTGTTGCTTCAGTCTCATTGATTTTTGACATGGCTACTGGAAAACCACTGGCTTTTTCTTAATTCACTGTTTCTTCAGCTTCCTTTTTTTTTTCTTTTTCTTTTTTTCTTTTTATTTTTTTTTTATTGTGATCAGCTAAGGCTGAAACTCTATGGGAAGAATTCAGTGAATATTAAAGAAACAGTAATTTAAATTACAGGGAAAAGGTAATAAATCACTGTGCTTGGTACTCATTCTAAACTTCATCTCATTTAGAGACTTTCTTCCATGGTGACAGAATTAAAATATTAATTTGGTTTTCAATGATTCTCTTTCAGCTGCACTTTATGTTTCTGCCTTAGGTTTTTATAGATTTTGTCACTTTAAAAAATGTGCCACTAAGGGCAGGGGTTTGATTATCTGATTTGCCTTTCCATTTAAACTTCCAGAATGAGTTTCATCTAAAGATCTTATCTGTTCTGTATTTGATTATTGGATGTAGATCAGTCACATGGAGATATTTGTATCATCTCTCACTTGCTTTGGAAAATGACATTCAGAAATCAGTGCTGCTCATTTGGAGTTATCCCATTCGGATGCAGTACAGCTCAGGAAAGTAAATCCACTCTGGATCTGCCACTGCTCCGTGGCCATGGAACTGGGCTGGCAAAGGAGAGAAAACTGGGGCAAAGTTAGCTCAAATAAAGTTAAAAGCAGTTACACAGAATAAAGTAATTCTGTATCTTAAATCTCAAAGAATAAAAGCAAGTTCCAAAGTCGTACCTCATTGTGATGAGGCGTGGATGATCTTAGGAAAGGAAGCAGGATTATCCTACTCAAAGACCCATGGAGTCCCTCAGGAAATAACACTGTGTCCATATTTCCTTGTAAACTCTTCAATCCCTGTATTTCCAATGATTTGAAAAAGCAAAATATGAACTCTTTGTAGGGTTTTGCTGTGATCTCTTTGGGCAGTCACAAGTAATCTCTTGCTGTGTAGAAACTGGACATTTCTCCAGCTGGTGCCACAGCTTTTAGTCTTCCCCAAAATTAAAGTATTCCTTGAGTACTAAGTGTGATGTAAATCTCTAAAGAAGTCTGGTTCTTCTCTGTGGCAGACAAATGGGATGTCTCCACAAAGGAGATGCTTTGCACAGTGATTGCAAAGTGATGGTTGATGAATTCTCTTCACATTTTGGGTTGGTTTATGCTGTTTTAATGTCCCGCAAGGCTTTTTGCTGCAGCATAGATGGAAAATGGAACATTGCCATTTGCGTGTGATGTAACAGTTGTTGTTGACCTGCATCTGATGTCAGAGGCTGGCAGAGTCTGTGGAGATGGGAAATGGGGAGGGAAGAGGTGAGGTACAGGACAATGACATCATTTTTAGCTTAATAAAACTCACTGGCTGTAAAGATTTCAGCCCCAGGCTGCTCTGCCTTGGAGGATTCTGTGTGCCCAGGGTCTGAAACACTGACTTGGCTCCTTTGTCCCTGGTACTAATTCCACACATAATGAGAACTTCTTAATTATGCCTGTTCCACAGGAGCACTTACTCTCCACTTATGCAATGAATTTTCTGTAAGTAAAAGTGTAGTACAATAATTGTGATGCATGATGGGCGTGTTTAGATAACCCTCCTATTATTTTAGGAAGTGCAATACTTCAAAGAAAACTTATCCCAAGGTGTCCCTTAAACTTTTCTTTTGTATTACCCTCTGGATTACTCTCCTATCTTCTTCCTTTGATATGTTAATTCAGTCATTTTTTCTACCAGGGCTCATTGCTTCTGCTTTTTTTCTTCTTTTTAAAACTGTAATTTAATTTTGTGGAGAGTTAATGCTTATCAGTCTTGTTTTACTAGTTGACAATTTCTGGGACCATTTTTCTTCTTTGAAATGAAAGTCTGTGTACTGTTCTGCCTGACTTTTGTGTTTACTAATCCTTGTTACTATTTTTTAACAGATTTTCCTTGTTACTGTTTGTTCTTCTTGAAGCAGCAGCACAAATTTTTTTCTTGGTTTTAGTTTGAGCTGTTTGGATCTCATAATGCTTTAGCATAATTAAGAAACATATCAAAGCTGCTGAAAGGTTTTGTCAGTCTCTCTTCCCCACACATACTTGTCAACTTTGAAACTTCAACCAAGATTAGTCATATTTACCCGTGGTTCATAAAAACTTGACTCTGGTGGGAAACAAATGCTTAGATTTGAAGCAAACTAAGCCTCAAGCACTGGGAGCTTCTGTTTCTTGGCCAAAAGCTTCACCTGTCAGTTTTCAGGAAGGCTTGTACAGCATATGAGATCTGACTTGTTTTCCGTCAGCTATACAGCAAATGGTAATGAATTAATTTACAACTCATTATTTAAGCCCTTTGAGCAGTAGCTTTAAATATCTATCTGCTGTTGTCTCAAAAATTAAGCACCCAGCTCTGCCACCCGCACACAGTCCAGATGATGCAGATTCTGCAGGGCTGCAGTTTGCTCACATTGAATTGTAAAAATCTAATTCTTTATCCCTTTCTTAGTCAGCACAAAGCTGATAAACCAGTTTTGTTATTTGTACTTCAAATTTAGCAGAAGTCATATGGTCTAGCAGGAGCTTAATTATATTTACTGATGAGTTCAGCCAGCTCTTCCTGTGGGTTTTTTCCTCTGATGGCACTGCAGAAATGTGCTGGCAGTGCAGCTGAAAATATCCCTGCTCAGTTCCTTCCCAGCAGACAGTGGTGCCCTTATAATTCCGATGCACAAATATGGGAGGAGAGCTTCAGCCACCAAAAGAGAGGGGAGGAGGGAAAGCCCAGGTTGAGAAGTTCAGTGACACGTGGGCCTTCCTGTCCCTGCCATGATCTCAGTGAGGTGCTGCTCTCCGGGCACTCGGAGGGTTTGTGTGGGCACAGCGAGGGCTGAGGTGTCGTGTGTTAAATCAGCTTTAGTGGGTACCGGTCTCAGTCTGTCCATCAGCGTGGAGTTGCCTCCCTTGCTCTCCGTGCCTTTGCTTCCATGGTATTGGTGGCATTTACCTCGGTCTCAGTTCCTTTACTCATTTTGCTCTTTGCTGTGAGGTTGGGCAGGCCCTGGCACCGGCTGCCCAGAGAAGCTGTGGCTGCCCCAGCCCTGGAAGTGTCCAAAGCCAGGGTGGAGCAGCTTGGCGTAGTGAAAGGTGTCCCTGCCTGTGGCAGGAAGGTTGGAATGAGGTGTTCTTAAGATCCTCTCCAGCCCAAACTATTGTGGAGTTCTGATTCTGTAATGCTGATGTATTTAACAATACTTTTCTGCTCGTTAGAACTCTACTGTGTCTTTGCCTCTAGGCACTTGAATAGCAATTAACAGTATCAGTACATAATGAGATACTCTCTATATGTTGAAAGTCCTTCTTTTCTATTTATGTCTATAGAACATCAAATGAAACTCAAACCTCTTGGGTGACTGTTTTTCCCCCCCACTCATATGCTTTTTCTTGGTGTTTGTGAATCTTGGTCTCCTGGGATTGTCACTCATACTGATGGAATTAGATGTCTGTGGTCCATCAGCATAGAAATTTTCGACTGAATATCTCGTTGTAAGGCTGGCTCACCATCAGAAGCTAAAGCTGAACAAGCCCTGAGCTTTGAGAATATCTTCACCTTTCTGAGCTGCATCTTTTTGGCTGGAGCTAGATCCAAGAGCCAGCTGTACTCAAAGGCAGGGAAAGTTTGCATCTGGAGATGGATTTCAAGTCTTATCTATGCTTGATTTTTCCCCAGCTCTTCTGTGAGCTCCCTTGTACCACTGTGCAGTTGCTCTGACAGGCAAGACAGAGATTTTGTAATTAGGAGCCTTCCATCATATGGTGTCCCTGCTGCGTTCCATCGCCAGCTGTCTTCCCGGGGCTGAGGAAGCTTTGCTTTTACCATGCTTCACACAGCATTAAACTGTGTAGAAAAGGCTAAATATTGTAGGCCAGATGCTGCTTTCCCTTTGCCTTTTATCAGCCTAGAGAATAATCTCACTCCTGGGATGGCACTTTGCTCCTGTTAACTGGTGCCTGGCTGCAAAAGGCTCCTCTTCCTCCTCTTCCTCCTCTTCCTCCTCTTCCTCCTCTTCCTCCTTGGTCCTCCTTGGTCCTCCTTGTCCCCTGGCCCTTTGGCAGAGGATTATTTCCACTGTGGGCTGATTGTTTGGGACCACCTTTTCTTTTTCACTTTGAGATATTTTGGTGAGCTTCACTTCAGTTGCATCACGAAGGCAAGCTGAATAAGTAGTATTTTTCCTTTTATTTTTCTCTCATATAAATTTTTTCTAAGAAATCCTGAAAACAGGAATGACTGGGGCTAACCTGTCTAGTTATTGATCTAATGAAACTGAAGTTTGCTGCAGTATCCACAACACCAAGAGGCATTCTTTGAACTCCTCCCCATTTCCTTCTCCATTTCTATTTGGAAGTGCTCCTTGTCCGCTTTCATCCTGTGAGGGAGGAATTTTTTGAGCCTGAAATGAAGAAGCAGCCCCTAAGGAGACTTTAATACAGAGAGGTTACAACTCAGACAATAATTTGGGTCAATTTAAATGGCATGTGGGTGTGGGTTTAAATAAATATCTTTAACCTTTAGCTTACTGATGGAACTGAAAATAGATACAGGGTTGGGCATATTAGAAGAAATGTGCCACTGCTGCCAGCATTACTTTGAATAAATAGATCTCTCTTCAGGACTGTCAAACCGGCACCTTTGCCAGTAAGAAGCAATAAGATATTTTTTTTCTTTTTCCTTTTCTATTTTTTAACCAGCAGCTAAGTCTAAAAGGAGCTCTTACTCCTTTTTTCCTTTGGTGGTTTCGTATTCCCAGGCTTGCACTTTGCAATTTTCTTATATCACCTAGACTTTTAATAACATTCATAGATCTTTGTGGCTATTTAATTGCCCAGTTACACCTGTATGTAGACTTTCCCTAACCAGTTATATCCTAGGGGCAGGAATTCGAGCATGTGTTGATCTTACTCAATGTTTGCCATGTTTCAGGCAGGAATTCTGTGAACTGCTTTTTCCCCACGTGTTATTTGTGGCTCGAGAAGTAGAGGAGAGCTCATGGAATTATTTGCTTGGTTTAGAGGCCAAAAAGTGGTGGACCTGCTCTAGTTTAATAATAGTTCTCTCTGGGATGAGCTCTGTCCCTGCTGCCCAGGGAGTAGATGTGGAATAGGTATGAGCTCCTATACTTTGCATTTTCAGGAGGACTGCAGAATTTTGAACAGAATTTGTATACAGACATGTATCTGGTGAAAAAATAAGAAGTTCATTGTTATTTTAAGCTCATAGCAATATGAAAATCTGATCCAGTGTATTGTAATGTGGCAGCTACTCAGTCGTCCCCAAAGAGTTGATTTAAAGTCAGAATTTGCAGGCAGTTGGTGGGAGGAGAAGAGCAAGTTGTTGCATTATCTGTGGGGACTGAAAAACCTTTTTGAAACTCAAATGAAACAAGGAAACCCACAAAGTAAATGTCATGGAATCATTTTCTTAATGTATCCAAGCTGATGGGCGATATTTTGGCACTAAATAACAGTGTTGTAAATGCTTGTTGCATCCTACAGCCCTAACCCAGTCAAGCAGCTGAGTGCCTTTGCTCTTCCAAGCTGCAGCTGCATTTTCTTTTCGAAGATCATGGCATTAACAGCAGTGCAGGTCTCCCACCCTCCGTGAGGATGAAGCTGCAGCATGGGAATTGCCTCGGTAAATAAGGTGCTGATAAAGAACAACCAACTTTAGATCTTGTAAAGGCAGCGAGGTTCCTTGGAGGAGTGCAAAGCTATTTTCAGCTGCTGATTTGCTCATGGAGCATAAATGTAGGCTGATGAAATACGCAGATAATGTTTCATAGTAACCATCTGATAGCTAATAACGGTGAAGAAAAATAGAGTCGTAAGTTTGGCGTGGGCTGCAGTTTTAGTACCATTTCCTTCTGCGGGTTGTTACTACTGGCTGTACCTGCTGAGCAGCAGATATGTAGTTACAAAGTGTGCTAAGGACAAATAAACTCATTTTCACCTTTTTTGCTTGATCAGGTTGGTGCCCCACTACAAACAGGCTGCAGCCTGGTGTTCTGTAACACGTACTGCAGCACCAGCCCCACGTAACTGTGTCACACCACGGAGTGCCACGCTCTGGGGGAAGATGTTTTGGCTTGCATTCCCATAACACACCTTACATTTGCCTGTGCAAAACAGATTGGGAGTGATTCACTAATGTGTGAGTGAAGTTTGCAAGGAACCTCTTTGCGAAGAGCAGCACAGTTGGTCATGGGGTTGTGATTTCATATTTTGTGGGTGTGGGACGAGCTGTGGGGTTGCTGAGGCTGGGGGACAAACTGCAACAAGGTGCCGCCAAGGACAAAAGCTCATGAGCAGAAGTCCAGAGGGTTGGACCTGATTTCACAGCACTGAGACCTTTCAGCATCAATGTTAAGGGAGATGCTTGAGAGAGGTAGAGAAATTCTGCCTTTTCAGGTTATTTGCCTACTCTCTAGTGAATCAAATGAGGAGGAAAATACCCTAGGTGGTTTAGTTGTGTAACTGTTTGCAAAAGTTTCTCAAACCCTTCCCTGAAGCATCTGCTTTTGCTGCTGTCTGATTCAGCTTTATGGTCTAAACAGAGCACGGGTCTGATCTGCTATGGCAAATTCCAAATTCTGAATATCATACCGAATAATCCATAAGTAAACAGTGATACTCTCTGTAAAGCATTAACTCCCAGGCCCTGGGCATTTTTGGCATTTTCATGGCTTTACGTGCATCCCTTTGAAACATCTGCTCTGCTCTGCTCATCAGTGGAGTGTTCAAGGATCTGTCCAGCTAAGGAATGCTGGTCCCTGTGAGCACTGAAGGGCAGTTGTTGTTTTATGTTCATCTGCAGTTCTTGTACGAAGAATGGTCAGGGTTCTCTTCCCTCAAAACAGCAATACTGAACGTGTGTGCCTGTGAGGACCTGCAGGGAGCGGTCTGTGCCTGTGAGAGGGCACATGGCTGTGTGTGGGTGGCTGTTCAGGAGGGCAGCCTGGCTGCTACACAGCATTTTGGGTTACCTGTGCGGAATATCGAGGCAGGTGTCTGTGCGTGCAGCTGCAAGAAGTTAGCACAAACAGCAGAAAAGGTGAATGCTGCAGAATGCCCTCGGGGGGAGTGGTGCACCCTGCAGTGACAAATCCTGTCCTGGCTGCACCACCTGATGTGCAGGAAGCAGCAGCCACTCGCCCTCTGACACTGGCTTGGGATGGGAAGGGTGAGTCCGGGCCAAAGATGTTGCTTATTCATGTAACAGTTTGTGTCAAGTAGGCACTTTCTTGTTCGTTCCTTTTGATCTTTTTTACATACCCTAATTATGGATACAGTCTCAACAAAGATGATAAAGGGCCTCAGGGGTTATAAAACAGGAGGCGAGGTTAAGGAAATTATGTTTATATTCATTAGAATGGAAGAGATTAAGAGGGGTCATGACCAAAGTGTACAAAATCCAAAAAGTATTGAAGAGAAAATGATGCCGTCAGAATATTTAAGAGGGAAGCTGTGAAGACTGGGGTAAGTGGAGAACAGCTGGCATTTTGATTGGAATTGATTGTGGGACATTTTTTCAAGGGTGTTGCTCTTGGTGAGGAAAATTAACTCGTGCCTACATCTCAGGACAGATATGTTGTTGGCCAGAATTATGGGATATATTTTGTAACTTCCTATTGGAATGTCTGAGTGGGTTTGGTTTGGGCAGAGAGTAATGCATTAACAGAGGGATTCACCTTTTGAGCTTGTTTGGAATAATGAGCTGCGGTGCCAAATGTTGGAAGAGGGAAAGTCCCACATTTTCATATTGAAAATGCTTTGTGAAAACGTGTTAATAACTAAATACTAAAGTTATTAACAAACTTGTTAATAACTAATAACTAAAGCGGTGCTGTGGAATAGAAGCTTCTGGGGGCTCTGTGCACAAAGATAATTTTGGGGGACAGCACAGCAAAGAAAGCTTTTCAGTAATGTGTACTGGTGACACACTAAAGGTGTGTGGCCAAGGGCGCCAAAAGATGTGCAGCCACATGGGCTGAAATCAGAAGGACATAGAGGCAAAATCAGTTATGGCTATAAAAGGTTATGAAATTACTTACAAACGCACTGGAAGTAAGAGGAAGGCAGAAGTCCATCAGGAAGAAAGAGGAGCAAATAAATGGACTAGAAGAGAAGACAGAAGTACAAAATGCCATTATTTCACACTGCTCTTCACAGAAAGGTTAATAACTGTGTCAGATCTGTAACAGTGTTCCCTGTAAAAGGGCTTACGAGCAGAGGCAAGAACAAGATAAGGAGTATTTAGGTAACTGTGATATATTTGGGTCAGTGTGGCCTTATGAAATGTACCCACTGAATTATTTACAACTCCCAGAAGCTTATGGAGAATAGGGCAATTGTCAGAATTCTGGAGGAAGGCAAACATAGTACCTGTCATCACAGAGGACACTACAAGGGAAACAGAGATTTGTAAATACCCAAGAAGGTACAGAGCAAATTACCTGCGAGCACATACCTGAGAGCAGCACGCAGTAGCTGACATGCTTTAAGCCCAAACTAATCTGATTTCTTTTTCTGATTGTGTGACTAATACCCGAGAGAGGAGGAAAGCAAAAGCACTTTGCAGCCAGGAGTGTGATGCTCACGGGAGCATCATGTTCTCATACCTGAGAGAAAGCTCAGACTTGTGACTGTCAAAGTTCTTGATCAGTGGATCACTAAATCTCTTTTAGCAGAGCTTCACATGCCCAGGTAGCAAGGATTTCACTGGGCAACAACTAGCATTGGCTGCACATATGACTTTACCAGTCTTGAAGTATATTAATGTTTAACTCAGATGTTGGGGGGTGTGAGAGGTATCTGCATAAATAATTTTGATCAGTTGTTTCAATGATGGACCAAAAAGTACAATTCCAGTGTGGCTGAGCCCCAGTCATTAAAAACGAAACCCAGTTGCACATGCAGAGTTGTTGTGTAGGGAGCAGTGCTTCAGGTGGGCTCGGGGCTGTCACTGTGGACCCTGAGCTGAAGGGTGGCTGCTGTGACATGGTGCTCCTGAAGGATGTGGAGGGAAGCAACAAAACCAGCTCCAGTACCTCTGTTATTAATCTGGGGTCTCCTGTACTGAGAAAATGCTGCAGCTTCACTGAGGGGAGGTGTTGTGGGGCAGGGGACAGTACTCGCACATTCAGGGCTATTCCAGAGCAGCTGCTTAAAACTTGAGTCATGGCCTCTTGTTACCAGACTCAAAACAGGTAGACGGTTTCCTTCATAACAGAACCAAAATTTCACAGTCTGTATGACGTGGAGCAATTTATGCACTGGTAAATCCCGTTACAGTCCTGATTTAGAAAAACACTGAAGCATCTGCTTAACTTTTTGTCTGACAGGTTTTAACAGGTGCTAAAAGCTCTTCCCTGAATGAATTGCTTTGCTGAATCGAGACCCAATCAAGCATATGCTTGTGTTAAGGAAAGGATATATGCAGCGCATAAATTCTCTGAAGGGGGGAGGAATATACATTAGGATATTTTTATATGTCTATTTTTATCAATGCTTTCTCTCAATGGAAATTGCAGACTGCAGTACCATCCTCTTTGCTCTCTCTCCAGCATCCTTTTCCCCGGGGTATTTACTATGAAAAAGCTTTGCCTTGGGCCATAGCCTGTATTGCAGTGGATATCACATACTGAAAACTTACCTAACATTGTGCAGAAATGGGATGGGGGGTGGAGGATGGGGAGCTAGAGGTAAGCCTTTAGAAAGTTTTCTTAAAGATAATTCCTTTCAAACACTCCTCGGGCTTTTGCATAAAGATTGCAGAGTAGGCATTCCAGCAGCTTAGACGAGACCTGGATTTATGCTCTGTAATAAATGTATCCATAGGGTGCTGCGTTGTTGTAATGATAGCAAATGACAGTAAAATTAGGAGAATTAATAATGACCCAGCTGGAATAATTTAGCACTGTGATAAGTAAACTCTAACCTAATACTCGGTGTACTGGCAGAACTATTTACAAAGCACATTGAATGCAGGAGTCTGAGGGGAATCTTCTATAGAAAACAAAGTGAAACCCTAATCACAAACAAATGCCATAGCGTGTCATTAAGAGGATTAAGTGCCTTGAAATTGATGTCTAAGGCATTTTGGTTGATTGTTGCTAAAAATACCACATGCTTGACAATTATCTTCTGTTTGCCATCCTCTCTCCTGCTAGTCTGTCTGTCACGCAGTGTTATCCTTGTTTACCACCCCTGCCTCATACCAGGTTTTTATCTGTGAGGTTTGCAGCTTCGTGCCAGAGCTGATCTGGAATTCACAGTCTGATGTGTTGGCACTGGCTGGTGCCAAACCATTAATACCTGGATAGCGAGGGAGAGGCTGGGTTCAGCAAACACTGGGCTGAAATCAAAACGGAACAGCACATAACTTCTGGAGTTAGCTTTGCAAATAAAAATGCTTGGGTTTTAGTTCAAAATGCTGTATTTTCCCTAAGAAGTATTTTTTACATTGCAGTTAACAAAGTTCTTTAAAAAAAATTAAATTTCATTGAAGCATTTTACAAATAAACGAGTTTTGTATGGACTTGAACTCATAATAGCTTTCTGAGTAATTAGTATTTCTGAAACTTTGACCTTTGGTCTAAGTAACAAATTTTTAAAGGTAGAAAAATTTCTTGCTCTGCCCTGCTTAGTGATTCTTAGCTATTACCTCATTGCTCTGTGCTTTGCTGAGAGGAGGAAGCTGCAGATGTATTTAGGCAAATCGGATATTTCTGAGGGAAAGCCTGGAAAGTAGCATCGTTGTGTGTGAGTGTCACCATATGGATCATTTCCGATCTGCTCAGGCTGTCAGGGAAGGAAGTGTTGCACCAAGCTCCCAGACACACGACAGGAGCCGTGGTTCTTCCATGGCTGTTTAATGTGTGCCGGCTGATTGCAGCCTGAGCAGAACAGGCAGCAGGGAAAGCTCCAGCTCTGATTTAAATCCGAGAATTAGTGGGGAGCCTTGCCCTCAGTGCAGGCGGCCATGGGATTTGTGAATGTGGGTGGGACCTTCTCCTGCAGCCCCTGGGATGTCCTGGATGTGGGCATGGAACAGCTCCGGCTCCAACCTGATTTCACAGTCTCACTAGAAAAATCACCCCTTGTCATTCTGGGAGCACTGAATTATCCTGGCAAAAAAGTGTGTCTTCTGCATCGTGGGTTGGGTGTGGGCAAATTCTTCTGGCTTTTCCACTTCAGTGTCTTTTAGCCATGCAATGCTGGGTTGTTCTGAGTTGTGCTGCTTTTGTAGTCAGGGAAAATTGGAGCTGAGGGATACTGGCATGTCTGCCCTGTCAGCAGGAGGATCAGTGGTCCTGCATAATCTGAGAAAAGACAGAAGTCTCTTGTAGTGTGAGAGCTACACATGGACAGAGGAACCTCAGGTTTTGAATTAGAAATTTTGGGGTTTGGCTTTTCTTTCCCCTGTATCAGTTTTATAATAATAATAATATTTACAACAACAATTCTAACAAAAATAACTGTCCTGAATCTGGCCTTGTGAGATGCAGATATTTAAAGCCAGATTATTGTCCCCCAAGACTGAGGTTCAGACATTTCATGTTTCTGCAGAAGTGCTGCAGGAAAAAAAAATAAGGACAGCAAAGTTTTAAACTGGAACAACCCATTCCTTCTCACTAAAGATGAGAAGCCAAATCCGCTGACCTGCTGCCTCTCTCTCATGGATACTTCTTCCCTTCCTTGGCAATATAATTACAGCATGGTTTGAAGTTCAGACTGTAATCTGGATGTGATCATCCCATTTTGAGGATGCCTGAATAAATAAATATTGACTGAAATCCTAGTTACTGTCTCCATGAGCGCTGCCTCAGAGCTGCCTCTTCAGGTTAAACTTGTGCACTCTGCAGACCTCAGTCAGAGAGGGATTTTAGCCAGGCCTGAGGGAAAGTGAAAGTGACAGAAGTCTATCCTGTCTCCTGCTGATGGGGATGGTGCTGCAGTTCTCCAGTGATCCTGTACCTGCTGAGAAAGTAACGTATTTAAGGAACATGAGCGGGAAGGGAAGGTGTCTGCTTGGTGAAAGACGCTGCCAAACAGAATTAGGATTTGTGTCTAGACAGCAATCAAAATCAGCCTTTCATCCTACATCAAGGTAATATACAAATTGTTCTGTGAGCATTAGTAAGTTAATTGTATTACTTTGAGGATGCATGCATAAATAAGCATTGAATATATTTGCTATCTTGCAAATGGAAATGAAGCTAAAATACCAGCAAAGGTGGAGACTCCTCACTACTGTTTTTTCTTAGCCCTCCTGTTCTGGCTGTGAGCTGGATTGTTTTGGGTCACTGTTTCCCTTTTCAGTTGATTTAACCCAGTGTAATCCTACATTCAGTGAGCAGTTAGATGACCAGGTGAGTGCAATCTTCATAAATTATTAAGACCAGTGGAAGTCCCTCACACTGCACAAAGGATTTTGGCTGCAGAGCAGTAAAGGAGATTGCTCTGAGTCACAACTGGCCTCTTTATAAAGAAAAAAGAAATAAAATATTTTGAAAAAACTAAATGTAACAGACTATAAATTAATGTAGTTGTATATCAGAACAATCCATTAAACACACACAATCTGCTGAGAGATGCTACAGTATCACTCACTGCTCTGTAAGTCAGTACATAAACTTGTTTTTAATTTTTTTTGGCAGACTTATGAAGCCAATTATCCTGGTAATAAATATTCAGCTTTAATGGGCAAGTAAATAATTAATGTTATTGCCTTTGCAAATTTAGCTTTTCAGTTATAAATTAACATAATTAAAATAGTAATGTTTCAGTACGCATTTTACCAGCCAAAATCTAAATCAAGCAATTAAACTGTAGGTTTTTCACATCAAATGAGTTCAGTTTATAATGATACAAACTGTGGGCATAAATTTGCTTTTCATGGTCCGATTCATTATAGAAACATGAAGATAAAATATTCTGCAGTAGATGTAATCAAGTATATTATTTGAAAAACCATTAATATATACTTTAACTACTTTTTGTTGTCCTTTCCCAGTGAAATAGGAAGGGGAAAGCACATTTCCCACGAGTCTCTGGCCTGGCAATAATTGCCTGTGTATAATTGTAATGGCCACTGTACAATGGCTGTCAGTGCATAGTGGCTGTCACATCTTTTGGATTGATTGGAAAACCACAATGCACAGTATGGATCTGAAAAGGAAAAAAAAATTTCTCTGTAGTCATTAACTTAAAAAACTCCAGTCTGAGTAACACAGGTTGCAAATTTGATCGTACACTTTTCCTCCTCTACTTATTGTTTTATATTTTTTGTGAGGAGTGTGTGCTGTCCTCCCGTGTCAGTGTTCCAGCTTAGTGAGCAATCAGAGCACAAAAGCTTTTCTTGATGAGAGGAGATGAGTTAGTAGCAACATGCAACTGTTTCTACTCTGAATGCAGCTCAGAGCTGGTGAAATTCAGCCCTTTCCGTAGCTGATCCCCAGGAGCAGAGTGTCTGGCTGTAACTTCAGGCTGGCTCAAGGATTCAGGAGGTTGCATCAAAATTTCTGAATTTTCTTGTGAGGTGAAACTGTATGACTTCTAAAAATTAGAAGTCTCAGGGATATCAGACTGTAGGAACTTGAGCCCTTCTCTATTTTATTTTAAACTGGGGATGTCACAAGAGCATTTCAGTTTGTATGACTGGTGTCAGTTTTTGACTCTTAAAAAGACTACATTTTGTTAGAAATGGGAAAAGCTCGGAAGTGGCTCTGACATTTACCTAGAGACAAGGACACACACAGATGAAAACTTCAAGTCTGAAAATTTGGTCAGGGAAGTCCTGAAAGCTTGTGCTCAGAACCCAGAACTACAGACATTTCTGGTCTTGCAGTCTTCACAGATTATAATTTATCATGGGTTGAACAGTCTATTTATAACTCCTCAAAATGCAGCATTTTACAAACTGCCAAAGGTTTGCAGATTTGCAGTGAAAATAATTTCTTGATGCACAGGCTTGCCCACATCCAAACTTGCTCATTGACATTTCTGCAAGCTGTGATTTCGTAGCCCTTTTGTGTCCCAGAACCTAGTGGGCAAATTTATCCCTGGCAAAAGCCCACTGGACTCACTGAAGTCACACCAAAAATAAATTCAAGTCCATGAATTTTATTTCAGTGGTGTTCAGACTGTTTGCAGTGCTATGCAAATAGGTAGCTGCAGGCTTTTTTGCAGTATCAAATTGTTTAAGATTTAGTGGACTAAAAAAACTACCTTTGAGGTGAATTTGTGCTAGTTGGCTTAAATACACGCAGAGCTGCAGTATGGTTTTGACAACATTATCTGAAGTTTTAGAAGGACTTTAAAAAGAAGAAAAGCATGCTAAACTGTCATGCATGGTATCTGTGGGTTTTTATTTCCAAAAATATTTTAATTGGACACAATTAAGTGCTGGTGTGATGAGCTGTGGGTGGGAGAGCAGCGATGGCACAGGCAGTTCTCCTGTAAGCACTGCTAGCTCTCTGTCAGTGTGAACCTTTAGGAAATACAAATTCTTATCAGTGAAAAGGCCAATTTCTGTCTCAAATGCTGCCCTGTTAGAAGTAGTTTAAATCTGTATTTAATTATTATACTTTAGCCGTGTCTAGATTTAGATGGGGTTGAGGTTTCTTTGCCAGTTGTGGCTTAAATGAGTCTTTTCATGTCATGCCAAGCTGTACCTGGGTTTAATGACATATTTCTGGCTGGGGTTTGGCCCTGGAGTCAGCAGCCTTGAGCCGAGTCTGACAAGAATCCAGCCTGTTCTGTAACAAGGGTATTCTAAACTCCTGACGTTCGATGGTCCCCTTTTAGCTGTTTTGGTTTTCAGCACAAATCAAAGATTGCTCTGAGGCACCTGAGCACTGAAGGCAGTTGAGGCACTGCTGTTCAGGCTGCCTCTGCCAGCTGCTGTATTTCTGCTCCGTTCCTTAGGATTTACAGCACTTTAAGGCAGCGTTTCCCCACGGAAGCACTGTGACACTGCCGTATTTTATGGGTGAATTAAAGTATTTCAGGTATTCGCTGACTTTGTCCAAGTCCAGCAAATTTTCTCCCTCTGAGAGCAGGAGGTGTTTGCATGGGTGAACTCGAGATCTCTCCCATGTGGAGGCTGAAGAGGGATGTTTGTGTGTGTGTGTTTGTGTTTGAAGGAGAGAGAACATTAAGGGAGTTGTGATTTGCAATTGCAGGTGCATTGTGGCTGTGCAGTGGAAGGCCAGCTTCTGGGGCTTCTCTTTCCTTGCATCAGCTTCTCCAAACTCCTGACACTTTTCCTGGAAAGCTTCAGCATCCTCCCACAGCCCCAGGTCTGCTCTGGCCTCTTCTTGGCTCGTTTTTTACCTGCTCACCCTTTTCTAACCCCTGATGCTGTGCCAGGTCACATCGTGTCCTGTCCTGCATCCTCCTGCTCTGTCCTTTCTGCTGAAATTAAAGCATTTAAAGGCTCCAGGGCTTTACCAGGCTTCTCTGCTGGTTACCAGTTCAAATTTAGTTTCTTTCTCTTCAATTATACGGTCCACGTAGGAAAAAGGGCATTTTGGAAGTCAGGCTGGTGTTTTTCAAGTGTCATTGAATTTGATACACTCTCCAGGCTAATAGATCTCTGCACTGAGAGCGGGGCCTTTCTGTGTCATTCATGTGCTTTTTTCACTCCTACCTTCCCTGGGGTTCTAAGAGCTGCAGCAACGGGTAAGACTTGGTAAACAACAAATTTATCCAAACTTTTCAATGTTTGCAAAATGACCAAAACACAATTGTGTCTCCTAATACAACTAAAGTTGGCTTAAAGCATCAAAGGAGAAAGAAATTGATCAAGACATTCAGCAGAGTTTGATGCAGTGTGTGGCTTTTAAAAGAAACAGTTTGAGAATAATAACCTGAATTTACCTTGCTCGGATTCTGGCTTGACACATGACTGACAGCTGTGTGTCCTCCAGGTGCCACAGAATCCAATATACTTGCATTTTCTCTAACATTTGGGGTACCAGCTTATCCCAGTGTGTTCCACAGAGATAAACAATAACGTTACAGAGTTAAGTGACTTTGGAGATCAGTAACTTAAGCAAAGGAAGAAAGGTTTTCTTAGCAGTGACATTGGATAGTAGATGGAGGTATATGCATTTCTTTATTAATTTTCCAACAGGATATGGGTTAGAAGTGGCAGTAACATAAAACAAAAATCGCTGAGCAGTGACAGATGAGGACAGCAAAGGCAGTTGTTACTTCTGACATTGTTAATGCAGGCCCATCATAAAACTCACTCTGATTCAGTCAGAGTAGAGTGCAGCCAGTGGCAGCAAGGGTGGGAAGTTGTATCTGAAATGTTCCAAAGAGAGAGTCTCTCAACCAAACTAAATTAAATTAAAAGAAAAAGAAAAAAAAGGAGAAAAAAATGAAAAAGGCAAAAGCACATCTGAAGAAGATACAGAGAAGTCAGTTTTGGGTGGCAAAATAGGAATGTGCTGAGTTCAAATGAGATTATCGTTAATAGTGGTCAAGTTAATACCTTTGATAGAGAAGTATAATATGTGTATAAAAAGCTTATACTTTAATGTCCTGATCCTGTAATAGGATCCACCTTTGTGCTGTCAGCTGTGGTAAAGAGATGTGAAGGTATTTGGACCTTCTAGTAATAAACAGCATTCTTCAACCTGGAATGTACCTGAATTACAGAACACAGAAAATACATCCCAGAATAGTTTCAGGGCACACTGCTTGGGTAAGCTTTTGTTGGGATGGTTCAAAAATATTTTTTTCCTCTGGTTGGCATAATTCTGTGTTGTTGCACAGGTTGATAAATTTTGTTTCCCTCGGGTCAGGTAGGGTTTTCACAGCACCCACGCCCCTGCAGCGCTGTGGTTGCAGAGTGGAGCCCTCGCCCTGGGAACACCCTGGCAGAGGTGTGTGGATCTGTGAGCCACAGGAGGAGAGGGGGAGCTGGAAAAGTGATAATCTGTCCCAACTTCTGCAAAGCATCTGTCCCTGGCTCAGGGTAAAAGCGACGAAGAGGATAAAGGAGAAGAAAGGCACTGACTTTGCCTTACCAAGGAGTTAAGGACTCTGCCATCCTAAATTTGGAAATGAAGCTTTTTAGTGAGCTGGGAAGTGAGTTAATGTTGATGTCCTGTGCTTGGAGCTGGAGAAACGTGTTTCAAATTTGTGATGAAGAGACCTGCTTGAGCCAGTAACTGTGAAAGTGAGAGCTGTGGCTTAACGGTGACACTGAGATGAGTGACGGCATTGTTTCCTTGGTAGATTCCCGTTTTAGGTTAGAGTAAGAGGAAATCCACTTAGATATTGTTCCATCAGTGAAGGCTGTATCACACAGCTGCCTCTGGTACAAACCTGTCAGCTCCTGTTGGGAGAACTGGGTTCATTTCATTACTCAGTTATTTTGATGATCTGTCTGGTTAAATGGAAGGTGTTTGTTACTCACCGTTGAAGTGAGTTCAGCATTGGTTTGTTTTTTTTTTCCCCGCACAAACGAGCTTCCAGCTCTTTTATAGCATTATTTGACAAGGACATATGCATGGCAGTAACTTCATCATTGCTTTCAATTGAACTGGCAGAAGAAACAATAATCTCCTGAAAGAGCTTCAGTACAAGGGCGGATGTAAACGTCTGAGGAGCCCAAGAGATCTTATTTTATAGTCTAAGCAGACTGTAATAGTAGGAGTAATAATAATAAAAACACTTAATAGTGTAATGCTGCGTTGGCAGCTGGAGAGTTAGACAGTAGCCTGCAACTTAATGCTTTTGAACTTGAGAAGCAGCTTTGGTTAAAACCAAATGCCTGCTGAAGAAAGGAGTTTTTATTTTTTCAAATTGGAGATATTTCCATGGCATTTTTTGGGTTCATTTTCAGGAAGTATTTACTTATGTATAACAGCAGCAAAACCTGTGCAGTGTCATAGCATTTTGTAACACAGCAAGATATTAACCACACTCTTGAACTCATAATGTAACATTGATGCTATTATGATGGGAATAGTTCGTTCAACAAGGATGATTAACCACTTATTTCCTTTTTCCTGGATACCATTACTTT
This sequence comes from Bombycilla garrulus, assembly GCA_013400315.1. NCBI lineage: Eukaryota > Metazoa > Chordata > Aves > Passeriformes > Bombycillidae > Bombycilla > Bombycilla garrulus. The sequence continues at coordinate 1,092,792 of VXBU01015487.1, forward strand.
GTACTTGGATGACAAAAATCAGTGCTGATCTTTAGCATCATCACAGTAGTCTATTCTATTAATCTCAGTCAATGTATTCTTTATTTTATTATTGCCTGCATTCTTTAATTGAGTTCATTTCCCATCACACCACCAGCCTCCACCAAATTTCTAATGGTGGGTGTTAGCACTTGAATTTCAGCTCTCCGATTTCACTATTTGTTTTGTTGGCAGGGAAGGGAAAAAAAGCCTCCAAACTGCTGAGTGCCAGTAGTGCTGATGACTTCTGTTTTATTTATGTTTTGTACTGAGCCATGGTGAATGATAAAGTGTGTCTGGGACACGGCTGTGGGCAACACTTTCAGTGTTACAGTTGGAAACCTGCCAGAGTTGCATTGCTACCTATTTTTTACCATTAGCCTTCTGGAAGGAGGGATTCAAAGTCTCATTTTATTCCCTTCTTCACCTGTGTCACCTTTGCAGTAAATTAATGTGAGATCTTTACCAGAGATGGAGCTGAGGGGGTGAGCTGTCTCTGCCACAGCTTCCCCTGGGCTGGAGCGAGAGGAGTCAGGAGCATCCTCGGGGATCAGGGAGAGCTGGAGCCTTGGTGGGGTTGTGCTGGTGCTGTCCTGGAGCTCAGCAGGAAGCTCTGAGCTGGATCCCCAGGAAAAGGCAAAAAGCAGCATTGTTCCCTGCTCAGCTGTGTGGGGACTCGTGGCCGAGGCTGCAATTAGAGGATACACCTGCTAATGAATTGGTGTAATCCCCTGCTGTGCTCAGAGGCTGCCGGGGGATCTCTTTTCCTGCGTTTGCAGAGGCAGGTGACCTTGCTAAATACTTAGCAGTAAAAATGTGTTTTCCCTTGCCTGTGTTTCACAGCCTTTCTTCTGGCTCTTCCAGTGGAGCTCTTCTTTGTTAATTGAAAATATTTACCCAAGTTTAATTTTAGGGGAAGAAGGAAGTTAGAAAAATATACATGAACATGTTCCATATGTGTCGTACACATCTACATGAATGCACGCACATATGGAATTCTGATTTCTTCACGGCCACGGTAGCAAAAAAAATAAAACAAATTTAATATTTAAGCAAGGAGTTATGTTTTCAATTATTTTTCAGTCACCAGCCACTTTAAATATTGAATCTTTTCTACGCCCAACTAATTTATTCAATTGCAGTTAGGTAGATTGTAATTAATTTTTGATGAGACAAACTAATACTAATTGGAATATCTACTACACTGTAATATTTGCTCACAGATGTGTTGTTTAGCTTCTAGATACCTCTTTTTTTGCCCTTGCTGAAGTTGCAAATGCTCACCAGTTTTGCCACAAGGCCCAAGCTGCACCTTAAGCTGCATGATACACAGATTTAAGGATGAGTGTGCTGGGTCACGGGAGAGTCCAGCCAGCTCCTGTCCTCACCCCGACGGGGATCAATAGTTGTTACCTAAAGACAAGAATTAAGAACAGGGCAAAGGTACAGCAAAGCTTCCTGAGAGACAGAGAGTCTCCCAGACTCCATTGATTTGTGGCCTGGAAACATCCCAAGATAGAAATGATATCTTCAAATTTAATGTTTGAGCTTATTTGTTACATCTAAAGTATATAGTTATTTTGTATAATTCATGCTTTCCACCAGCAAAGGACTGAGATTCCTCCAAGGGAAATACTCTCTTTTTACTGGAAAAATGTCTTGTGTGCCTTTTCTGATTAATGAGAACATCCATATGCCGGCTTTTGTGAGTGGAAGACGGATCTGATACCACTTAACTATGTTAACTGAATGTAAAAATCTGAAGTTGTGGGATAATGAAAGTAATTTGCAGTTTGTCGGCGTGTTCCCTCTGATCAAAGACAAGTGGGGGAGCACAGCAACTTAGAAACAACACAACAAAACCGTGGGATTTGTAGGACATGGGGCATTTTTGCAAGTTCAGACTTGGTTTTGTTTCAGGTAGGAGCAGTCCCAGCTCCTACGGCAGGTGTGGACTGAAATGGAGGAATTTTCTGTCAGGATGGATTTGGGGTGGAAAGGATCTCAAAGCCTATCCAGTTCCACACCCTGCCATGGGCAGGGACAGCTTCCACTACCCCAGGGTGCTCCAGGCTCTGTTCAGCCTGGCCCTGGACACTGCAGGGACACAGGGACAGCCACAGCTGCTCTGGGCAGGCTGTTCTCACTCTGCAGCTGCAGGATGCTCCTGAGGCTCTGGCCTTGGCAAGGAGGTCAAGAAAGCATCGTGGCAGCTCTGTGGTGGGCTCTCCAGGGACTGTGACTGTGAGAGGGAAACAGCTGGGCACTGACCATCAAGTCAGGAGTGACTTACTGAATGTGGAGGAGGTTTTTCTGCAAAACTGTGCAGCTTTAGGCAACATGAATGGCATACTTTTCTTTTTCTTAATTACATTTTTTCTTCTTTTTTTTTTCCCCCGTATGGTTCTGAGCCAGCACAAATTATAGCTCATGAGGGTATCCACGCATTTATCCTCTGTAGCTTTTTACTTTACTGGGCTGGTCCCTGGCCTGGCTCCCTGCCTCTGTGCTGTGTGATGCACATCAGCAGAGTGTGGAGGAATCACACTGCCTTCAGACTGGAGCATCTACACTTTGGAAACCTGGCCATTGATTTAATTGGATTAAGTTGCCCCATCTCAGTTATATCATGAGATGAGAACTGTGCACGCTCACTGCATTTTGTCACCAATAAAGTTGTTTTCACCTCCATATCCACGCCTGCTCTTACTCCTCCTCTTTCCTATTGCTGCATATTCATTGGCAAACTGTTCTTAACAGGAACTTCCACAAGCCCCCCTTTCCCAGCCTGAGCCCAGGCCCTGCGCTCAGGTTGCTGTGATGATCCTCTCCTGTTGCTGTTACTGCCTCTACTCGAGGCTCTGGGTAATGCACAAAAATGTAGCACTGACTTTCTTTAGTGACTATTCTATGTTACAGTTTACGAGTAGAAATGAAAAAGGAATTGTAGCTGTGGTCTCTGGAGATAAAATCCCTTAAAAGCAGTAGAATTAGGTGTTACTGCTGCCTGCAGATCAAACGGGTGCAGCATCAGCCATTCCTGTGCCCGTAAGTCACTCAGCAGCCATTGGAGTTGGCAGTCTGATTTTTCATGGCTGGCCTGGAAGAGGACAGGAGCTGTGAAGATCCACTTTTGTCCTTCATGTCTGAGTTCAGGAGAGGCAGGAAGTCTGCAAGTGTGCACAGTAATCACAGTGCTGAGGTCTGCCAGCCTGTCTCCTGTTGTGGGTGCCCCGCAAGGTGTTGTGGAGCCTTTAGAGGAGTATGTAACATATGAGGTCCAGTAAAGTAATTAGTGTTGAATAAAGTAAATCTGTTTGGTTGTTGTGATCTGTGTGACTGTGTGTGCTGTGTGCACATCAACCAAAAAAAAAGGAAAAAAAAATATATATATTTGTGTTTGTGTGTATAAAAAAGGCACAATGATGGATACTTCCAGTATGCACAGTTTCATGTACTGGTTGCTGAAATCTTCCTTCTTGCAAGCCCAAACCCTAATGTATTTTCCAGATAGGTGTAACCTGTTCATGGGTTCAGGGTTTCTTCTGAAGATGTAATGGGATTTTGGGGTATCTGGAGCTGCCATGGGCTTTCTCCTCTGAGGGAAACCTCTTGTGTATCTGGAGTTTTTTCCCTTTGTTTTTTATAAAATCCTGGGCAAAGTTAGAGTATCTTCAAGGCTGCTGAGTTAATCTTAGAAAAGCATTTCTGGGTGTGGTTTAAGGCTGTGAGCCATGGATAATTTTGACAAAGGGAGTTCAGATCCAGGTCTTTCCTCAGCCCTCACCTGTTTTGTGCTGCTGTGCCCAGGTTTGCTTCACAGGCTGTATTATCTGGGTGGGGAAGGATGATCCTTAGAGTCTTTCCCATCTGCCAGGGATTAGGGATGAGCATTTGCACTCCTCAGTGCAGCTCTGAGGTTTCTGCTTGCTGGCGCTGCTGCTGCTGCTGGTGCTCACCTCCATCGCTTCTCTCACCTGGTGTCTGCAGTGAGGCCCCACGTCCCTGCTCAGTGCCTGCGCCTCACCTCTTGGAAACTCTGAGCACATCCAGCAGTGACAGCGGGCTAGAAAACGTGGTGATGCCGAGCCCCCTGCTCCCAGAAAACCCCAGGACATTCAGTAGTCTCTGACAACAGCCTTGGAGGCAGAACTTTGGGAACTGCGGTGTGTTGGGCTGGCAGTCATGACTTCCCATCTGCTGTGAGCTCCTAAGCTTTGAATTTCTTGAGTAAGAGCCACTTTATCGTGCAGAGTATTAACTCTGAGGTGATATCTCTGCTTTTAATATGAAAGTCTTGTTATTCTTCAGAAATACCATAATGAATTAAAATATTCCTTATGGAGAAATGCATTACTTACTTTTGTGTTCCGATATTGGACTGGAATAAAAAGCAGCCAGGCTGTCATTCATTTCCTGGTCTAGGGACACTATAAAAGTACTGTAAAGCAAGAATGGCTTTGCAGTACAGTTCTTGAATTCAATGATTGCCCTCTGAAGGTGCCACACATGATGGATTGTCACAGACTCTCTGTCCTGCCTTGACATTTCATTCCTATCCAGTGTTGTCTTGTGTTCTGCTCTGAATCTGCCAAACAACTGACCCTAGAATTTAATGCCACACCTTCTTCTCTTCTCTTTTTCTGAACAGCATCTTCTGCAGCTGAGGCTCTGAAATACTGGAGGACACTGCATCTTCCTCAGGGACACGGGCAAGGGAGAGCTGGAGCCTCTGGGGGGCTCGGAAGGGAATTGTGGTTGGTGGTCGCCTGAGGAACTTACCTTCACCCCAATGCTGCTCTGAAACGAGTCGTGTTCAACAGTCAGGTTTGGTAAGGTATGTATTTTTTCACCTACTCTTGTATTTTTACTCTTTTCTGAATGTCTACATGTGGGGAAAACAGAGCATTAGCAGCCTTTGAGTTTATTGCTGTATTCATGCCATGCTCATACTGTGTCTGTAAATAAGCTTTGCTCTCCCTGAATTTAGAAAGCATTCACCAGGGGTGAAGTGTTTTTATTGTCTTGGGCTTGAGGGGGTGTCTGTTTACGTGAAGTTCTTTATTGAACAAAATGCTCGGTGGTGGTTGTGTGTTGCTGCTGGTGATGGATACTTGGTGATAGGAATCCATGTTTCGAAAATCCCACTTGTTGTGTTTCACTAATGACTGTAATTCCGAGGGTCAGAGGTGGGGGGGAAAAAAAAGGAGATGGAGTAGCCTACTTGTAATTCAGCCCTGTGCTTCATTTGTGCTTTGTGTATTCTCACTGTTTGCAAGGAATGGAAATACCACTACCAATTTCCTGCATAATCTTATTCCCCCTTTGTTGTGTAGCACTTAGAATTTTTGCCTGTGTGAGTGTTCTCATACCCACGCAAATGTTGCCCTGGCTGTAATGGAACTGTAGCAAGGGAGTATGCAACCATTTTCTAACAAGAAACTGAAGGCCAGGAGGTATTGTTGATGTAGATCATGCTAGATGAGATTTTAGGGTAATATAGTCTCTGATTCAATGGCTTCTTTTATCTGGGTTGAGTTATTTCTGTGAAAGCAATGTTTTCTGATCAAAAAAAAAAAAACAAATAAAAAGACAACAGATTTAAAGCAGTGGTTCTCAGTAGAGTGGTATCAGATGATATTATCCTTTTTCATTTAGCACATGGGTATTGACTTCCTGTGTATGACTGAACCAGCACTATAATCTTGTTGAGAAAAGTACAGCAGCAATATAACATCTGTGCTTGGTGTTAGTGGAGGAGCGGGGAAGAGAAGTCAAGACTTTCTTAAAAGCCTCTAAAAGAAGCCACAATGCAGGTGAATGTACATTAGTTCTCCTGCCTTTGATCTGGTTGTGCTTGCCATGTTAGCTCTGGAAACTGTGGCCTCAAACTCTTATGCTCCAGCAGAGCTCTGCCAGTGCCTGGCAATTGCAGGGAAAAGTTGGTTGGAACAGCTTAAATTGGGTGCTTAACTTTTAAATGTTGAGGGTCAAGAAAGGTCTGTTCCAACCACAGCATGTGCTGTTAATTTGTACAGGAATTTCAGGCAAACAAGACGGTTGCCAGGGCGAGGTTCCCGTCATTACAGCGCAGCACAGCTCTGCTTGTCTGCCTGCTCTGCTTTCTGGAAGAAAAGCTTGTTAAACATTGCTCCTGCCTTTATTATCCTCTTCACTTCTGTTTATTTCCAAGCTACTGCTCTTGTGATTATAACACTTAAAAGGGAAGGTTGTAGGAGAGGTATTTCATAATCAAGAGAGCTTCTTGACTCTTGCAGAGAAAAATTTGGCACTGTTAGAATGCAGAAATCACAGCAGTTTTGTTTATTCCTTGTTTGGGTTTGAGATTTCTGAGTTGAAATATGTAAATCTTCTTGCAGTGAGGGTGAGGGAGTTTTGCTGGGTATCCAAGGTGTCCCAGGGTGTGTGAGGATCTGCTCCAGAGATGTTGGTTGCTGGTGTGACCATGGTGCTGCTCCTGCCTTGGACAGGGGGATATGAAATGAACTCCCCTGTCATTCCTGAGCCAATCCAACTCTCACTCCAAGGCCTATACAATTGATTTGTGTGAAACTATTATTAAGGCATTAAACTCTAGGTTGGACTTTGATTATACTTTTGCATTCTACTTTGTGACCATCAGATATAAAATTTGGTTCTTATTTAAATCTCACACTTGTGGAAACTTCATCTTTAAGAAGAACACTGCAGGTTGAGAAGGTTGTGGTAAGCTATAAAGATCTGGCCAAACTGTTGTTGCTCAGTAAAGTAGATGAGGCCTTTCTGTATTGATTCTCTTCATCTTGGGGGCTCGTGAATACCAGAGTACTTGACTGCCATCAACTTTATCTCGTCCCACAGCACCCTTGTAAGACAGAAGTGCTACTTATCCCCATTTTGTAAATGATGAACAAGAAACAGTCACTTCTAGGTCACTTTTAAGTGGCAAACATCTGTCCCTGGTTTTCAGGCAGTGGAAGTGCACAACTGCATCCGATGCCCGCAGCTGGGGGCACACAGCCCTGGCTGAGCACAAGATTTGGATGTGGATCTTCCTGAGGTCACTGCTCCCAGCTCATCCAGTTTCTTCCATGTGTCCCGCTCTCCCAAGTAGAGAGGGTTTTAATTAAGTGATTACGGTAACACTTAATGACATCGAGACACAACGTTTCCCTCCCTATCTCTACAGAAAACTGAAACATCTGTTCAGATAATGTGAGCTGAATTAATTCAATTTTGCAGTAGAGTGTTTGCTCACGTGAGAGGAGCCGATTCCCTTTTAGCAACATTTATGAAATTGTGTTGGTGGTAATCTTGTTGTGTGAGGAATCAGTTTAGATGGATCTGCAGATAACATGCAGAGCAGTATAGGTTTTTCTGAAATTGTCCATTTTTAGATTAGTAAAATCCTATTAGTAAAATGCTCTGTTAGGCTGAAAAGGCACATTTGATAAATATGTAAGAGAAATTTTAAAGTAGCCATTAAACATAGTTAATAAATTTTATCTTGCAAGTAGAATTGGAAAAAAAACCTGTTCATTTAATATGTTTTATGGCTCTCATAGCAATTAATTGTCTTCATTACATGAACATAAATTCCCAGTGTAATTCACCTTTTTCAGATTAATTGCTATGGAGATTTTCCCTTTGCTTTGTTTAGACTAGTAATATTATTTCTCTTTTCTAAAAGTTGCATCTCAACATCACATCTTTTACCTTTTCCAGATGTTCTGTAAATCAGTTCCAGTTTAAAAAACTCTCTTTGTGCTCCAGGCCAGTGCAGGGGTGGTGCTGCAGCTGTGACGCTCTGGTCAGGTGGAGCAGAGACCTCAGGGAGCAGCAGAGCAGTGTGCAGGTCTCCGTCTCTCACTCGTTGTATTATGTGCTCTGATTAAAACTTACTGTTTCTTTCTTCAAATTTTTCTTGTTTCTTAAATGATTTCATTTCTGAAATCAGGAAAAAACCCTCTGATTTTATATGCCTGTGGATTTGGCTCTCACAGTAAGACTCTGGTGCAACTTTTCAGTGTCTTTGCTGAGGGGTACAGATGGCTGTGTCTGAAAAATTGTCACTAAAATTTTGGGAAAATTTTGGTTGGAGCATCACGGGATTGCTGCTTGAATTCCCCAAATTAAATTAAAAGCTGTATTTTCATTAAAGTCTTTATTCCCCTGGATTGAATTTGCACACCAAACAGGACAAGAGGATGGCATGCAGAATCATGTTTTACATAATTTTTTTATCAGAGAGCAGGCTGATCTTGTTTGCATGAGTAACATTTATGCAAATGTTTCCTGGTGTTCCTCTGGACTGTTTTGCCAGGGTGAGGAAATAAAACTGCTATTACATGTGCGTGTTTTTGTTGCAAGATCAGCAGACTGGCTGTTTAGGTATCAATTCCCTTGATGACATCACTTCTGCAGCCCCATTCACTCGGCTTCTCCTGACAGGGCTTTTATTGAATCCATCAACCTGACACATATCAAAGCACAATTTCTGATAACAAATAGCTTGTTGTAAAATGCATTAAAAAGGTGATAGCAGTGGCAGAACTGAGTTGAATTTCTGAAAGAAAATAAGAAACTCCAAAACCAACATAAGATTCTTAAGATAGCAATCACAGAACAGTAATATAATAGTCTTTTACCTGTTCTCCTGAAGTACTGAGGAGTCAGTGGCTCTGTCTGAAGTCATACAAATGGCCTTGCTCCTCGGCTGGCAGCTCTGCCTTCTGCCCTCTGATGTTTGTAGTGGTGCTTCAGAGAGCGTGATGAAGTTGGATGATTGTTTTCTTCTGGAGACCTTTCCCCTGGGAGGAGCAGCAGCCTCCTTGTGATAACTCTGCACTGCAGAGATCTGGAGACTGAGGAGTGGGAAAAATGCTGGCTCTGAGTGGAGCACACATTCCTTCTCTCAGAAGACAAAGCAATTTGGAGCCCCTTGTCCTCTGCAGAGCTGCTGCTTGGCTGCCCACAGGTCTTAGGCAGAGTCCAGCCAGGGTGGAGAAGGGCCTGTGTTCCTTTGGGCTGCAGATGTTTTGAAATGCGCTGCCTGAAAACCTTTGTCTGAGAACAGATTTTCTCTGTCTCCTCACAACCTTCTCCCATCTGTTTTGCTCTCTTCATCCTGCTTTTCTATTCCCTTTGGTTTTGCATCTCCCAGAGGACAAGCAGCTCTTGGCAGGGCTGCCTTTGCACCAGTTCTGCTCTCGCTCTGCCCAGGCTCGCTTACCTCTGATTTTTGGCTAGCATGCCCTGTAAAATCCTAGCTAACAGTAATCGTGTGTTTTTCTCTGTGGCAGGCCTGCTTTCTGGATAAGTATCCACTGACGGTTTGCAGCCTAGCAGAGAGGAAGAAGAGGGCAGCCAACAGTTGATGTGGAAAATTAATTATGAACTGCCATTCTCCTGCCATGTAGTTAAGGCAGTTCTGCATTGCAAGCTTTACATCCAGCTGTGTGTCTCCTTCCTCAGATAGTGGGAGTGCTGCCAGCACAAAGCTTAGTGGAGAATGTCACATATGGGACTGATCACTCAGGATGCTCTGGAGCCTTTACTGCTCTGCTTTCAGCTGTGACACCACCCAAGGAGTAACTTTTTACCTTTTGTTGGATGAATGTTTAGCTTAATTGTGCATCCAAGTTGATAAAGATTTGTGTGTGCGGTGGGGAAGTCACCCCTGTCCCCTCCACAGTCCGAGAGCAACATTGTGTTCCAGTGTCATGGTGACTTGGAAACATTCAGGTTTAGAGGAGCTGCAGCTTTTTCTGTTTTCATCCTTCAGGATGACATGTTTACTTCATAATGATCCTCAAAAACTGGCCTCGTACGTGGAAGGGGAGAGTGTTTGGAAAACCAGGCAGCCCTGGGAATGTAATTACCCAAAGGAGCGGTTCTGTCCCTGGACAATCTCTGTCTTAAGGATCACAGAGGCAATTGCTGGGAGCCCCAGCACCGTGTGTGGTTCAGGAGCTGTTCTGGTGTCATAATTGAAGACTGGCTCCCACTGCCTTGAGCTGAGCACTGCAGAGCCAGCACAGCCCAATCCCAGTGCAGGGATGCCCTTCCTTAGGGAGCCCTTTAGGATATATGAAAGAGTCTGAAAGAAGGGAGGGGTTTGGAAAGCCCTGACACATTTCTAAGTGGCTATTTGGGGCTGAGCTAAAGAAATTATTGTTTGGTGTAACTTTCCTCCATGAAGCCTTTGTTTAGTCCAGAGGGTATTGAAGGGTGTGATGGAAACAGCCTTGCAGTACCAGGTGTGAGTCGTTATGGAGAAACTTTTTCTCTGTAACAATGTCTCTTCAGACCAGAAAACCCCTTTTGGCTGCTCAAGTTTTCAGTTAAAGTACCAGAAGTCTCCACTTTGTACATTTTTATTACAAAATTCATTGTCACAGTTGCTGACTGATTTAATGGTTAACTGAGGGGTGATCTTTAAGAAATACCTAGGATTTTGTAAAGGGCCAAATTGCTGCCTGGTGGAAGTCACTGACTCAAATCATGATGTGAGCTTCATCCTCTTCCTGAGTTCTGCCTCCTGACTGACATAAATTCTACTTTCTTTCTAGTGCTGTCATGCTGATTTTTTGCAGCCAGGGGACTGTATTTGGAAGCACAAACCCATTGCACAGGTTTAGATGTGCTGCAAATAATTATGAATGTCTAATGAAGGGAAGCTAAAACATACTGAAAATGTTTGGAAATAAGAGGGAATGTGTGCAGCCAGGCGTTAGCTGTCAATGCAGAGTTCTTGTTGGCATGGTTTAATGGGAACTTTCCAGCTCCTAGTTTCTGTGGTGATTATGAGATAACAAAAGAGCAAAACCAAACAGGCAGGGTTGCTGTAGGTGAATGGAAGGAGCCTTTCACCTCTGGGGTAAAAGGGACAATGAAGTGAGCAGCATTTCTGTTTGTGGGCTGACACCCCTTCAGTGCCAGCAGAGACCCCACAGCACTGGCCTCCTCTAAACAGAGTTGTGTCTTATTCCTTCACAACACCAAATACCATCTGTGTTTTACTCCTGACTGTCCAGGAAAAAAACAGGGAGAATTTTTTTTACCTTTTTTTGTCTTTTTTTCTCTCTCTCTGTTAGTTGTGATAAGGTTATTTGTACCTCTCCAGACAAACTTGGTGACTTTGACATGAGTGTCCAGATGCCTTTTTGTCCACCTCAGGGAGTGGTCCCTGATCTTTGTGGAGATTATCCTTTTCCTTTTCTTCCCAGCACTGCTGTGCTTTCCAGTCTCAGTGCTGTGTGAGAAGGAACACTTAATTTTTATGTTAGATGTTGTATAAAGACTTGGGCTTGAGCAGCCATCAAATTGATGTGCACTCAGGCTGTGCTGTGATGCCATCACCCACATGGCTGGAGAAGCTGAAAATCAAAGCATTCTGAATGAAAAAGCACCACGAGGGTTTGGGCTGTGCCATTTCCCTGGCAGACCTCGTGCTCTGTCAGGTACTGCAGGTTCTCAGCTTCTTTCCTTCTACCCAGTCATAGTCTGGTGGGTCTGCACCAGTAAATACAACAAAGATAATTCAGGAAGTTTTCTACAAACCCCTTAGCGTTTGATGTGTTAGATTGGGTGGGACAGGTGGTGCTTGGCTGGAACTGTGGGCAACACCTCCAGAGTGTCCTTGAGTTTGTGACTGGAGCAGGAAGGTTGTGAGTCCTCCTCTGCACTGCTGTGCTGCCGTCAGGGGTGACACCAAAACATTGAGGATCACTGGAAGTTTCCCCTTGAAATGCTCTTAAAAGGGGGCAAAACAACAACAACCACAAAAAAGTATTTTCTCCTTAGGAAGGCTTGTTGGCACCTGTCCTTGGCTCAGGAGCACAGGAACAAGGAGGTGGGCAGCCCTGCACTCTGCTTGCTTTCTGTCTAGGAGGAATTTCTAGTTGTTAATGATTAATTCAAACGTTTCTTGTCATGAGTACAGTCTGCACAGAGTGATAAATCTGTGGTGGGTTAGAGGTGGAGGTTGCTCAGTGCTGACAATTAGTTTGAGCCACAGGCTTTGCTTTCATTGGCATTTTCACAGCATTAACCTGGACCTTGTCAATTAAAATCCAGACACATTTTGATGAGGGACATCTTCTTCTAATGATAATTGTAATAATATCACTTTTCTTCATTTAAAACCTGTCAGGCAGGCCATGTTTCCTGGAAAATAACTGCCCAATTTTCACATTGCCTAAATAACTAAGAAGTATCTTTCAGGTTTTTTGAGCTGACACTTCATCACCGATAACTAAAAGCATATGAGGCCAGAGCTGTTAATCTTGGAACACTTACCAACTTCAGTCAAGGTAATTTGACTTTATCTGCTAAAATAAGCAGGTTTATTAGCCTTCACTTTCGAGGCTAATAAACATTTGATAATTGCCTCAAGTCATTGATGGGGACTTATCCTATTTAGGTCTTCTGTTTGACAGTGTAGCTCCAGAGCGTGTCCTAGGCAGTGATCCATTTCTGCAGCTGACCTGTTCATTAGGTGGAGGAGGAAGCTTGGTGTAAAGGTTGATTAAGGAACTTTTCTGTGTTGCACAAGAAGTCTGCAGTAGAGCTAACCCTGGAAATCCTCTGACTGTTCTTGTATATTAACTGCAGTGGTTTTTTATGTGCTTGTAAGTACATTTAGAATCTCTTTCAGGCCACAAAAATGGCTGTTTAGTAGTTGCAATGGGAGTGGTATATCAGGTTTCAACTGGAAACCCATTGTGGTTTTATTTTAGCATGGCATGAAAAATAAAAAAGTGAAAATCATGTTCAGTTTTGCATGGAGAAATAATTTTCATTTTTCTGAATGGTGGTTCATAAGTGAAATTCTTCAGAAATACCCAGAGTAGGGAAGAAAAAAAACATATCAAGTAGAACTATCTAGACCTTGCAGTGTGTCTGATCTGAGCTTGTCCATGTGGGTGGAAGATGCTGCACGTCTTTATGAAAACTTGTGTCTCCTCTGTATAAAACTTGCTTCTCCTTTGGTCCTTCTCTGAGAGGTGTAGGAGAAGGAACTCTGATTAATTATGAGCACCTCTAGGTGATGCCATAATGTAAGTGACAATAACCCGCCTTATTTCTATAGCAACTGGAAAAATATCATCAGCTGTTTGTAGTTCAAAACTTAGGGCACAGCATGGGCTCTGAGTAGGAAATCCAGGCACAGAACACTGCACTGGAGAAAGATTGAGGAATGATAACTGAGAACTAAATGGGCTTGGGCTGCTGTGCTTGTATTCCAGAAGTTTATGGTTGTGCTTTCAGTCAATGCAGAGTAATCCACCTTCTCTGTGGCAGAGCTTTTCTTTTCCCTTTGCAGTATGAACTGGCAAGCCTGTAATCTGCATTCTGGTGCATATGGAAATCACATTTACAGCAGCATAGCTTGAAGGCTGTAAGCATTATCAGATACTTTTCCAGTAAGCCTTCATCAGCTGAGCTGTGTATCTCACTGCTCTCATTTTTTTAAGAGTGCATTAGGGGTGATCAATAAAACCTGACCTACCTTTGCAAGTTAAATAGGCCTGGTTTTAAATGGCCAAACTTAAAGAGATTAAGATTTGCTAACAGTGATTTAAAGTGCAAGCAAGGTGCCTTTACATGCCATTTCTTTTCCACTTTTGAGGTTTGAATTGTTGTGGAAATTATGTCACACTGGACATTAAAGCATGGAAGTGGAAGCTGACGCCTTGTTGAGCATCTTTATGTAGGAGCTGCCTTCCTACCCTGCACTTCAGAGTGTCTTACTGGAAACACGATGTAATTAACAGATGTGGAGCACACCCAACTGTGCAGAGTGAAGGCTCCTTGAACTTGGACTATAAACAGTGTTTCCTCTTTGATGCTTCTGATTTTTGGGAGATGCCCAAGGAGGAAAAAAGAATGTGCAATCAACAAACACGCAGACACAACATAATAGAAACAAATATGTGTTGTTTAACCCTTGGAGTACATTGTGGAAGTGGAGGCTGGCAGAGCAGCACTTCCCTGCACTGCAGGTCTGGCTGGGCATGAGGAAGGGATGGATTGGTGTTGTAGAGCAGGCTTTTATTTCCCCACCTCATGTCTTTTAAGCATTTAATTTAAAAACCTGAAAGCCTTGTGGAATGGTCTTGCGCCGTGAAAGACAGGTTTGGTTATACCAATGAAATACTTCATTGCCTTAAAGTTAGTTTGAAAGGTGTTGTAATAAGCAGGTCACCAAGTAAAATGTGTTGAAATAAAACCTGCTGGCAGGAATGCTGTATCCTGCAGATGTTATCTCTGTTACAAAGAACTGCCTGAGAACATTTTAAATGTTTTTGTGGCACTTGTTTGTCATAAGCACCCAGCTGTCTGTCTGTTGGGCTGGTTCTGATTGCTGTGGTGTGTAGTGGGGTGCCTCTGGAGATTCCAGCTGAGATTGGGTGTAGTACATGCATTTACTGATGGTGTGTGTCAGGTTCACAGATCATTGTGTGCCAGCTGCTCTTCCTCTCTTCAGCGTGGCTCACGTTGAGAGCAAGAGGAGTGTGGACTCAGTGAGAGCCATCAGAAGGTGCTCACGTGGCTCCATTGTTTTACACAGAGCTCGTGTGTGTGAATTTTGGCTTTAGGCTTGTGTGCATGCATGCTCATACTCTGTTGGAGTAGTTATTAATAAAAATGATTGTTAATTTTGTCCCTAAATGGTTTGATCAATCTCTGTGGCCCTGGTTTGAGCCCTGCTGTGCCCAGTGCTGGGAGTGAGGTCGTACATGACAGTCCTTGGCCCAGGGAGCTTTTGTGTGAAAAATCTGAGTGCAGTGGGAGAAGGAGGCACGGATTGCCAGGGAGTGTGGAGGCAACAGATGGAGCACAGCGGTGGAGATGAAGGATTGCAGAGCTTCGTGTGTTGTGGGGCATCAATGATCAAAACTCCCCTTTGTTGTGGTGCCTGTACAAGGCTCGCAGCAATCAGGGATTTGGTTTGCTGAGACTAACTCCTGCCTTGTTAACTACTACCTCTTGATTATTTCTGTCTATATCCATCTGCTGGCTCTTTGCTGTTAGAACTGCAAATTCCTTAGGGTTCAGACAGCTTTTTCTTTCAATGTTCGTGCACTACCGAATTCCGTGGGGTTCTGTCCCAGGGTTAATGCTGGGAGCTGTTAGCAGTGGCATTTGCACATGAAAAATAAGGCATTAGGAAAACAATTATTTTCACGTCCTGATTATCTTTATTTGCATTCCAGCATCCTCTGAATCTTTGAAACTGAAAACATTATTTAAATGAAAGATACATGATTATAATTATTGTCATAATGTTCTGTAACCACAAATAGGTCAGCATAGGAAATGCAATTTTTTTTTGGTGTGTGCTTGTTTATATATATATATATACACACACATCTGTATTTGTCTGGCAGGCAGGTAGATTTTATCTTACAGCCTCTGGCTGTTGCTTTCCTAGGTGCTTATTCATATTTAATCCAGCTCCCCCATGTATTTGCATACATAAATACACACTTGTTTTTAGCACCTGTTTGCATCTTTTAATTCTAGATTGACCCTGAGGCTGCTGGCTCTGGGGTTTGTGCAGCCCCAGGTAGCTGCTGCTGCACATTGCTCCTCTTTCCCGAGCCCTGAGCCCGTGCCACACTGACCTGCCAGCTGAAGTTTCCCCTGCTGGCACCGCGCCACAGCCAAGTGCTTTCAGCGAGTTCTCAGCTATAATCCTGAGCTGATTTCTGGGATGCAATTCACTGCCACGGTTATCATATCAAAAGGGGAGTGATTTACATTTCCTGCACGTCTCTGTGTTGCCAGCCCCGGAGGATGCTGCAGAGAGAAAGTTAACGCAATTTGATAAAATAACGAAAATGAGCCTCTTTACAGCGCTGCATCTTACACTGTGCAGGAATTTGATACAAAGTTGGCACTAAGTATGAATTTAGGCTGTGCACTGAGATTATTTTGGGGTCTTTTTTTGGCTCTCAGGGAAAAAAATAGGAAGATTGTTTCTGAAGACTGAATGCATGGAGGGCTGTGTACTTGGCTTTGTGTGCTGCAAAATAAATCTTTATCTTGATTTCTTATTGTGTTGCCCCTTAAAGTCTCTCTGTTCTGACACTCATCCAGAGCAGAGTCTGTATAACACGTTATCTTTGGGTTTTATCTGACCCCCTCAGCCCTCTGCAGTTTCCTCACTGAAAAGGCACTGAGCAATCACGCCAGCATCATTTGTACAAAGTGAAACGCTTTATGCTGAGATATTTTAAGCACGTTCCTACTGGAAATGCCATAGGAATGGCAGGACTGCAGCGTTTGCTGCTGCTGCGCATTCAGCTGCCTGTGTTTGTATGCAGAAGCACACACAGCGGTGGCTTCACATTCATTTCCTGTGGATCAGTTACTTATTAGCAATCCACAAGCCCAGTTAAGGACCTGGAGGTGGGGTGTAGTGCTGGGAGTGTGGCCATGACTCCTGTTGGAGTCTGGAGAGGGAAGGGACGGATCTGGTGCAGGTGACTGAACTGGTGCTGTTATCTCTGAGACAGATTCCTGCAGTCTTGTCTAACTTTGGCTTAATTTCCTATTTTTTTATGAGCATTTTTCTTGGCGGTATTGACTGTGCTGTGATGAGGGGTTGTGTAAAAGGGGCACTCAAAGAGAACAGGGCAAAGCACTCTTGGATTTACTGCACCTTATCTTTCTCATTTGAGGTTTTGATATTGTTTGCTTGCAGCTGCAAATGCAAAGATACTGCCATAAGTTTCATAAGCTTTCCAGAAATGGCAGCAACTCCTCTGCAGGGTTTGTAGTCCCAGGTCAGGGATTTTTTTAGGAATTGGTGAGTAGAGGTCAAAAAATTCAGCTTCAGGCTGTTCAGGACAGGGTATGCTTTGCCTCCCATTTCACTTCCCTTTTCTTCCTCACATTTCAGCGCAGAAATATCTTTGCTCATGCCTGTGTTTTACTTGCCTTTAAAAGCTTTGAAGCTCTGTGTAGTTCTCACTTAACTTCAGCAAATCCTTTAAAAGCAGATCACAGAGATTGACCACACCAGGAAAATATCACCGTGTCACCTTGATTAGTTTGGGTGCCTGACCTCCCCTTCCTCCTAACTTTGACTACTGCTTCTTGTCATCTTTGATTTCATCTTTCTCTTTTCTGCTTTTCCCCCTTCCCCTTCACTGTCTATGAAGATTTGCACTGCCTGATACTATCACCTGTCCACACTGCTTGAATCTCAATGCAGGTGCCCTGGGATGAGATTACTCTCACCCTTCAAACTGATACGTCTCTTTTAATGTATGATGTCCACAGAGAAGATCGTCCCTGGATCCTGGAAATTAAAACCAACATGTGCACATGTTGCTTTTTCCAGACAAAATGTAAACTTCAGTGGAAGTCAGACAGTGTGGGTGCTTGGCTGGCTTGCAGCAGGTCAGGGCACTTTCCTGTGCAAGTCATCTCTGATGAAAAGGGAAGCTCTGCACTTCTCTTCTGTCCCTCTCATTCTTTTTTTCTCACTATTCTACTTTTTTTTTTTTTTTAAGAGCTGATTTCCTTAGGGAGTTGTTAATGCTCAGGGCTTTTTACCCTGACATTTCGGACAATGATGTGACAACACAAGTGCATCTATTACTCTTCCTCTGGAAGCTGACTGAAGCTGAGGACTTGATGGATAATGGCCACATTTTCCAGCAGCACCTGATGTACATGTGAGGAGAATGACTGAGTGACCTGCATATAAAACCAGGCTATGTCAGGCACAAAGTGTGAGCACAGAACCGGGAGGGAAGACTGAGAGCATGAACTTTCCATCACGAGGTCCTTAATTTGCTCCCCGTGTCTCTGTTGCAGGAAATGTGGTGCTGTGTTGAGGCAGTGCAGGCTGTGCTGAGGGAATGTGTAATCTCCTTCCTGGGAAGGGAGGGCAGAGAGGAGCAGCCTTGGGTGGCTTGGGCAGCTTTAAGAGAAGGAGGCTGCACACCTGGAAGTGGAGCATCACCTTTGGTCACTAAAGAAAGCTGATTCTCCTCTGCCTCGAGTAGTCAATTTACAAACTGAATGTAAAACAGCACTGGCTGCAGCTTGCATTCTGTGCTGCTGTGGGAGCTCTTCAGGGAGAAAGGAAAAGAGCTGGAAGCCTTTGGGGCTGGCTGGGGCTCTGGATCTGGAAGTCAGAGGCAGCTGGAGCAGGTGAGGTGTGCTGGTAGGATTCTGTGCCCTTGGTGCTTTGCTGTGTGCTGTAGACCTTCTGCTGAAGCTGATGGTGCTCTGCTTTATATTCCACAAAGACTTGCTAAAGCTGATTTTGAACTCAGCTGGGCAGGGATGGGCAGGAGGGGGGGTTACGGTGGGTGCTCCCCCGTCCTGTTCCCCAGCACATTGCTCAGGCACAATCAGCTCAGGCTGAACACTGACAGTGTTCTTCCAGTTTCTCTCTCTGCAAGAGCACTATGAGAAATGATCAAGGGTCCAAGTAGTTTTCATGGAACTGGAGAAGGAAAAGTGAGGAAGGAGGGCAGGACCATCTGCATTTTGCACTGGGAGCACAAGTGTGCAGGGAGCGGGTGGACGGCAGTTCTGCCCTCAGCTGTGCTGTTCTCATGAGCAGCACGTCAGGAGCTGCCAGAATGCCCAAACCTTTCCTTTGCTGAACTGCTCTGGGGTATGAAAGTGCATTTCATTATGTACTTTCTTATTTTAATTACTCTAATAATTATTAGATGAGCTCTTAGGCTCAGGGAGGTAGCTCACAGGCGAGGTGTGATGTACTGAAGTCCACTGCATTCTTGATGTTGTAGCAGCCCAAGCTCCAGTCATGGCTCAGGAAAGAATGTGCTCCAAGCAGACCCTGAATGTTAAATTTTCATGGAGGACACACTCATAAATATTTGCGAACCAACAGGAAGTTGCAATGTGCCAACAGGAGAAAATAACATAGTGGAAAAACCAACCCAAGGTTTGAGTATCTGTTTCTGGAACATATATTCTGTGAATAATTTCCTGGCTTCTCTGTGTTTCAGATTTTCTATCCTCCCAGGAGCACTCCCTCACCATTACCTGGGATTTGGGGAAGACTAGTAATTTGCCAGATGTGAGGTAGTCAGGGGCCACTCTGGAGACACCAAAGAAAATCAGGCAGAGAAATCAGAGTGCCCTCTGTAGCAGTGCCTGCTGTCATGCTTGTTCTTTACTTTGCACAAGGCAGAAGTGTCTGCAAAACTTCATTTTCTCTACCTAATGTAGCTTATAATTGCAGTAGCAGCTGCTTCACATGGAATAGGGTGCTGTTGTTTCAAACAGAAAAACACCCCCATAAAATATTCTCCAAAGAATTTATGATATCCCATGTTCCTTATTAGTGAACATTTTGCCAAGAAATATGTGGCTGTAACAGGGAGGCTGATAAACATCCCCACTGTCACAGCATTAAAACATAATTGCCCCTGGGTTTCTTGATTGTCTGCAGCACAGCGGTCCTGTTGCCCCTTTGGAAAAAAAAAATGAACTGACATCACATGGACAAACTTCAAAAGGTCTTTTTTTTTATTTTTTTTTTCCCCCTATAGATAGGCAAACTTATTTTCAAGTAATCTCTGGTGTTTTTACCAGACTTGTTGGAATATTGCACTGGAGTGCAGACCTGTTGCTTCTACGGCCCCAAGTAAGTGATTGTTCAGGTTTCCTGTCACACGTGGGCATTACCACAGCAGGATTCCTGCCAGGATTCTGTACCTGCTGCCTACATATGTAAGAGTATTATTTATGAGCTGTGGCTGGAGCAGGGGCTCTGTGTTCCCAGGGTGTGATCCTCTCTGCCACTGCAGGAAAGGTGCCCTCAGAACCTTTGCTGCCTCCCGTTGTGGTCCCTGTGAAATGGGAGCAGTGATGTTGTTCTTTCATTTTGCTCCATCCTGGAACAATGACTTGCTGCTGTTCAAAGTGGGCCCATTTTCCAAGAAGAAGAAGGAAATAATACAAGAACAGTAAAAATAGATAATTTCCTGAGCTTTCAACAAGTACAAACCTGCTTCCCCAATAACTGAATATAAATTTCGCTCTAATTGTGGGTGCTTTGAACTTGTCTCGGTCTTTAGAATAGCCCCTGATTGGTAAGGAGGATTTTGAAAGCATTAATCACCCAGTTCCCCGTGGCTTTTGGCAGGAGTTGAGTGGCTGATTTCCCTTTGTGGCTTTTCTGTTAATCTCTCCCTGACCTCCTCTCCCAGGCAGACACAGGGGTTGCACACCCAGCCTCTCCCAGTTCCAGGGTGGTGGATGTCCATGGACAGCCCCAGCCATGGCACCAGTGTGGTTCTGAGGCTCAGTGAACCATTCTGGGCTGAGCAGGAGTGTAACACTTGAGCTTTTTTATCCTATGAGGAGAGAAAATGGCTTAATTTTCGGTTCAGTTGTTATTCTGGACTCCTACAAGAGTTAAAATGAGATTTTTACGCTGGCCAAAATGATTGGGACAGTGAACACTTCAGAACTTGGGAAAAGCTTCAAAAGGCCGAGGATTTGGTCAAACAGAGCTGGCAGGGTGAGCTCAGGGGAGGTTTTCTTGCAGGATTTTGGTCTCACAGTCTGGTCCAGGGCTGGTGGAGATGGGATGGGCAGAGAGCCCAGTGTCTCACCTGTGTCTGTACCCAGCTTTGGATGCTGCTGGGCACAGCCTGAGCATTGCTCTCTTACCTGGTGCAGTGGGAGATTGCAGATGGCAAAGATTGGGAGAAACTGGTTTAGTTTGAAAACAAATCTCCTTCTCTCCTCCAGATCATTTCTGTTTATTTTTGAAGGGGGAAAAAGCAATCAGGCAGCTAAAAACAGCATAGCCATGACAAGTTGGTGATGCCTGGCCTATTCCAGAAGGCTTCCTTGTGTGCAGTACAAAGTGTTTCTGTTTGTGCAAATGAATTACTAAAAAAGAAGAAAGCTCCTAGCCTTTTGGAAGCCGTGCTGAGCCTGAAAGAGCCAAAGAGGGAAGGAGGAAAATATCCCCAAATGGCTGAAATGGTGCATGGTTTCACCTGGGGAGAAGCAGGGGCTTGGCAGGGGATCATGACAAGTGTTGGCTTGGGCATCAGAGTTGGGCTTCAGCCAACCAGCCCACCTTCACTGAAGCTGGAAGGAGGTTTTTTCCTGTTTTTTCTGAAGGTGGAGGGGGAACTGACACTGCTGGAATGAGCAGCCCCCTGCATGGGCCGTGCGGGGCGAGAGGGAGCGTGGAACGCAGCAGGGCAGCAGCTGGCAGACGTGGTGGTGGCCCTGAAAAGGGAAATGCTTGCAAGTGAGAAGAGATGAACGTGTGGCTGTGCTTGTAGGATCCTTGTTTTCGTGTTCTCGTGGGACAAAACAGCCACTCATGCGTGCGGCATAAACAGACACACACCATGTATAAATAATGTGTGCAAGAGCAAATGCAATTCCCGTCATTATTTAAAAACCTATTGCTTAGGCAAATTATTATAGTTCCAGTGACACTGACTAATCCATCAGTAATTAGGATGGGAAATGGGAATAACTTCCATGGAAATGATCCTGATATTTCACCCATCCAGTTGTACAGTAGTATTCTTGAAGAATAAGCTGTTGTTTGCCCTGAGTTTTCTGGAGGGCTATAATTTAGCTGATTTAATAAGAAAATAAAAAAAAAAATCAGGAAATTCCCCTGGAGATCTTCCTGTTGTGTTGAGAACACTTAAGTTTAGGATAATACAATTAGTAGTGCTTTTGCTGCTTTTGCAGTCTGTTCTCTTAGCATAGCTGATTATGTAAATACTGATAATAATTCCATCTTCTCTTGGCATCAGTGGCATCCTGTGAGCTCAGTCCTTTCCAGTGAAGCCACATGGCTGCTGTTTTACCAGAAATGCTTTTACCAGAGATGCTCCCTTTGGAGAACTCCTCTATAGCATTTCAGACTTTCAAAACTTTTTCTAAGTAACAGGAGCTGCCTAAGTAACCTTACTGCTGCCTACAACTGCCTGAAAGGAGGTTGGGGGATGCTGGGGGGTTCAGTCTGTACTTGGTATCAAGTGACAGGATGAGAGGAAATGGCCTCAGTTTGTACCAAGGGAGATTCAGGTTGGGATTTAGGAAAAATTCCTTCACCATAAGAGTTGTCAAGCCCTGTCAAGCTGCTCAGGGATGTGGTTGAGTCACCATCCTTGGAGGTGTCTGAAAGGTGTAGATGTGGCACTGGGGGATGTGGTTTAGTGGTGGATTTGCCATCCAGCACTGGGGTTGTTCAACATAGCTCGGAACACCTGCCTTGAAGTAAGCACAGTTTGCCAAAGTAACAGTGGAGTATTGGGAGAAACAGCTTGTGAAACCCCTTGAGTGATGTTCCAAGTGCTGGGAGCTTTAAAATTCACCATTTTTGATCTGCCAGTCCTGTGGCCGTGAATCCTAATTTTTTATGTACTCCTAAATATGCCAGAGGAGCCAACTCCTCTGTACAGGAAAATGTGCTCTGTAATTCCAGTTTCAGTATCTTGCACAGAACCTGGTAATCAAGTGAGTTTGTTCCTCGGCTTTGCTCTCTCTGCGGAGTAGATTAAGATCACCAGACATCTTTCACTTGCAGCCCAAAACAAGTTTAAATACCTGTGTTGGAGGAGCGAGGCAAATGCAATTCTTGCCTTACATTGCGTGCCCCTATTGAAGCAGGTCACTGTCAATGAAAAACTCTCTCACTAACCTTTAAAAATGGGTTTCTCTGTAACTCTGGTTCTGCTGAAGGGTAAAGCTGTGTACTGTAATTGAATCGGTGGGGCATGCAGACTGAAATTTTACGGGATGAAATTACGGGGCTGTAATAGATTGTCTCTGTTTTCCCCTCTCTTCCCTCTACTGTGTCTTTTTTTCTCCGCTTTACCTTCTTCTCTTATTTCTCGGTGTTGGAATTGGTATCTGAAAAGTTTTAAGTGGTTTAGTGAGGAAAGCTGAAGTTGTGATTCAGGAAAATTTGGATTTTTAATGTGTTTTAAACTCTTTACATCTTGGAGCCCTGGTCACCTCTGCTGGCTTAATTATGTTGAAGCGAACATCTTGTTTGAAACACCAAACCAAAATCCTCAGTAGAGCAGGACACTTCTTGCAGGCACTGAAATGTAGGGAGAGAATGCTGAGATCCCTGTCACAGGAGGAGAGGGAGTTTTGGATGCATTTAAATCCATGCTGGGTCTGCAGGCAGGACAAATTCCCATCTGAAATTTATGCATAACAATGTGCACAGCTGCTTCTTCCTCCTCAGATTTTAAAACCATATAGGGTTTTGGTTGTTTTTTTTTTTTTTTTTTTTTTGCCTGCTGTAACATAGAGGTTGTTCAGCTTGTTGTTTTAGGATGTGTTCCTTTCCTGATAAGATGCCTGATTCCAGTGCCTCTCTCAGCAGCCAAAATTGCTTGAAGATTTTAGCTTTAATTCAGGAAAGTTTCTTGGAGCATCCAAGTAGCAGATGTTGTCTCATTTCTCTTTCTCCCCAAACTGTGGGAATGCCTCCTACATTTTTTGAGCTATACTTCAAATGAGCTATGATTCTTGCTAAAATATCTGGGAATGTAGAACAAATACATGCCATATTATATAGTTGGACAAAACTGTGCTTTCCTTTTTATTTTGCTTTTTTCCTCTTTTTGTTTTAGCTGTTTGCTCATATCTTTGCAAAGTCAAAAGCCAAAACTCACCTCAGCAGTGCCTACCAGACCTACACTGACCTAGTTTCCAGGAAACCCAGAATTAAATCCTCATTTATTCAGCAAGTGCTAAACCAACAGAATCTGCTTTCCAAATACCAGATCAATTGTGGATGTTGGAACAAGAGATTGAGTTTCATCAGGGTTTGTCTGGGTGAAATGAGAACCAGGTCTCAGACAAAGTGAGCTGAGAAAAGCCCCCAGGGAACAATTCTTGGTGGAGCTGTGGCCAGAGCACTTGGCTTAGGATTGCAAACAAAGCAACAGGTTTCTGATTATTTTTTTTTTTCCTTTTTGGGCAAAAGATATGCTATGCTTTGTGTTTGGAGGAGAGGTGGTTGCAGACACAGAAAAATAAAGGAAAAAAAATATAATGCTGTGATCAGATTTCCTAATTACAGCAAATAACGTGTAAAAGCCCTGAACACTGAATAGTCACATGAAGGAGGCAGAAGACAATCAGAGTTATTTCTTCCTGATCAATGCTTGCTGAACTACATCTCTCCTGACACTTTGGCTGATCAAAGGCAACACTTGCTCCTCGCTTCCATCTCCAGGCTCTGAGGGTCCTGCACGGTTCCCTTTGGCCACTGCACCACATTGATCCAACCCCTCCAGAGCCGTCCTTTGCTGCCCCTAGCAGTAAATCCCAGGTTTACACAGGGCCTGCTTTCAATTCCTTTTTTAAAAGCAAATTCAGCTGTGAGATCTTTTTTCCCAGTGTTTGTTGGGAGTCTGCATTAGGATTTAGAAGTAGGGCTGAAAGTTTTAGATCCAGACGAGCAACTCTCCATTCATTAGCTAATGCCTTTATTTAGAAATAAATAAATAAATAAATTTCAAATCCCTCCTTTTTGGTCTTTCTGTCTCATATACTTGTGTCACAGCCTTTTTTCCATATAATTAATCAGCCCATATCGCTCATGCAGCTCTGCTTGTCAGGAGGGATTAAAGCCTGACAGTATTTAATCATCTTGTATTTCATAGAAAACTAACACTCTCTCTTTGCTTCCTCTTCCCTCTTTTCCCTTTCATTTCCTTCTCTTTTCTGGGTATGTAGCACAGTGTCTGCTCTGTCTGAAGTTTTTGTACAGGGACTGACAGGTATAAAATTCCTTTCTTGGCTTTTTCCTTCTGTGACCCATGTAATTCCCTCATGGGATCATTTGCTGTGACATTTTGGGTGTGCTGTGACCTACCCTGTTAGCACAGAGGCCTCACCACATGCTGAAGGCTGTGGGAGTATGTATTGAATCATGTTTTAGTGTTATTTTTTCCCCCCAGGAAACAGAGTAAAGCTGTGAGCCAAGTGGGCTGAATAACTAAACCAATTATTTTTCGTGTTTCCGGGGCCATTTAGTTGTTTGTTTTGAATACATGTGAGCAGCTTGGACATTGGCTTTGATTCATTTTATTAATTCAGGTATCTCATTAAATTATGGATCTCAGTGTTTGACCTACTCACAGAGTTCCCCTTCGTAATCAAGGGGTGGAAATGATCCTTCCTTTAGGCACAATACTTCTATTTCAAGGTATAAATCCCCATGGGTAGATGACTCATCTCCTAGAAGGGCTTCTTTGTCTGCATTGATGTTTAAATAACTTGTCAAAATAGAGATATTTTCATCATAGATGTAGAGGGAGATGAATTGCATGATGAGGTTTAAGCCTTTGCCGCTGTCACAGGAATTCTGTCCCAGGGTGGGGCTGAGGGAGCTGTCCATGGTCCCGAGTTCAGGAGTTCCAAGGGACTCTGATCTGAGAGCTGTGACACACAGGGATGAACCTGAGGGGCTGTCTCTCTGCAGGGAAAATGCTCTGTCTCCTTTTTCCCAGAGTATGGATTGCTAATTCCTCAGACTTAAAACAATCACTCTCTTAATTTAATTAGACCCCTCCCTTTTGGCATGGATGATGTCAGATATGATAAGGTCTGCAGATCGAAGGGATTGAATGTATTCTGTTTAATTTTAATTTGTAGGTTAAGTAGTGTTGACCCCAGCTAGATTTTTATGGGAGACTCCCAAGAAATCCCAGGTGCCATCAATGCAAACAGCATTTTGCTTCCCCCACCCCAAGTATAATGCCACTGGAATATGCTTGATTTCTGCTGCTTTTCTGACATTGCTGTATTGATGGCTGAAAATTGGAAGAGGAAAGGAAAGGGAGAGAGACTTAAACAGTTGGAAAAGCCAATTATTTTCATGTCCTAGGTAAAGGTTTTCTTCCTGCAGAAGAAAGTTCTATTTATAACAGGGCTCAGGTGTTGAGAGAGGTCACAGGAGGTAGCAGGGTAGAGCCTTTGGCAGATGCTGTTGAATCCTAGAATCTTCTCTTTCCTGACTCAGTTAAGAAGACTTCACCTTCACTAATTCTTGTTGTAGGAGGCAGCTTATTGTCTTTCGCCTCTTTGAAAATCAAATGGTGGATGAAATGTTTGGTTACAGTTTTGACAACAAAAGTAGAGGAATAAATCACAATCATTGATGAGAATTAGGTGTTTTTCTTCATTGACTGAAGTGGTACAGTGGTGCAGTGAAAATAAAAGGAACAAAAGACAGTGAAGGATGTAATATTTGCTGGTTTCTTTTAGTTCTAACATGGGCAACTTCAGATCAGCAGACTGAAAATCCATACCTAAAAGCAGCCAAGTGGCTCTTAAATGGAATTTACTTGTGCCAGAAATCCCAGGGACAAATGTTTGTTTTGTGTTGAATGAGCTGTCAAACTAATGATCAGAATAGATCTTTTTGGCCTTAAACCTTTTTATCAATACAGATTCTTCATTTTTCTTCCAAGACTGGCTGAATGGATGTTTATATTTTATGGGAAACAGCAAAACCAGCAGGCTAAAGTAAAAGCCAACAACAGTACCAGAAGTTGGGGCTTTTTAAAAGAGAGGATTTATGATGTTTAAGCCTTGATTTATTAAAAAAAAAAAAGAGCACAAGCAGTGACTTTTAAGCACATTTGCCAAGGAAAAAGAGGTAGAAAACTGTGGAATAAAAGTTAGGAAGTGATAAATGCAGACATCACTTAATGAAGAAAATTAATTCTACAAGCAGAGTGGTAGAGAAAGGAAACATCCGTTACTGAGGAAGGGGCATTGAGGCAGAGGACATTTGTCATCTCAAGTGACAATTAGATGAGCTCCAAACAGAGCAGGGTAAAGAAGGTAAAAATATGCGAGGGAAGAAAATGAGGCGAGGAGAATTGAAGGAATACAGAGCGGACTTTTTCAGGTCTGTTGGCCTGATATATGCTTTTACACCCTCCTTAGCATACAAACATCTCTGAAACGAAGAGCCTGTTCTGCTCTCATTACTGTGCAGTGCTGCCAGCAGCACCTTGGGTAAATCTGCCTGGCAGCAGCACCTGGGAGCAGCCGTGGGGCTGAGCAGAAGGTGGTTCACAAGTGAGAGGTGAACCACGGGGGATTCCTTGTTCCCTGCCCGCTTTCCAGAGGCCTGGGCAGGAGGCAGCAGCCAGGTGAGAGATGTGCTGTGCCCTGAGCTCAGGGCTGTGCTCAAATCTGTGCTCAGCAAAACCCTCTGCAAAGGCTCGAGGGCACCGTGTGTGGAGCTCCACTCAGCACATTCACCATGGCAAAACCAGACCCCTTCTCCTTTTGTGGAGACCTGGATGGAGATGAGAAAATACCGGTTCTGTTGGGGGAAATTCCTCTCAACGAATTATTTCCTCTCTACGTCTCTGCATTTGGGTAATACAAGACCTCCCCTGCACCCCAGGGTGTTGTTTCCACAGGAGTCTCAGGGCATTGGGTGTCATAACTTCGCTTCTGCCCAAATATTCATATTTAGAGAAGAGAGCTTTATATTTTTGCTCTTAATATTTTGCATCGGCAGAAGAAATTGACAGGCCAGTTTGAAATAGAAGTGCTGACAAAATGGGCGAGTTTGCTGTTGCAATTCAGATGATCCTGAAGATTTCTGTCATCAAGGAGCTCTTGTAATCCTCCACTTCCTGTGGACTTCAGATGTCTCCTGTGTTCACTGCCAGGTCTCTTCCATTGCCAGAGCCCTTTTGACCCATTTCTCTATGGCTCGTGTCAAAGGGTAGCCCACAGCAGAAACTTCCAGCAGTCCCTTTGCACAGAGCTCCTGTTCTGGGGACCCTCTCGTTCAGTGCAGGATGAATAATTCAAGCCCAAGTTGGGCAGGATGTGCCAGCCAGGCTCTTGTCTCTGCAGTTCCTTTGGAAGAATATCTGTCTGATGATCAAACCTGACACAGGAGTTGGGGAAGGGGGACAGGGGGGCATCAGTGCTCCCCAGGTGTGCACTCATGCCTCGGGTACCCAGTCCTGCACAGGTGTCAGTACTTGAAAAGAAATCTTTAGCTGCTCTATAGAAAATCAGGCAGAGGCATCACCCATCAGGCTATTTCAGCTTCTAGAAATTTAGTCTGTTTTAAAGATTTTATTGAGACTTAGAAGTGGAAGCAGATTCCTTAAAGCTGACCATCAGCTGTTTATGCATATTTTTTAGAGCTTGCTTTTTGTTCTTGGTGGGTTTGGAATGATTTTTTAAGTGTTGTATGAGTAAACTGTTAATGGTGCATCTGTGTGTAACCCCCTTTCAAGTGGCCAAGTTTAGCAGGAATTGAATGTTCTGCAGAAAAAGGGGCTGTTCAGTCCCAGGTCAAGTGGGGTTTGAAGCTCCAAAAGCTGAGTGTTCTTGTGTCAAATACTGTGCCTGTGGTTTTGACCAAGCTTTTAGCAGTTCTGTACCTGTGATTAGTGCTGTAAAAGAGACAGGAAAGTTAAAAGTTCTGTGGTTTTAAAAGTCAAACTTGGCCCAACTCAACAAGATTCACTTATAGCCCTTGGGGCTTCATGCTTACAAACACAAACTTCTCAGAACTGCAAGCCATGGACCTTCCTCTTCTTTCGGGATTAATAAACTTACAGCTGTTGCACGTGAAATATTTAAAAAGTGAAGTTATTATTATTATTTAGTTCTTTGTCATTATTTTTTATTCTACCTACCTTACTAAAAAAAAACCCCAAAACAAACAAATAAAACCCACCAAAAATAGTTGCTTTAGGCACATTATACAGTAGGAAATATTCAGTCTTGAAGTCAGCAGCTGCAAACTGTGATTGCCCTGCATGGAATAGTTACAGGGAAGACCTGTGCATGGTGTTAGGCAGGAACACTTCCATTTTTCTGGCAAGTGGCAACTTCATGGTCTCTTTTCTGTACAACAACTCTAAATAAAAGAGAATAATCTTTTTTGAGCTGTTGGACTGGAGTTGGTCTCCTCTCTGTGATACACACCAGAGGCGAAGGTTCTGTGGTCTGCGGCTCTGCTGTTTAAATCCTATTTATACATCATTTATTTCAAATTAGTGAGACTTAGCAGGAATCCAGAAATTTGCATCTGCTCCAGCGTCAGGGCCAAATAGGCAAAAACAGAGCAAAGCCACAAGGACTGCTGAGAATCTGGGTGGTATTGGTGAAATTCCACTGCTGCTTTCAGGGAATACCTTTATTCCACTCTGTTAGCTGTACCAACCCTGTGGCCAGGCAGGAGGAGTGTGCTCAGATGGGAGCTGCCTTTGGGCAGCAGGAGGGTATTTTCAGCCCTGGGGGTTGTTCCAGAGCCGTGCTGGCTTACAGACACCTCCTGAGGATCTGCTCACTGGCTCTGTGTCATGCCAGGAGCTGCCTGAACGAGGCATTAATTATCCATTCCTGTGCATTCTTGGTTCTCATTAATTTACAAGCTTAATCTTCCAGTTTGGTTATGCAATTTGCTCCGTGAAATATCGCTTGTGTTCTTTCTAGTAATGAAAACCCACAAATAATCCCCGTGCCCTAAGTACCTGTCCCGATTATCTACTGCCTTCATAAGCGCTGCTTGCAGAATTACTTTGCCTGGTTAATGTTTGATTTTGTATTTATTCTAATTGCCAGTGTTGCTATTTTAGAAGTTGCCAACCTATTGGTGGATATTCTGGTTTAAGCCTTTTTGCCACCCCCTAGCAAGCTGCACTTTGCTTGTTTTACAAAGCCTGAGTTCCTGTGCAGACACAACTGTTCACTGGGGCTGGCCCTGCTTCCATACCGTGCACATTAATCACAATTCAGCTGTGGAAACACAAACTTGCATTTCACGCTGCATACGGCTGCCCAGCTGAGGCTGAATGAAGGATTTCATTTTTGTGAATCATGTAAACACACCTGAGACTCTGTAACCTGACTCTCTGTTCTATAGAACACATCAGCTTGCTAATTAAGAATCTGCTCTCATGGTTGATGCTCGTTTCTTTTTATGAAGCTCTGGAATGCTATTAAGCAGGTCTGGAATGGTGATGTGTGGTTTATTGTTTCTTCTTGAAGTTGTTTCCTGCCTATTTTGTCTGTGATTTCGTTGTCTTGAAGAGTCACTCTTTGCTTTTCATTTATGGTTTTCATAGAGTAAATTTGCAAGTATTGTTTATAGTTGAAATGTTCTCAATTGTATATTTTCTGAACAGCTTGGATTTAATAGCTGGTTTATGTATGGAATAAACAAGTAAGAAAAAAAAAGTAAAGGGCCGTGAATCAACTAAAGGAAAATAAAAACAAAGTCTTTAGACAAGTAAGTAACACGGCTGTATACCTTTTAACCCAGAAAATTCATCAATCCTTTTGTCCATGTGTACTCTCATGTTATCACTTTGCTTTGATTCATGTGTTCTTCAGGGACTCTGATGCTTACTTAGGAGGGAACCATCAATAGAGCTATTACAACAAGACACAAGAAACACAGCCTGTCTCAGGAATTTGGCTGCTTGGGATTTTTCTAAAATATTGCCAGTAGATAAGCTGCAGCATGTTACTCAGGCATAAAGTTATCCAGATCTTATAAGAGCAGGGTTTAGAATAAAAGAACATCTTAGGCTGCCCAAGCAGTATTTAATAGTGATATAGCAGGGAATGTGTGGTTACAGGAAAGGGAGAGATCCACAGGTCATTATGTCTCTCACAGATAATTATTTATGAGGAATAGCTTGAGAATTTGACATATACAAATACACAACTTCTGATGTGTCTTTCTGTACTGGTACTGTTTATAAGATTTGCTGTGACCAAGAGAGACTCCCACTTTTAACAATTCTCAAGTGTAAGCACATGAAAAACCTAGTTTTGATCAATAGTTTTTATGGCAAAATCCATAAAACAAAACAGACCCTTTATGCAATTCAGCGCAAATAATTTAGACTACAAGGCCTGAGACAATTTCTGTTTGAGCTTGGCTGGAGGATGATGCTCTAACATGCAAAGTGGACTTGTTAGAACTGACATTTAAATATAATCATAGGAGTAGATGGCTGAGAGTCCAACAAGAGCCACAAGCAGCTGAGTGAGTTGTTGGCAAGAGGAGCTGATGGAAGGACTGCGGTGATTGCAAATGAGGCCTGACCAGGAGGTAATGTGATTAGTGTTCTCCAAGAGCAAAGCACGTTGCAGAAATTAAATGAAGCCTGGAGTGAGGTGGAGGTGGGGGAGAAATCCCATAATTCCTCCAGTTTCATCTCATAAGAGCTTTATCATTTTCAGTTGTGGGTTGTTGGTGTTGGGTTTTTTTTTTCCCAAGCCTTGTGCTGAGGGTGTTTGAGAGTTATTGTGAGATTTGAAAGGATGCTGAGGTTTTGATCTTGTCACGACTGAAAGTCCTTTATAAATGTCAGAGTTGGTGCCTGAAAATCTGAGACGCTGCTTGGCTGCTTCTCTTGTGAGAGCTGGGCTAATGAGGCCACCAGAGAGCCTCTGCTGAGCACCCAGGGTGGTGGCCCTGCTGCGTCCAGCTCTGGAGAGGGAGGAGGCACCTCGTGTGTGATGGCCAGCAAACTGCCAAGCCTAATTCGTGGTGATGTCTGGCATTCCCATGGCGGGACTGTTCTTGTTGTGTGTGGCAGCTGTGGTCACCTCTGCGTGTCCTGACTCTCAGGGTGTGGGGACGATGTTCTGAGGTTTTGGTGCTGTGTCCTGGCTGCTGCATTCAGAGCAGGGTGAAACAACCAGAGCGCGGCACCAGGAGGGGCAGTGAGGGCACTGCAGCGGGGACAGAGGCTCTGTGGCCTCGTGAAGGTTTTAATCCAAGTGAAGCCACAGAAACAATGTGACACCAGCAGGCACCAAAACCATGAATTGTCTGAATTCACGTGAGATGTGATAAGTTTTTCTGGACAGCTTCTTTGGATGTTTCATAAACATGCAGCTCTTTTAAGGCTCACGAAGGAGTTTGCTTTTTAAAGAGCTGTGATTAAAAATTTCCACAGTGTATTTAAGAGGAACAGGAGGGTTGTTACAGGAGATCCCACCAGCTGCCATTCACATGCCTGAATAACTGATTTGCATTGGAGTCTGGCAAAATTATTTTTCTGAAGATACTGAACAAGAATAGTAACTTTTTCCTGATGTACCAGGAAATTATATATATAGGCATGTATTGATGACAAGTTTCTTCCCTCCAAACTAAAGCTGTGAAAGGGCCAAGCAGTTTCCTGGTGCAGCAGCACACAGAAGCCCAAGTTTTAACTTGGCACACAGGTAATTTCCTTCAGTTCAAGAAAAGTTCACATGTGCTTTAATATATCTGCTTAAAAGGTTTTGGGCTGAGTTGTGGTCAGTGATGACACCAATGTCCTGCAGAGTTGTTACTCCACAAACCTCTGCCAACATCTGTCTCTACTGATCCTGAGAAGCTCAGAAGAAAAATCCTGTGTTTGAAGAGAACATAAAGAGTCCTCGACAGCAATTCAGATGTACAGATTAGGAAACCACTTTTCTAAAGCCCTAGAATGCCACTTTGCACTGCCTAGAAATTGGGTGCTTATGTTCTTCACGGATTTTGGAAATGGCAGGTGTCAGACAGAAACTGTAGTGGTGCTGTAGTAGAAAACTCTGTTACTAAAATGCATTTACCTCAAGAGAAAACAGGATTTTCACAAGTGGCCGCTGTGCAGGGCATAGGTGTGGTTTAGACAGGAGGTTCTCTGTAGGAAACAGCAGCAGAAATGGGTTTGTGTGTCACAAGTGTCGCCTCACGAGTGTGACAGTGGCCATGTAACTCTTGGTAAATCTATTAAAATGTCTGGAGACCTCAGTGTAAGATAAGAATGTGTAAATACCCGTGAGTTGTGTATAAAACAGCAAGAATATTTTTTACTGACTAAATAGTAAGACATCCCTTTGCCCCAGCCTGATCGAACTGTGCTCTCTTGCTTCAGGTAAACCAGCTTGAGCTGAAGTAGACTCTGTCCTGCTTTGTACAATTAAGTCTCTGGCTGGTTGATTAATTAAATTAAATGGTGGTGCATGGCTTGGTTTTGGAGTTTCATGACCGTTGATTTGGAGCACTTTAACACCACGTCCATTTTGAGTGTAATTTATTGTAGTATCTCTCAGCATTCAGGCCTCACCTGGGATCTGTCTGCTGGCCTATGTGGGGCAGATTTGTTCAGTTTGGGTTTTGGAGACTGGAAAATAAAGCCCTGGTAGTTAGACAAAGCAGCCCTATTAAACCATTGAGGTCTGGCATTGTGGCTCAGGAATCCCCAGAGGATCAGGAATTTGGGGAGAAGAATGGGATTCAATCATTCTGGCACTAGCTCTTGTGTCTCTCATGGTAAAGGAGCACACAAATAATGATTTGGAATTTGTTTCCACTGCAAAATGGATCCTTGATCCCAAGGCAATAAACAGTAAAAGGCAAGCAGAAATGAATCAAATAAAGAAGCTCATGCTAAAATAAAACCTGAGATTTCTATTGGGAATTTTGTATGGCTTTTCAGCTGCAGAATCTGGGATGCATCAAACACTTGTAGTATGATATTTTTAACAATTAGAAGTCCAAATACATGCAATTACCAACAGTAGGACTTCTGTCAGGAATGACTGCGCCAAGTTTAATTTAATGTACTCAGCCTTGTAATTGTTTTTTTTAATCTTGCTGTGCCAATGACAGCATTTTTTTGCTTTGTAGTTTTTTTTGTTTTATATCCTCCACAAATCACACATTTAAGACAGTTTTGTTTTGCAACATCTCTGAAATGCTGGCTTATTAGCAAGCCAGTCCATGCCAGATTATTTTAATATTGATAGACCATATCAGCAGTTGAGTTTAAGATTCGTTCCTCATGCTGTTTTGTTAAGGTTTAGTGGAACTAAATCACAAAACATTGCTTTGCTTGGAAATTGAATTGAAAAGATCCATCTACAGTAGGATTACTTGTTTAGAGAAAGCTGCTCTTGCATTCTGAAGATTTGGGTGGTTTTTCTCTTGCAGTTTGGGGGCCTGAGCAATACCAGACAAATTTGAAGTTCCTCGGTGCTCCAGCACTGTGCTGAACTGGGATCTTGCTTACGAAGGATATTTTCATCTCCACTTCCCAAAGCTCTGTCTTTGTCATAAATAAATAGGAGACAGGAACGCAAACTTGAGTTTAGAGTTACATGTAACATTAATTTTCTATGCAATATAAGCATGAGCTACTAGAGCTGCCGGTGACAAATGATGGCGGTGCCCGTGTGTTCTCACTTAATGTTTTGAGGCTGCACATGATTTTAAGGATTAGTCCTGCAAGCAGTGGTGTTTTTTCCTCATTTTTTTACTTGTTTTGCACTGAAACCCTTGCATGTGCGTTCAGGATATTGCTTATTTCATTCTGGCACTTTTAATATGAAACTTGCCAGATTTTTATCCTGGGCTTGATGGATGATTACCTGTGGGATGTGGGCAGCCAGTGTGCCAGGGCTTTGTGCTGGGCTGGTGGAAGTGCCTTTCAGCCCCGTGCTCCTCGACCTGCAGCAGCCTCTGCTCCCTTGGAGGGGATTACAGATGGTAAGTAGGGAAAACAAGGCTTCTGTCAGGATTTCTGAGCACAATCCCTTGGTCTGCACTTTCTTTGGAAATTTTGTGGGGTTTTGTCAGGCGAATCGGGTTGATCACTACAGACTGTGACTTCTTTTGTAGAGCAGATTACAGGGTATTTCAGCATGTTACAGTGCTTGAAGTTAGCTGGGTAATGATCTGCATAATCTCATGTATACGCTTTTAGCAGACACACAGCTGTACACCTTCAGCTTGAGCTGCTCAATACATAACTCTCTGTATCCGCAGTCATTAAAAAATAAAAAAATTCACTGTGATAAAAGATTCAGTAACTCCTGGAATCTGGAATAAGAAGAATTATTGTTGGACATACCTTGCAGGCTGTGTTTCAGATTTTAGGAAGAGCCTGGCTCATTGTCTTTCGTGCTGTATGTCAGGCCTCTGACATTAATCCTTTATGTCTCCTGGCAAGTATTTCACATTTGAAAAGGCTTATATGCCTAGGGAAAAAAAAAAAAAAAAAAAGAAGAAGAAAAGAAGCTGGAAAAAAGACAATTGCAGTGACACAGGTTAAGCTAATAGAGAGCAGGGCTTAGAGAAGGTGTGGAAGTGTTTACACTTGTGTGTGGCAGTGATTCCTGCCTGGACTGTGGCCCATTGGATCAATATTGCTGTTCTTCAGCAGATTTCCCCTCCCAGCTCTGTGCTGAATTCCTCTGCACATCCCTTCTTGTGACTGGGACGGCTCAGACTTTCATCCTTCTGCATGGAAATGAAAATCCCAACATTCCCACTTCTCTTGTGTTTCATCCCCACTGGCTGCTCATGCCCTTAGGAATTGTGGAAAATGCCTGGTTCTAAACGACAGAGGCAAGAAACCTGGCTGAGGGACAGCTCCTTCCTGCAGCTTTGGGCCCAAAATCCTGTCTGACCTTGCCTGCAAAGAACTTGAGCCTTGCTCCCCTGGTCTTGAAGGTTTCGTGTTAAACTCTTGGGGTTTTTGTGCTCTTGTCTCCTGGAGGAATTTTCTGTGCTCCTCAATTTTCCTTTAAAGCAGCCAAGGAAATGTTCTTCTTTGGAGCAGTGAATTTATCCTCTTCTCCTGATCTGGTTACTTCCCACTGTGGATCTTTGTGGATGGAGGAATTCACATCTGCACTGAGAAATCCAAATGTCTGTGTTTGGCCATGGCTGGAGATGTGTTTGGAGAGCTCATCCTGAACACCAGAAACTGTTCTGTGTTTAGGTGTGCTGCGTGCCAGTGGGAGAAGCTTTGTTAAATCTTTCAGAGATTATTTGCCCAGCTGGGCTTTTTTAAATGTAGAGTTTTCTTGCATTTTTGACCAAAGAAAAAAAGTTTTTTATCAAAGAAAAAAGAGGCTCGTGGTCTCATTTTGAGTTCTGAAACAGAGATGTGCTCATGAACATTGCATGACATGGACAGTGGCCAATTTCTTCAATGTACATTGACTTCATTCTTCAGTTATTAATGGAGAGAATTTTTTACGCCAGAGTGCGAGTGTGTGTTTTGACTGATTGTATCCAGCAGTGGTTCTGGCTCTCAGGAGGCAGCAAGAAATTCCCAAACCATCTGATATTCTGGTATGTAGCTGTTACCTGTTAGTTACTGAGTGTCATTGCAGCAGGGTGCAAGACCCTCAGTCTTTACCACCTGGACATAAAAGTCTCCAAGAAACACAGACTGCACTTTTTCTAAGCTGTAGGTCCATCCCCCCAGTGTGTATTTCTGTGTGAATTATCATCAAAGTCTAAGAACTGGCCAGTGTTTTGCTACCTTCTGCTGACAGCTTTTGGCTTTTTTGGAAATATTTTAGCTTTGTGCATACTGTAGCTGTCGCTGTGATTCAGAGCCTTTGGAAGCAGAGCTTCCTCTTGTATTTGTTATTTGCTTAGCAGAGCTTTGACTTTATGGCTATGTATTTCAGAATCTTTTATGCCAGGGAATCGTTTATATTTCAGAGATACGGGAAGGCACCTTGGAGCTTGCTGC
Source organism: Bombycilla garrulus (assembly GCA_013400315.1). Taxonomy (NCBI): domain Eukaryota; kingdom Metazoa; phylum Chordata; class Aves; order Passeriformes; family Bombycillidae; genus Bombycilla; species Bombycilla garrulus. Next base: position 1,129,346 of record VXBU01015487.1, read on the forward strand.
ATGTCTTGTTTTTTAACCTTAGCCCAGTGTGATATTCTCTCTAAAGAATATTCTCACGTAATCCTGCAGGGAAGGATAAAGGTAACACAGTTGCCTGGCATTAAAACTGTAAATCAGAAGTACATAACGACAAGTCTGAGAAATGTACTAAAAATAACAACAAGACAGGCTTGTTTCTGAACAGTAACTGCTGTTAAACTTCGCTTTGAATTCTGACTTTCATCCAAAATGTGCACCCACAGCCCACAGCTGTGTGTCAGGGGGCTGTTTGCTTGTTTTGTGATTCAGAGGAGCTGACTTAACTTTATGTGCTGTCCAGATGTGACTCTCCCTGGGGGTATTCCTTGGCCAGGCTGTAGAAAGATGTTTCTCAGAGCCCAGAGAGAAATACAGAGCTGAAAACCTGGCCAGCTCTGCCTCAGGGCCATTCCTTTCCCTGAGAGAAAAGCTGGGACTGGGGAGGGAGGATGGCCCATTCTGGATGACTGAGAGCAGGACGGTGACATTTTTACAAGCAGTGAAGTTTGGTGGAACCTGAGCTGCTTCTTAAGCCCAGCTTACATGGGCAGGTGTGGTTGTGAAGTGATTTCAGTGAGGATTTCTGGGGGAAAGCTCAGCAAAGAGGCTTTCTCAAGGATTTTGGAAGCTCTGTGTATAGTTCTGATTTCCTTCTGGAGGTCTTTGTAGGACTGTATCACCTTGACAGACATTTTTGAGATGGAGGAGCTCCATCCCCATCCAGGACGGGCTCACCTGGGCCTAAGCAGAGCAATTATGGTGGAAATTTGGTGTAGCCTTCTTCCCTGGGTGCTGGAGAGTGCGGCATGGAGGACTTTTCCTGGGGAAGAGGTGTGGATTGCACATTTAATTACACTTCAAGGTCGTGCCATTTGTCTAGCAGGAAGGGACATAAATGCCCAATTTATGATCTCATTAGTGGTGCTTGATTCACGTTGGCATTCACGGGCTCTGAGAAGAAAATGTTTGCATTTAAATCTTTTGCGAGGTTTGAAATTAAAGATATGTGAAATGGCCCAAGAATCCCTCTAAGATGTAAGGGTGAATCATACATTAAAATAAAGGTCCTGCAACTGCTGACATGGGGAGTGGATGTTCTATTCAAGGCACTGTGGCTTCTCCTGCCCCTGGTGTGCAATTCAAAACCAGCCCAAAGCAGTGCATTCCCTGCAGCTCTGAGAAAGACAACACCCAGTCCGGCTGTATGGCAGGAGCCCCAGGAAAAACAAAGCACAGACACATTCAGGACTTGGTATGGGCTGTGGAGGGTGATTTTCTCAGGGATTCTGGCAGTCAAAAGGGTGGAGAGGTGAGGACAACACCTGCTTCAAACCTCTGTAATCTGGTGAGGGGGTTCAGTGTGAACAGAGGTAGTTTGTATCTAGAACCCTGCCTGGGGTGATCACATGAAGCCTTTCAGTGTCAGATGGGAGGTTACACACACACACACACACACACACACAATCCCATCTTGCTTTTTGCCTCTTTGACATCAGTGTTGAAGTTTTTCAAGAATGTGGCTGTTTTGAGGATGAGAAAGCGAGAAAATGATCAAAGCTTTGCTGGACATGATGATGACAGGGTATGGTCCTAACAAATCAGTGCTAAATAAAGTGAGGACTTGGACTGCTCTGGGAGGAGAGCTGCCCCAGCAAGCCTCAAAGGCAGGCTGGCTCATTTAACCATGAGCCTAATCAACTGGCTCCTCCTAATTACCATGAAGGAGTCTAAAACCTGCTTCTTTCAGATGTTCCTCTCTTTTGGCAACTTCTCTCTAGAGCCTGGTGAGCTAAAACCAGGAGCCCAGGCTGCTTGTTGGGACAGTCCATGCCACCCTCTCTAGCCAGTTTATGATTAATTTCCACATCAGCATAATTAGGAGGTGGCCACAAATAACGGGTTGAACGTGTTCCTCTGGGAAACTGGGTAGAAAATGCCAAGTTTTGAGCAACTTCCACCCATGCACAGGAGGGCCTTGCTGACAGAGCAGCTCATGGCATGGAGGTTTAATTGCCATCCAGAGCTGATGATTCACAGGTTTCTCTCTCCCCATTCCCTTTTCCTTGGCAGATCCTGGATGTCCTGCTGACAACTGAAGCCAGCAGCTCAAACCCCGAGCTCTTATCTTTCCTTCAGAACCCTCCCAGCCGCCTCCTTTTCCCGTGGCTGTTGACAGCTCCACCACCACCACGCTGTGTCCCACGGGCTCACGCTTCTCACTCTCCTCCCTCTGTGAGGTTTTGTGCAATGCCTGTGCTGATTTGTGCAGCAGCTCTGAATGTGCAGCTTCTCTCCTTTGTTTCTGCCACAGACACAAACTGCAGCACCCACCTCTGTGGCTTTCCTGACTCTGCATTGTCTCTCCACGTGTGAAGATGGGAGGATCTACCCCAACCTGCATTTCCCTCCCCTTTCCACATTTCTCCACACCGTGGAGTGGTGCTGGGTAAGGGGAGAAACAGGCAGTAAGGGAAAAGGAGACTGATTTTAATTTCAGAACACCAAAATACTCTTGTTCCTGTGCCCAGAGGAGCCTGTGCTTTTGTGTTAACCCAAACATGAGATTTCCTGGGTTCTTCATGCTTTTGTTTCACTTCAGTGGCAGACACTGATAAATTGGTGGAGGTTTTTAGCAGAATATGGAAAATTGAGAAATGTGAGTTGCTCTAAGTTTCTCCTGAAGTTCACGAATGGATATTGCTGCCTGCTGGGGGGATTTGAAGGTTTTGTGTGAATGAACCAAGTCATCTTTGAGATACTTAAGTAAAAAAAAAAAAATCAACTGGGAGTATTTCTGCCCTCAATTACACACATAAAACATATTCAAATAGCTGTAGCATATTCAGTTCAAATGCTACCTTATTCCTGCAGCCTTAGGCCACCATATTTATATCAAGGATTTCCCACAGAGACATGTGCAGTGCTCAGTGTAATGTCTGCAGAGAAAGTGCAGAGCTTCTGGGGTGCATTTATTTGCTACTTTTGGTCAAACTTAATTTGCATAATGACATCCATATTAAACTCCTTGCGTGAGTTTGCATTAGGTAGCAAGTGTTGTTTGTTTAGAAGTATCTAAGTACATTTTTTTATATAAATGAGAGACAGAGAAATCAGCTTTTATGTTTCATAGGGTTGCCAGGGTAGCAGTAGTAAAATATAGCAAATCAACAGTGAGATCTGCAAGAATGAATACAGACTATGCCCAGAGGCTGTGGAAGGCACCAAGACATATTTCAGGCTTTATCAGGAATGAGGCAAACATTTGCACGGCCCTGAAAGAGCTTCTGGCTTCTCACTGAACTGCCACAGAATGGTGTAATTAAAAGTTACATTCTGTTTGAGCCTTGTCTCACACTCAGCAGTCAAACACCGTAATCAGAGCGAATTATTTCATCTTTATTCTGCCACTCACTGAAAAAGATGCATTGCTTGGCTTATAGCCTGGTCTTGATTTATTAGGTGTAAGTTCAGAGAGTGGCACAAGAAGTGATTCAGATTCCTGCAGGACCTGTTGCACAGAGGAATTGGTGCATGCTGGCTTTGGTTTTGGTTTGGTTTTATTTTTTATTTTGTTTTTGAGCTTCTCATTGCTTGGAACAAAATTCCAGGTTGTTTTTAAAGCTGCTTGGGGTGTGCAGACAAGATGAAGGTTAAGCTGAGGAAGGGTTGATCAGGACATGGACATGCTCAGGTCACTGGGGTTGGCAGCTCCAGCTCTGATGTGACCTCCAGGTGCTGTGGATAAAACCACAGGATCAGTAACAAGGCACACACTGAGCCAAGTCTCTAACAAGACAGAGAAGGGGGCACAGAATTTCTATTCAGGGTATCAAAATCAACCCTTGAAGCATAGCATTGCTTGTTGATTGCAAATAATGGAGCTGCAGAAGTGATTTCTGCACAGCAATGTGCTGTTTGGCTTTGCTGCAAACCATTTTTTCTACTCATTTCAGCACAAAGCTGGGATGTGATGACCATGAATTATTTTGTTTGGTATAGGTAGGAGTTTCCTGAAAAAATAGGAAAGCGGAAATAGAAATGCAGAGCTAATGTTTTTATGTCAAAATTATGCTTTAAAGAGAAAGTAAATTGTGCATAATCCAGCAAACTTTTAGGGTATCTGGTAAAGCAGCGGTCCAGCTCTGTCCTTTCCGAAGGACACACTGTGGCACGCACTGGCATTCATCAGGATCCAGAAATGGCCAGGAGGATGTAGGCAGTAGCGTGTTTCCAAGTGTTTTTTCAATAGATATGAGACATTCAAATTAAAATAAACCATTCAAAAAAGTGGCAAATGTGCTGCAACTGTTGGAAATGTGTGAGAGTCTGCAGCAGGCACAACAAACAGTTGGCAAAATAAACAGTGTCAGGCTGTGGCTGATGATTTTGTGATTAACAGCTGCCAGTTGTTTGAACAAAGGTTGTTTTTCCACCAAAGTCTTGCCAGACCTTTGGGGAGGGCTTTCTTACTCGGTTCTGAGTTTACTTTTCAGCCTGATTTCTGTTCAAAGCAGTCTGGAGAGCTGAATTTACATACCAAAGACCAAAACTGTAGGTCAGATCCAAAGAGCTGGGACTCTAGTGGGGAAGAGGGAGTTTCTGGAGAGGACTGAGAGCCTTCTTGGGTTGTCTTTGTCCATAACCCTCCCTCACGCCCACCACAGCCTGTGTTTCCAGCTCCAGGAGCAGAGATGTGCATCTGTAGCCCCCTCTCTGATCAGATTGGCACAGGTTAATGATCTCCTGCCTCTCAAAACAGCAGCCTCCCGACTTCTGGTGACTCCAGCTGCTTCTCTGGTGCCTCTTTTTCTTTCCTCTTTGTCACTTTACCTTGCCTGGCTTGTCAAGTCTTAGCTACATGAGCCCCTCTGAGGAGGTGTAGAGTGAACTTATTGGATGCTCTGCCCAGGGGCTGTGATTTATTTGTCCCAGTGTGTTTATTAAATGGAAAATTGCCTCGCTTTTCTCACCATGTACAATGCCCACGTGCTTCATTTCCTGCCAACATTTGAAATGCTGGGACTTGGCAAGCACACCCAGCTTCTTAAAATGTAGGCCTCGGAGGCAAAAGTTTTTTGAAACTAACAGGTGCCTCTGAACTTTGATTTAAACTTGTAACTGTCACCAGGGTTTTGACAGATGGGTAATGAAAGATCAAGACAAATGCTGGTAGGAGTCTTTTGAGATGTGCTGCTATTAGCATTTGCTCTGAGCACACTTTAAAGGGAACATAAGACTAACAATTTAATGTCTGTTAGTCATCTCACACTGGAGAGCTCCTGCCAGAGAAGGTGAAATGTCTAACTTAGAGTTGATGACAGGGGATTGATAATGAAGAAGAAAGGGAGGCACCAAAAGACCAGCTGTAATCCTGGACCAGGAAAAGAATAGAAACAAAGAGACAGATCAAGTCTGAGTTCTCAGATTCGGGGCTATGTCAGTCGAAACTGAGCTTCACGGGGTATGGGCTGGGAAAAAACACCTGTAATGAAGTCTCTGCTGGATGTGGTATTAGCTGGAGATGCCTGGGACACGGTGGAGGAAATAAGATGTTTCTTAGAGTGACTGTTAAAGTTGTCAGGGGAGAGTGGTACAGAATAATGCAGATAAGCTTCTTAAGCCACCCCTGGATGGCAGCTTAGTGGTACCTCTGCTTACCCTGGATCTGGCTTTTTACAAATTCTTTAATATAATACTTCTACAAGGGCTCAGAGTGTGATATTTTATCATGCTCTGGTAGCCCCATATTCCATAAGTAATGAAGTGCCAGTGGAGTCGGAGGGATTGTCTTTTGAGGAGGGAGTCGCTCCGCACAACCCACTCTTCTCTGCTGTTGGATTTCTTTGCATTTCCCCTGCACAGCACTGAGATGTCTCATAAGCTGCTAAACTGCAGCCCTAAACAAGAGCAGTAATTCCCTTTGGTGCCATCTGTGTGTGTCACCGATAACGCAAATCCCCTGTGCAGCCCATGGTGATCTGTGCCCAGATGTGGAGAGAGGAGCCAAGGACTGATCCTGTGCAGGGCTCTGATTTTTCCCCTTCAAAACCTTTTTTACCCAGGAAATGGAAAGAAAGGGACAGGGGGGCTGTGCTGAATTGTGTGCTCCTCCTCTGCAAAGCCTGCCAGGGACTTGTTGGAAAAGAGGAAGAGAAGGCTCAAAGCAACACCAGCTCCTGCTGGAGGGATGTTTGCGGGTCCTCAGTCCCCAGGAGAGCACAGGAGCCCCTCCACTGAATCCCCTTTTTCCCTTCAATGTGTCTCTAGAAGGATCCAAAACAATGAAAAATTCAGCCACAATAATTTTGCAACAGACAGAGGCTTTCAGTTCCCTCCTCGTTCAGCATTTCCTGACATCAGTGTATGTTCTAACACTGTGTCTGTCATAACATAACAGATCAGGGTGTGAAAACCTTCAGACCCTGGGAGAAGTGTTGGAGGTCACAGGGTCCCCTCTTTGGGGCTATCAGCATAATTCAGAGCCAGTGACACCCACATATTAATTGCCCTTTTATTGATTCTGAATTGACTTCCTTAATTAAGGAGAGTGCCACTTGCTTGCATGATTGCTTTTTGTTCGTTTTCAAATTATTAAACCAAAAGCTTAAAAGTGAAATCCTTTACTGTGTATAAGCTCCCTGGAAAATATTCTGCTGTGTTTAACAGACTTCCCTGCCTAAAGTTTATGTTTCCTTACTCAGTTTAGATTAATTGGTGTGATTATTTTGATATAAAGTGCACTGAGACGACTGCAGCATCTGGGGCTATTGAAGCAGCAAGGGGCCCTGTCTGTGTGGGATATTGTGATAGAGATGCTTTCCTTGGAGGAACCACAATAACTGGAAACTTGGAGAAAAACGTTCCCTTTTCACACAGCTTGTCAATATGTTAAGTGCTCTGGAGACAGTGCTTTTGTGCTTCTGCAGACATTAAATCCTGCACGTTTCCTGGGCTGTGACAGTCCTGTTTTCAAATGTTTTAAGCGCTGATTGTGCTCAGGATGATGGACCTCATGGTGGAAACTCAGCTGGAGGGATAATGGTGGTGCTAGAAGGAGGAGGGTGAAGTATTTTCCTGGAATTCCAGCCTTTGGTCCTTCCCTCGGGCTGTTCTTTGCACAGAGGCTTAAACCTCTTAAAGCAAACACAGAGATTTTTGGGAAGGGAGCAAAAAACCAGAGTTAAAGATTTGAAAATTCTCATGTAATTTTTCCTGGTTCTTCCCACCAAATGTGAGGTGCTGGCAGTTTGGGTCGCTTCTCACATGGGAATTTCTGCTCTTTTTCCTCTTGAGCAAACCCACAAGGAGGGAGGTTATGCTGAAGGGAATGCTGTTGGTTCTCAGGCTGCAAGGCTGATGGGGATTTTGTTCCTTTGAAAGATTTTGAACAAATTGGAGGGGGAAAAGCCACGGGAATATTCTCCAGACTGCTCTCACTGACATCCCCCACGCAACAACAGCAAAGTCAGAAAACTGCACTTCTGGCAGGATGCAGGGAGAGTTCTTTGGGGAAAAGTTGAGGTCTGGGGTAAACATGGAGCGCTGTGAATCTGCTCTTCAGGGGAAGCAAGATTAAAAAAAGGGAAACCAAGAAAAAAAAAATCTGTCATTGCAATCTGCTCCTGGCATTTCTGAGCATGCAGTACCCCCAGGACCTCCAACAGGGAAAAAGACTTTCTTTTCCTTATCTTCTCTATTCTCCCTGCTGCTGCTGGCATCCACCTGCCCCTTGTTGGTGGATCTTCCACGTGCTCCAGCTCCTCATACAGATAATTGGTATGGGAGGAGCACGGTGCAGGATAAACTGTCCAGGGTCACCTTCCGATGGATTGTGCTGCCTTAGAGACTGTAACTAAGGAGAGCAACTCGTGCTCCTGTAAGGTGATGTGGAGCTGGTTGGACAAACTGGTTAACTGGGAAGTTTTAGGAAAGCCATCGCTGCAGGTGGTATAGAATTGGGTGGTGTTTTGCTCTTCCCATCTGCAGGATTTAACATCAGAGCAGCGATTTGCTCTCTGGGGACAGATCAGGTGCAATCCCTGCTGCTTACTCTTTGTCAGAAGCAAAGCATAATATTCCTGCTTTGAAAATGAAAAGTATCTCACAAATGTGGTATTCATTTTTAAGAGATAAATACTGGAGCTGAAGAAATAATCGTAGTGCAAATATTTTCAAATATATTTCCATACATAATAGCTTTCTGAGTGTGTATATGCACATGTTCTCCACAGTAAATATATATTCCAGTTAAAATTAATTTGTATAGTCATAATGGAGCTATTGTGGTTATAGGTGATTTGCTTCTTTAATGGTTTGAGTTCTAATAAGGTAGAAAACCATGGGTTTGAGTGCAAATTGGTGTAGCTTTGCTTTGTTGTCATTCTTGACTTGATATTCCCGAGTGAAGGTGGTGACAAAACAGCATCAAGAGTGTGGATTGAGCCAGAGGGAATGGGTCAGGTCACCCTCCCTGGCTTTTGTCATGGGGTATTTTCAGGAAGTCTGGGCTGGATGCCCAGGGTTAGCTGGAATTTAAAACAGTTTGAGGAGGAAGAGAGTTGTTGAAATACGCCCTGTGGCTGCCATCACCTTTAACAGCATCTCAGAATTGGAGCCATGACTCAGAAAAGCCCAGTTCTAATTTTGGGTTTTTTTTGAGGCTCCTCTCTCCCCAGTTCAGAATTCTGTCATCAGCTTGCCAAAAATCCTTGCTGATTTTTTTTTTTCCCCTCTGAAGATGTCTTGTAGAGAACACAGAGTACAATCCACATGTGCTGCAAAAATTCTTTGAGGTTATACTGCATTCATGGCATGATCCATCCCAATGCAGCATCTTCCAGAGGAAACCCAGCAAGACCAGCCTGTGTTTGAGAGATTTATGCAGAGAAAACTGTGAGGGAGTGCAACTGGACCAAGAATCCTCAAGAGAGAAACAAGTCCCAGCTAAAGACAGCATAGCTGGCTCTTAAAAAAAGACAGTCTTCTCCATATTTATATTTTTACCAAACCTAGCAGTAACAAACACAGGTGAGCGTCATTACTTGTTTGAAACAGTAAGGAAAGAAATTGTATGCACCTATTGGGTATAATGCAATGAGAATGTGCTTTTCTCCTTCCCTGGTAGCTGAGCTGTAAAAGAGGATCAGCCTTCCACAGCTGCTAGCCAAAAATTGCACCTTTGGGTTAAACTAAGAAAAACGCTCGCTTTTAGGCTTTAGCTCCATAAATTATTGAGTTGCTTCGATAAATCCGTGTGAATTCAGTAAGGTGCTTAAGCAGGCACATTAATGAGCCTTAAGCAAACATCTCAGAGCAGGTGTGGCTTTATGGGCCCGGGTTAAAGGGTCTTGTCCCCCTTGTCCCATTAGGATGGTACAAAACATCTCCCAGGCTCTCTCTTCTCAAACACCTGCTGTGGATGTGCAGGGTCGGCCTCGTGGCGCTGTCCCACATCCTGGCTCTGTGGAACACCCACTAACCTGCTCTGTTCATGGAGGGATTATTCCTAGAGACAGAAGAACCACGGTGCCAGTCTGGATAAAGCACAGAACGTTTCTACTTCATCTGTCGCTGGAAGAGGATGCTGAGGTACGAGCAGCAGGCAGGATGGATGGAGTGATCCATGAGAGGCCATATGCTCCTCATTTCTGACGGTTTGTGCTTTGCACAGACTTTCTGAGCCAGCAATCCTGTTTAGACCACCACGGACCTGCCCTCTAAGACTGTGCTTAACTTCCTTTGAAAACCATTTAAACTTTTCAGTAGTTCATGAGCTTGAAAAGCATCCGCTGGGATGATGGCTTTGCTAATTGCTGTGGTCGCTGTGTTTTAAAGGAGCACAGTCGGTTTTGTAGCCAGCCAGAGACGGGAGGCTGAAGGCAGGTAGGAGAAATGCAGGGCTGTGCCATCTGCTCCTGCTGGAGTCAGTTGTTTTGGGTAAGTGGCCGTCGGGTGCATTAATGGCCCCTCAGTGCAGTACCTGGCGATCCCAGCGTCCGTGTCTGGCTAATAGAAAATGTCACAGTGTAAGCACCGTGTTCTAATTGCATTGGCCCATTTCCATCACAAGCATTAATTTAGTGTAAAGCTGTTTGGGAATCTCGGTGAACTGCTGATGTGGGGCTTGCCAGCTGCTGGAGGTGCTGCGGTTCTGGTGTTGGTGTGGCTCGAGCAGGAGCAGCACAAGGGCTGAACTGAACCTACTGAAAGCATTTAAAAATAGCAGGCAGATTATTTTTACAAGTGGAGCCAGGGCAGGAAGAAGCAGTGCCAGTTTGCATTGGGAAAGAGAGCAAAAACCAGAGAATTTTGAATACTTTCCAAAGCTGCAACACTTTCAGTGCAAGCTGACCCTAATTCTGGTGTAAGCCATGCAGATCCCGTGTGTTCCACCAACATCAGAGGTGGCAGAGCTGCATGGAAGGAGGGATGATTTACAATTAAACAACAGCAATTATACCAGGGATACAGATTACTTTATAATGAGACTGAGCCAAGGCCACATGTCAGTGCATTAGGCTTCTAGTTCACGTCTAATCATAAATCTTCAGTATGAAGGTTATAAAACTCTTTTCACCAATATTTGTCTGCCTGAAAAATCTATGAAGCATTAGCAGCAGCTTGAAGCTATGAAGAGGAACCACTCAGCTTAATTTACATGTAAAATATATACAGTACAAGCTGCAAAAAAGATCTCTTGATGTTTTCCCATGATATAAATATTTGATGTTGTTTAGATTCCTTTCCTGTTCTTTTATGAAGGGTTTTCTACTCAATTAGAGTTGGGTGGAAACACATTTTCTGCCCAGTTTTGTACCAGAATCATGGAGAATGATCAAAATGAACAGATTGAAAAATTAAATTTGTTATTGCAAATGAGATTTATAGATATTTTCTCTTTGGGGAATATGTTGCTATATTGATTTCTTCAAAATAACAAATAATGATATGGACTATTAGAAACTGTAACGTGGCAAATCCAATTTCTGACAATTTTATTATTCCATCACTCTGAAAAGAATTTTTTCAGCTAATTCTTGTTGTTGCTGATACAAAGTAAACATGAAAGCCTCTGTAACTTGATGGTTGAATTGACATCTTCATTCCTTAAGCTATAACAGAAGGGACAGTAGGAATTTCTCTCTAAAGAGATGTTTGTTTGTTTTAATGGAAAAGCAAGCTTGAGTTTGCCTGATTTTTAGATACTGAGGAGCAGCTGTACTGGGTCCAAGGGTTGGGCTGTCCTGAAGCTTCTGAAGAAACAGATCTGATGCAATATTTTAGTGCCCAGGCCTGAGCTGTGCAGACATATCTGCAGTAAGACTGTATCTGATTTTACTTTGTATGGGAATCAGTCAAGAGGAATTTGCTGAGGGTAGATGTATGACACTCACGTGAACCTGATCAAAGTATAGTTTACCATGATGTTTGATTGAAAAAGAACCAAAGGCTGTAGGGTGAAATCTTCCTCACATGTCTCTTAGGAAAATTTTATGGAAATTTTATGGACTACAGAAGTAAATAAGAGAGTAAATTTGGCCTGCTTGTTCCCATCCCTAGTACAACAATTGAGGTGGAGTGCTTCTAATTTGTATATTTTAATGAAGATAGAATAGCATAATTATTGCCTGGTGGAATTCCTTGCTTTCAGGGTCATAATTCAGTGATTTTTAATATATATACCATATTTATGCCATGCACAGGAGAGAGAAATTCCTGAATGTGTGGTACAGTCAAAATCAGCTGTGAACAGTGCGAGCCTGGTTCTGTTTGTGCACATTCCTGTAATGATCCAGCAGACTCAGAAAAAAAATCCCATTGCAAAGAAACACAGATAAAAAAACAAGAAGGAGTTGAAACCACCGATACGTAGCAATTATATCCAAATAATGATGATTCAAGTAACAAGCATATAACTGCATTTTCTGGCACCAGCATTTCCACTATGGCAAAACAACACTTTAACAGCGTTCCTAATCAGCATGTGCAACAAAACAGAACCTCAGCTCAGTGCTGCTTAACTGGATGCCGGTTTTTTTTCCACAGTGTTTCATAAATATCTTTAGGAAGTGAATCTGATGATAATAATTATACTACTTCTGTATGCAGCTAAAGACTTCTCCCAGAATAACAAATAACCTGTTAGAAAATCTCTAAGAGCTCCCCATGCCTGCCTACACTAATAATACAGTAGGAGCTTTGTGTATACATAGGCTTTTTAAAGGCACTTTCATGTTAATTATCTAATTAAGCCTTACAATTCTCTCTGAAAGTAAGTAAGTATGATTATACCTATTTTATGAAGGTGGAAACTGGAAAATAAAGGCTTGATGTCATTTCATCTAATGTTCTTTGACCTTCCCTGCCTCTCTTTGACATTGATTAGATTTGCTGGAGGGTTTAGGTGGGAGCACAGGCACCCAAGATTCCCCTTTGTGTAGCAGAGGGAGCGGAGAAGGAGATTTAACCCACATGAGCTCTGTGAAGAGCTGCCCCGGGATCGCTGATGGGAGCACTGGGATGTTAGTCTGATCTTCCTGTCAACACTGCCTAAAATTTGGGGGGGAGAAAAAAACCCAAAGTCAAATCAGCAAAGCTCCCAAACTTGTTTGTAGCAGTGGGGCATTGCCCAAGCTGTCTTTAGCATCCTTCTCATCTGGAAAAGGTCCCAGCACCTGCAGGCTCCCCTCACATTGCCTGGTTGGCAGTGAAGCCGTCACAGCCAGGGGTTTGTCACGGGGTTTGACAGGGCTCCACACCCACTGCAGCTTTGTAGGGTCACATCCTGAGTCCTTCAGTGTGGTGAGAATGAGGAGATGGGAAGAGAGAATTCCCTCACTCTGTTCTCTGGGCTGCCGCCATTCCCATGCCTGGGATCTGTCTGTGAGCAGCAGAGGAGCCCTGTGGGTGCCACAGGTCCTGTTCATGCTGCAGTTTGTGCTGCAGTCCCGGGCTAGCTTCAGCTTGTGGAAGGATTTCTTATTGACCAGGGACACGGGGCTCCCCTGGAGGGCTTGGACAACGCAGGCTTGGTCCAATTAGTCTAACAGAGGCCTGTAAGGACCTGTGCCCTTGAAATCACCTTGAAAGGACGGAGCCATCAAGGTGGGAGAAGCCTGAACTCTGTCCTGCCTATTTGTGATTTATACCAATAGTATAAAAGTTTAGACACAGGTCAAGAAACTGAAACCAATTAGGCAGAGTGTTCTACAATAAGAAATGTAAACTATATTATCAGTATGAAAGAAACATGACAAAATAAACTGAGTCTGCCATGAAACTGTATCAGTGAGAATGGTTACTCCAGCAGCTCCTCTTCATCAGCACACGTGGAGAAGCTGTTTCTCAGCCAGGAATCTCAGGCTGTGCTGTGGTGGGTATTTGGTGGCACTGAGTTTGGCAGGGAGAAGCATCTCCAGCCCTCCTCCCTGCCTGGCAAGCCTACCCAGCTTGTTGCACTGTTTGCAGTGTTGTGAAACAACTTGTGCAGGCATCTGTGGAAGTGTTATGTGTATAGCTGCTGATGTAGTTTCCAAATGAATATAAAAACCCCTAAGAACAGAAATGCTTGTCTTAAGACAAGAAATGAGGTTTTATAAATGATAGTTTATAGTGGTATACCCTTGATGGAGCGGTCTGCAACGTTTCCTGGGGCATAGGCGTGTAGTACTGAAGGAGCAAACACCATATTTAGGATCAGGCTTTGCCTTTCTTTACTGTTTTGGTGGAAATTTCTTGATTTCCCAAGGCTGGTAGCACTGAAAGCTCTTACAGACAAAGTACAAGTTGTGGGCTACTGCCTTAATAGCTGTATTTCCTAAAACTTTCCTGTGCAGATTGAATAAATAATTCATGAAGTGATAGATGCTGATAGAACTTCCTTCTGTGCTTGCAGTGGTTCAGACATCACTTTTATCTTTTCTAAGTCCTAATGCGTAGTTGGTGAGTGACTTCACTACTTCACAGGGAGCCAAACTGCTGGAAATTTAAGACTTGGATGCTTAAGCAAAAATTATAACCAACATAATCAGGCTGTGATTGACATGGGGAAGTGCAGGGATGGAGGAGATCCAGAATCACATCTGTGTGAGCCGGGGAGAGCCACTACACCTGGCAGTCAGGCTGTGAGCAGTGGTGCCCCCATGCGCTGAGATGTCCCTGCTGGGGTGTTTGTCCCTCTGGCAGCTGCGCTGGAGGCAGCAGTGATTTTCAGGTCCTCAATCTCCCCGTGGAGATGAATCAGTGCCCTTCACCACTTGCCACAGTGGATGGGGGGGAAGTTGTCCATTAAAACCTGCATTCCATAAGGAAATGGGGCATTTAACAGCACTGCTTGAACCTGCCAGGTATATTTATTTACTCCTATCCACACTACATTGTTTCCAGTAATGAAAAAGCGAATATTGTAATGAAGTAGTGTTTCAGAAAAGAAGGTAATTCTTAGAGGAGGGGCCTCTCACAGGGCTTGTTAGTATTTGCTGTTCCCCTGAAAAGCTCAAAGGAGGCATGTGCCAAGCTGAAAAGAGAGCAGAGCTTTTCAGTTTCCTTTCAAGTGCTGGCTGGAGGGGAAACCACAAGGACTTTCCTCTTATGTTGACTGCTGTAATGATGTGCTGTACTATTGAATTTCCACGTCTGACTGATGTGGATCAATTATTTGAGTTTGATGGGCCACCTGCTTGGGAAACTTCTGTAGTATTTGTAAAAGACCTGGCAGTGCTCTCCTGGCAGGAGATACTTTTATATTCGCTCCTGTGGAATTGCTGTCCAGGTTGAATTATAAAATGAACCAATGCCATGCTGGCAATGGGGTGTTACTTGGGTTTTCAGGTTCCACGGTAGGAGTTCCTCAGTGTGTAGTGCAGGATAGATGATTAGCTTAAAGTATGTGCCAGAACTTGACACCAATTTCACCTTGCACAGAAAGGCTCCTCTGTGTGAGAACTCTCGAGTCTGTGTCAGTGCAGGTGAGTGCATTGCAAGGCATCACCCAGGGGTTGTGGGTGCTGCTGGCAGCTGGGAGAGTTGTGGGTTTTGCTGTAACCCAGCCAGATTTTGTCAACACGCTTCCATGGGAAATGTCATCCCTACTGCTCAGCACCAGCCCATTCCTCCTCCTGCTCCTGCTGAGCCCTGGCTGCGCCCGCTGCTCCTTCCCAGGTGTCTCCCTGCCAATCCTTGTCTGCATAAAGGGCAGCACACTCCTTTTCTGAACAAAGGAGATGGTTTTGGGTCTGTGTAGTTATACCCATGTAGTCAATGAAATGGGAGCTGTGGAATTATTTTTATACAGGTATTTTTATTCTGTGTTTAATAGCTGGGGCAGAATTTCTTCCAGTTGCCCAACATGTGAGGCATCTGCAGTTTCTCCCAGCATTGAATTCTTCAGCACTTTTCTTGCTATGACTAGGATTTGATGGCCATTCTTCCCCCACTGAGTATTTCTTACAACAGCATACAAATATTTTAAATATTTTATATAGAAACATCTGGGTGCTGTAACCAAAAGAGATTTCTTTGAGATTAGGTTCATGAATTTAAATAAGAGCTATTTGTTGTTGTGGTTTGGTTTTAGTTTTCTTGTTGGCTAAGAAAATAGTCTTAAAGTATACAATTATCTTTCCTGAGTGTGCCTGCTTTGTTCTTCCTCTCCTTTGAACATTCTTTTATGTCAAATACTGTATTTTGATTCCCATGAGCAACCTTATGACTGGATGACTCCCTTTGCAGAGTATCTTCCTGCACAAGGTGCAGTTACAGGTGTGTGAAAATCCTTGAATTTTTAAGTTTTCTCATTAAATGGGATCCTTGTTGAAGTTCCAGCATGTGGAGATCAGACGCCTTTAAAACACACAAGTGGAAATATTTATGGGTTTAGATGGGATTTTTATTTTTAGTTTGTTCAACTTCAAAGAAATTGAAGAAGGGTATATAATGCCTATATTGCTGGTTATTTGTTATTTTCCTGGGGGAATAAAAGAATGTGACCAGATTCCATTTTGGCTGTTAAATCAGTGAAGCCCTGAAACCACGTTAGTGTTCCTGACATTTCATCAGAGCACTGATTTGGCAGCTCCTGACATTTGGATCAGTGACTAAACTCGTTTCCTTGTTGATAGCAAGTCATCTGCAGTTAGAGCAAAACATGGCTCCTAGACCTGACAGATCTTCCTTTGCCTTGAAAATAAATCCAAACATTGCAAGGTCATTTGAGAGCTCTGACTGGAAAAAAGATTCTGCTCCTAACCCTTATCTGGGTCAGTACTTCTTTACATTTCCATGGTCTTTAGTGGAGGATCAAAAAGTGCTTTATAAATATTAGATAGTATTAGATAATCTTTCTGCTGAGTTTGATAAAGCAGTATTTCCTTCATTCCATGCTTTAGGCTCGGAGTAGTTAAGTGACTTGCCCAAAGGTAGAGCTGTGAATAAAATTTATGCTGATACCAAGTTGGCCTTTCTGTGCTGTGGTATTTTGTTCAAAGGGTACCTTAAGTGGCTCTACTGATTCAAGTGAAAATAGGATCTAATATGCTTTATAAACAAGTTCAGGAACTGACAGGAGGGAAAGAGAATTATTATTTAAACAGAGGGCAGTACATTATTTTTTTGCAGAGTAAAGCAGAAGGGGTAAGAACACCTGGCTGCTCCCCTTGCCTCCCTAACACTTCGACTGAGTGCAGGCATGAGCAGGTCCTGCTTAGTTATGGACATTAAGTGATGCTGTAATTCCTTTTTGCAACACCAAGGTGTGTAATCCTAATCCAGGCACACATCTCAGGCATTTCTGGAGAGTCTGAGGAGTGACATTTCATCGTTATGCTACTAAACTCCTTATTGGTGGGGTTATTTTCATTTATTTTGTGGGTTTTTGTGATATTTTTTTTTATAATTTTTTGTACAGAGGCAGAAAAAGATACTGTAAAAGCTGGCTTTATTAATTGTGTGATTCTGATCTCACATATCTACATAGCGGTCATATTCTGTGTACTCTGTTCTTCCGGCTTCCCTTCAATCAGCCTCCTCATTGATGCTCGATTGGCAGTTTGGTGATGTGGGATGGAATGCAGCTCAGCACAGGATCGTCACCTGGAGTGAATGGCTCCTCCCAGCATGGATGTATTATATATTTTTTCTGTAATATATCACTTCTGCATCAGCGATTCTCCACATGACCTCCTTGCTTTTGATTTCCTATTTGCAATATCAGCTTTTTCAGACAAAATCAATGATGAGCGGTATAATTAATTTTTACGTGTTTTAATTAAGTTTTCAGCTGCTCCAATGCTTTTCATTATCTTAGCAGGATCTCTTGCTGCTACCGAACATTACAATGAAAAAAACCTGTTGATTAAATAAATTATTATTTAAAAGGTCCCCTGCAAGTTGTCAAAGTAATTAAAGCTCAGCGATGCAAAGTGAATATAATGCCTACAGCACAAAGAAATGTCAGGTAGAGCAAGGTATTTAGAAAGTCTCAGAAACCTACAACAGCTTGGGGCAGGTTCTGTCAACTCTGCAGTGGTTTGTGTGGCGCCTCATCATCCTTCTGACACCTGGTGCCATTTTTGTTATCCCAGTCATGAGGCTGAAGGAGCCATTGGTGGCTCCAGGAGCTGAATTTGCAACTTGAACAGAGATCACCATTATTAATATGGGATGATACAGAAAGGTTTGAGTTCTTGACAACTTTTGAAACTCAGCTTTGCATAAAAAATACAATATTTAACCTGCTACTAGATAGGAAAGAAATTAATGGTGCCTTGTCTCTCAGGGGTTTATTTTTAGAGGAATTCATCTTACTCTATTTCACTGGTAAATTAATCTGTTCATTGGGTTCTTGGGTAGAAGACAGACATTGCTTGGCTGTTGCCTGCTTAATTATACCCTGTAATTTTGATTGACAGTGGAATATGCATTGAGAAGCAGCTGGAAGTGTCTGTCAGCTGGTTTAGAAACTGGTGAGGAATCTCTGCCTCCTGCAGCAGCTGCTTGCTGTGCTAACCTAGGCCAAGTGAGAGGCTGGGGGATGGCTGGGAGGCAAAAGCAAACAGCCATCACTCTGTTCTGAACAGTCAAAAATTAGATGTTTAAAGCGTGCCACAGCTACTTTCAGTAAACACTGGGCTCCCACTCAGAATCTGAGGGTAAAGCATGAGGAGCTTGTGTTTCTGTGTAAGGCATTAATTGGGATTTCTCTCTGCTGGTGTGCCTGCGAGGATGCTTCTGCTGCGTTGAGATTCTTAGAGTGTTTTTGGCATTTATGTGTGGCTTCTCTAACTGGTGCTCAGTATTTCAGTAAATTTGTGTGAGACTTCAAATCATGAAAGTAAAGGTGCTTCCAGGGACTTTGGGGGGATACAGTGTGGGAATTGGGGGGAAATAGAATGAACACATTTAGTTAAAAGCCAAGCTGTAAAAGGAAAAATACTGGACATTAATGATCCGTGTGTGAAGTCTGAAGCCATTAAAATGGCAGAGAGTTTGTGCAGGGACGAGCTGGTGCTTTCAGAGCCATGTGCAGGTCTCTGGTGTTTGCTTTGTCCTCATCCTCCATTTCTCTGTCCACGATGTTCTGCTGCTGCTGCATCACTGTTCTGCCTCCTCTTGATCACACCAGTATGGTGTGGGACAAAGAGAATGAAGAGACTGTCAAAACTGTCACATTTTTGCCAGCAGCCTCCATTTCCTTATTCTGGGAGTTTCACCCCGGCACAGCAGTCCCCGTGGTGAAAGCAGGGCATTTCTGCATTTTTCCACGTTTGCTGAGGAGCTGGGAGCCGGTGACTGGTGAGGGAGCACCAGATGGGAATGAAAAGCTGGGGAGAGCCCCGGTGAATGTGCCCAGCTGAGCCCAGGCCAAGGTCCTACAAGCAGTGATCCCTTCTTTGGACATCATTATTCCGAGGTTTGTTGCCAAAAGGGAACTGGAGAGGGAGCGTGTGTGCATTTGTTGGGGTGCTGTCATCAGGTCTGGTGCAGCAAGGAAAGGAGAATGTGGGCTGTGGGGACAGCCCTGGGGACAGTCCCACGAGGTGCTCTTTGCAGCCAAATCACAGCTCCAGCTCTGACTGCAGCTCTCCTTTTCACAACTTTTAAATGGGCGTGAAGTGCCATACAAAATAAGCAGGAGTCTCCATTCAAAACAAGGAGTGTGGCTTACCAAGTGATTTAAAAAAATGTTCTTTCAGAAAAGTCTGTGCAACACGACTTGACTGATTTACCTTATAATGGCTCAAAGCCAAGAACATAATGAAATTGTGAGCAGAAGAAATTACTCTAGTGCTTTTTCCCTTTTGCTATCTGCTGATTTATTGGAAATGCCTTTCATTCAAATAACTGTCCCGTTAACCCGCATGCTGCCAGAACCCTGGGAAAAAGAAAGACAGAACAGAGGCAGTGACTGCTCTGTAGGAGAAGAGAGCAAACAAGTTTAAGCATTGTTGCACTGTGTGTTTGCAATTTTGGAGGCAGAGGGGGAAAAAAACTAATGGTTTCAAGCATAACTGTTACTCTGGGAAGCTGGAAGCTTAAAAGCCCAATGGATAGCTAATAAAAATTTTGTGATGGCATGTCTCAGCTCTTCTGACATGGGCTATTTAAATCCTAGACTGACATTGCAATAATGTTGAGATATTCCTCCCTGATATTGATTCTCTGCCCAGTTTGGGAATGCCAGTGCATCCTCTCTCTGCGGCTCAGGAACGTTGGGTCTGGATGTTCATGGTTAAATTTCCTGAGTGCCAGGCAGGCTCTTAGAGCTGTGGAGATGGGGCTGAGGACCAGCACCACGTTGGTGTGGCCTTGTGGTGCCTTGTGGATGTGATTTCAGAAAAAGGGTGAAGGAGGAGAGGAACTCGGATCTGGCAGGAAAGCTTTGCTGTAAAAACTTGCTTCCAGCTCCTGATGGCTGCCTCCAGTCCTTGCTGTCAGAGACAGAAAATAAATTACTGCTGTTGAACATTTTATTTGCACTCACAGAATATTCATCCTAGGAGCAATGAAAGCACCAGAGGAGTGTGATGAGGGCTCCTTTTTTCTTAGCAAGCCAGTAGGAAATAATGCCAGAATCAGACACAGTGGAAGATTTTTGACAACACGGAAATTCCTCTTTGTGCACTGCCAGCTAACTCCAGCTCGGTGCAATTCCACCCACCTTGAATCCACAGCACATCCTAAAACTGCTGCAATTTCTTAATCAGTGGCTATTCAGAATGGCTTCATCACTGAACCTTTCCACTGTAGACACAGACCAAGTGTAGCAACTTACAAGCTTTTGTTTCTGCCCTTCTGGAAGAACAGAAAGAGACAAATACTGGCAGAACTTTCTGGATAGTGCCTCTGTTAGTCAGTATCTGTAAATACTTCTGAAAACTGTGGAGTTTTTTGAGGGGGTAAAAAAGAAGGTGTAGATTTAATACAGAGAGATGTTTTTGTTCTGAATACATTTAAACAGAAAATTAGGTTCTTTCCAATTTGCAGAATTTCTGGAATATTTTCCTGAAGACTGAAAGTCTAACAAATCTCATTAGTTCAGGTAGAAGCTTAGGGAGAAGTTCAGGGTAGGTTATAGGTAAGTTTAGGAAGAAATAAGGTTTTATCTGAAAGGACAAATACGTGTATAGATGATGTTCCTTTTGAAGTGGAAGTGTTCTTGAGCCTCTCAAACTGCTCCAGGTGCACACTGTGCTCTGCCAGTTTTAGATATTGCCTTTTCTATCTCCCACTCCTGCATCAGCAATGGACACTGTCCATGGCATGGCAGTGGCAGATTTTGCACCTCTATCTGTTTTTAGTTTTGAGACTGAGCAGGCAGCTGCTGTTTATTTCTGGTGGATGTCCAGAAGGAACATTGGTGTGTACTGATAAAACCTGAGCTTTGGGTTGGAAAAGTACATCCTCAGTGAAGGTGGAAAACTTTCTCCTAGGAAAGCAACTGTGTAGTTAAAGTTTGACACAACTCCCTGGGGTGTGTTTTGGAGCTGGCTATAAATCAGGGGGCATTTGGGACTAGAAAAGAAGTAGAAACCCTTTCCCAGTTATCAGGCAGCCCTTGGAAACTCCACACACAGGTAAAGATTGGGATTAAATTGTCAGTGTAAGTACTTGTAAAGCTCTTTGAGTTTGGACTCACTGATCAAGACAGTCAGGGCAGACTGAAGAGGCCTTGAGACAATGTGGAATTTGACACAAAATAAGGGTTATTTTTAATTGTATAAGAGAACATCAGCTTGCAAGGGGAAAATAACGATAGTTCAAAGTGGTGTAGCTAAATATTGTGCCTCAAAGTTGTGTTGGAAGGGGAATTTCAAAGATTTTTCTGCAGCCTTGGCAATTAAAAGAAGTTATAAATATTTGCATTCATGGATGCCCTGGAGTCTTTTCTCTCAGAAAGAAAGAAAAGGTAGAACAAGGTTTGGAATTCAGTACCTGCTAAGAAAGTAAAGACCTGGGGCTGTGCACAAGTACTTATTTAATCCCTGCTGTATTTGTTATTTCTTTGACACTTCTTTCTGCCGCTTCCACTGACGTCTGGTAGATGGCATTAGCGTATAACAAATTTCTGAAGTTCTTTTCTTATTGGAGGGGGTTTATTTTTCATCCATTTTACGGATAATGCTGTCTTTTTTTTCTGGCTAAGCAGTTTTAAAACATTTTTTCCCCTCAGTGTTTCAGTTATGATTTGACTAAATGCTTATATTATTCAGCATGCCTTTTTTCCTCCTCCTTGTGCCATATAATTATTATTTCTTCTAGAGGGCATCAATCACTGAGAAAGAAAAACTTGATATCTTTGGCTGACTCTGAATTTAGAAGCTCTGTTATATTTTGCACTGTTTATATGCAGTACCATATTTATTCCATATTCTCCTGGCTTAGAAAGGGGGATGGTGCTCTGAAGGGAGAAGAAAATTTCTCACACAGGGAGAAAAAAATGCAGATAGAGTAGTAAATAGAGGTGCTTATATATAGAGTTGAAGACATATCTGACTGCTTTGCAGAGAAAGAAGCTCCATAAACATAATTTATCTTTTTTAGTCCACATCAGCATTTTTAGCTAATTTTGTGTGCTCCAAGAAAATTAATAGGACTTCCACAGGGGAAGGGGCCATTTTGCATAGGAAAAGAGTCCGTCCTAGAGATTTTCTTTATCTGGACCAGGAGGAGGAAGTTCCATCCACAAGTAAACTTTGGCAATAGGGTTTATGAGTCTGCCAGCAGATTTATCTTCATCAGTGCTCCTGGAGAAGAAATCTTTTGTGCTCAGATGTACCTATTCATCCTTTCCCTTAGGACAACCCCAGAAATAACACTTTGAGCAAATGTTTTGGCTAAATGCTGGCTGAATGACATTTGGAGCAGTGGGACACTGGGGTTTTTTTTGTTTGTTGGGTTTTTTTCCCCACTTTCTCCCCACCGTAAAAATAAGACTTAGTTCCTTCATAAATAACCAGTCTTCCAACAGAAATCACCAGTTTCATGACTGATTCCTTCTCAGAACAAGCCAAAACCCATAATTCTCCAAGCTTTGCATGTGGATAGCAGAAGGAAGAAGTGGAGTGGTGGGGGAACAGTTTTGTGGGCACAGTAATGATTTTAAGCAATTCTCAAGAGGTGTCTGTTTATGAAGATGATTCTTTCCATATCAGATGTGCTTGATAGCAAAGGACTAAAAATGATAGAGATATCTTTGAGGGTAATTTTGTATAAGGACTATATAAATGCAAAACATGCTAAGCACCAGGTTTTATTGAATCTATCTAATTATGAGCAACTAATCAGCATAATTTTCCTGCATTTTCAACCACATTTCCTTGAGATTGAAGTATTTAAGGCAATTATGAAGAAATGCCAACACCTAATTGTGACAAATTTTATATTTAAAGAATCCTTGGGTTTGTCTTTATATAGAAATGCAAATAATTTGGGACAGACAGTGCTAAGCACTCTCTGGGTGCTGGTGTAAGAGGAATTATTGTGGTGTAGGCTCACTGCAGTGAGGAAAGAGCTGAACATGTGTCCTGGTAGCCAGCTTTCTTTTCTTCTGTTTTTAATTCCTCCTAAAGCATGTTTGTTTAGAGGTGTTTCGGGGCCTGCAAGCATCCCTTGCTTCCAAACACACGGCCAGCTTCAGCACCCAGTGGATGAGGAAAGTGTGTGGCTGTATTTCTGTCCTTTTGCTTGAAGCAACCTGTAACTTCCAGCATTAAGGTGTCGTTTCTCTGAAGTGAACACCACCAGGGCTTCCTCTCAAGGAAAGATGGACTAATTTCACATGGGGATCGCCATCTGAAATGTGCTGACCTGCTGTAGCACATCAACATTCCTTTGCTTTCCCAGGCTTTTGCAGGTGGAGGTGTCCTTGTGGGGTTTCTCTGGTGTGTTATTTCCCCTCTCTGCCATCCCATCTTTATGGTGGTCTTTACTATTATTTGCAGGCAGGTTGTCTCACAACTGTTATTGCACCTTTCCTCTGTCATCTCTCACAATTACTGAAACGCTGCTGATTGTGGGCTGCTCTCCAGTACAGAAATAGCGTGTTGTTGTCATGTAGAGCATTAAAATTCATAGCCTGTAGCCCGTCTGTTTGTTGCACTTTCTGGACAGGCCTGTTAACCTTTGAGAGATTTGCCGTTCAGATCTTGCTGTACAACAATAAAAACAGGGAAGTGAGAAGGAGCCCTGCTGGGAGAAAGTTTATGTGTTGGGATGATGAACCCATAAAACTCTGTGGCTGTTCCAGACCGTGCTCCCAGCACGTGTTCCCCCACCTGCTCCCGTTCAAGCCTGGGAACTACCTGAGTGATTTGGGTTAAAAGAAAGGCTCAGGCTGAGCTGTTGTGCTGCAGGCAGACCAGTTTAACCTCCGTGTGGCAGCCAGGATGGAGATTTCTGTGCCACCACGCTGAGCTGCTCCCAGATTTGTGTGATGATGATGTTGATAAAAAGCTGCAGGGGTGAGAGGAGGAGGCTTTGCTCGGCAGCACTGATGTGAAAACAGCCCAGTGCTGCTCCTGCCAGATGCTCTGGAACTGAGAAACAGTTGCTGCAGAATTCACATCTAACCCCACTGGTACAATGCATTTTTTGTGACTTAAATATCACACTTCTGAAGTACATGTGTGTATTTTCACAGACAGTTGAGAGTAAATGCTCTGCATTGATTTCTCTTGTACTGGTCTCCGGTAAGGTGAGGGGTTACAAAAACACCCAGCCATTGATTGGAACCATAGAGTCACAGAACGTCTTCAATTTTATGGGACCTACAAGGATTACTGAGGTCAGCTCCTGGCCCTGCACAGGACAACCCCAGAAAATCCCACCCTGTGCTGGAGGACATTGTCCACTGGGGAGTCTGTTCAGTGCCCAGCACCCTCTGGGGGAAGAACCTTCCCCTGATCTGCAGCCTCAACCTCCCCTGGCACAGCTCCAGCCTTCCCTGGGGGCTGCCACTGTCACACAGGGCAGAGCTCAGAGCTGTCCCTACGCTGCCCCTCGGGAGGAGCTGCAGTCCCTGCTGAGGTCTGATCTCTCTCCTCCAAGCTGACCAAACCTCGTGGCCTCAGCTGCTTCTCTTAGGGCTTCCCCTCTAGACCCTCATCTTTCCATTTGGAAATAGGTTTTGTAGGAAAGGGATTTAATTTTTCACTTTGCATGTTTCCTGCTGTTGTGGAGGAAGAGTTTACCAGCTTGAGTATGTCCCTATCCCACAGGAATGGAGAAGGCAGGACAGATCTGGAAAATGAGAATAAGACACAAGGGAAATGAAAAAAAAAAGGCAGAAGTAAATAATTTTTTTTAATTACCAGTTAGTGACTTCATAAACTATAATTGTAAATATATCTCTGAGTGAGGCATAACATGAAAACTCTTCTGCTCTTTGAGAAGTATCCACATAAACTTTTGTCGTAACCTGGGGAGAAATGTGGCCAGGTAAAATCCCTCACATTCTTAGAACATCTTTCTTACCTCCCTGACAGCTACTTTGCCCAAAAACGAAGTCTGGATGAAAGACAAAAAGCTCCTCTCTCTCCTTTCTTCTCCTTGCCCTCTCTCCCCTTGTGATTCTTATTGGAAAATATCAAGAAATCCAGGAAGGTATTTTTAGCCTGAGCGAATGGAGAATTTAGGGCAGAAATGATGTTGACATTAATCACAGCAGTGATGAAATTCCACTTCAAAAACACGAATGTGGCAAGGTTTTCCCTGTGTCCTACTAATGAAAAGAAGATCCTGTTGCTGCCAAACCACAGGATGTTTTGCTCACACAGAGGAGTCCCAAAATGAGCCTCGTATTTTTGTGTCATACAGAAATGAGTATTGCAAGAGGAGCTTCATTCCATTCCTCTGCTTCTGCAGTGAGGATTTCTGCAGCGTGGTGCTGGCAGAGGCTGCTGGGGTCACTGTGCTCACAAGGAATCCAGGACCATAACTGTAAGGTTTTAGAAGAGAGTGCCAGGAACCAAACTGTGTGCTGGCGCTGTGGAGGAAGGGACTACACATTTGAATCTCTCTTCTGTACTCTTTAAGGGAACAAACATTGCTACAGCCACCCTCAGCACGGCTCTTGGGGTCACAGAGAGATTTGGGAGCAGCAGCAGCAGCCCTCTCTGACATTGCCCTGAGGGTTAAACCTCACCAACTGCTGAATCAGATAAATATTTGGAAAAGGAGAGCAGACCAAGTGCAGATGGTCTCTTGGATGATACAGCCTTTATGGATGGTGTTGAACACATAGCCCAGGCTCTAAAACCTGGTTAGGTATAGGAGAGCAAAAGGAATCCTCTCAGAAACTGAGAGGTAACGGCCACAGAAATAAACGGATTTCCCAATTAAATGGCTTTTTACCCTTTGTGACATCCTGCCAATAACTGAAGCAGAGATATTGAGATTGAGAGGCCCTTGGGTGTATCTCTGTAGATAAATCCAGGTCTGGAATTTTTGCACAGTGGCCTTTTCATGATCCTTGGAGAATGTATCCTCAACGATATGCCTCTGCCATACTGAGTTCTCTGGCAAGGGTCAGGTGTGGTTACTGACATATAAACATGCATTTATTTCTCAAGCCATTGCATCTTTTTTCCTTCCTTCTGACACAATCGCAATGTAGCTTAATTTTCTAATCAATTAGCTTTTTAAACCTTCCCCAGTATTCTCTGTTGAAACCCAAAATATGTGAGCATGTGTTTATATATCAGCACAATCATTCTTTAATGTGCTGCAGCTCCAAGTGTCTGCATTCTGTCAGGATCTGCTTTATGAACAGCACGTGCCTTAGCACCTCTCGCAGAATATAAGCAGAGAGAAAGAATTTGCAACATTTGGCCAAAGTTTGTTCGCTATTTTGGTTACCAGATCTGTTGTCTCCTTGCTGCTTATTCCAGAGCGGATGTTGTACATCAGGTTTTAGAATCATGGAATGATTTGGGTTGGGAGGGACCTTTGAAACTCATCTGGGACAATTCCCCTGCAGTGAGCAAGGACATTTCAACTACATCAGACTGGTCAAAACCCTGTCCAACACGGCCTTGAAAATTTGGAGGGACCTCTCTGGGCAACATGTTCTGGTGCCTCACCACCCTCATTGTGAAAAATGTCTTCAGCTGTGTCTAGTGTGATCTGGATGGTTTTAGCCTGATGGTGAGAGCCGAATGCTGCCACGGGAGGAGGAGGGCAAGAGTTCTCCTTTGGTCAGATACTGTGGATAAAGGTGGATGAAGGTCCCTAGTTTTTATCTCAGGGGTCTCACAGGATCCTGCAGAAGTGTTGCTGTCCACAATGACACCCCAGAGCTCGTTAAAACAGATGGCTCTGTCCAGGGCTCCTGAGGGACTGACAGCTACCTCGTTAGTGTTCTGCAAGAGTCCTGCTGATTGCTTTGAGAAAAAACAGATCTGCTGCCTGTGGAAATTGTTCTGGGGAGCCAAATTTGGGAGCACTGGGTGGTGTTAGACTTTGTGATATAATAGGATACCTAAGTGTAAGAACAAGCAGAGCTTCTTCCTTGGCAGAATAAAAATAGTCTGGGTTGGAAAGGGAAAGGCTGTGATGAGCACAGGCTGCTGGACAGCTCTGCCTGACCAGAAACTGCTCTGCATCAAATGTAAGAGTGGCATGTCCGTACTCAAAAACTCGCCACTACTGAACTGAAATGTTCCCCCAGGAGATGATTATTGCAGGCTGAGGTGGTGGTGTGTTGTGGTCAGGGCACATATCTAAGCAAAGCTCAGAGAGCAGCTCTGTGCCTTGAACCTAATTTCTGAAAGAACGAAGGCTGAGGCTGCTCAGATAAGAGTAATGAATTTGGATACTGTTAAGACTTTAATAGAAGAACAATTATTGGCCTTGCCAACTGAATATTTGCTCTTATATCTGTGTGGAATTAATCTTTGCAGTGTTTTTTAGTTTTTTTATCCCTTGCATTTCTTATGCCAGAGAAGTAGAAGCCAGGGACATGGCCCATCTTTTTGCCTGGTGATACCCGTCCTGCTCCCTTGTCGTGCTGCAGATGAAGAGACAATATTGTTTTTAAATGAAAACCTTTCTGATTATTGATAAATAATCTCTGGATGTGAAGTATAACACCTGCTGGCTGGAAGAACAGGGCTCTGTAATGGTAATATTGCCTTGAAATTACAGCCCATGTAGTTTGAGAATTATTCAGGATAATTACACTAATGTTGCCAGAGAAATGAAAAGGAACACTTTCCATTCTACCTATTAACAAGCTCTGCTGGCCTTAAATTATTTCTGAGAAGAGCCTGAAAATGGCTGAAATCATCAGAATAATTACAAAGCAGCAGCTGGGGTAGAGGGGTGGGCTGGATGAGGTCCTGGCTGTGGCTTTTTTGGCTGACACGTGAACACTGCTGTAGCTTTGGGGGGAAAGGAGTACAGCACAGAGCATTTGGGTTGGGAACACTGCAGGCTGCCAGTGGGCTCAGGGAGTCTGCAGGTTTGACCCTAGGGAGCAGAGAGCCCTAGGAGCAGGCTGCCCTCAGTGTAGGTGTTGCACAGGTGAGCAGGAGCCTGCTGTTGTTCTGCTGTGCTGGGTACTCCATCCTCCACCCTCCCTTGCTGACAGCTCTCCTGAGCCTGTGCAGGTGAAGGTGCCTTTGGTGATGACTTTTTGCCACTTGGATCCTTGTCACAGAGCAGCAGCAGAGATGTGAATGTTTCTGAACTCCAGACCCTGAGCAGCAGCTCTCCGAGTCTGGCCTCTCATAAAAGCTCAGTCCTTCTCTTGAACTCACGTTGTGTTTTTGGCCTTGTGCGAGCAACACTGACTCCTGCCCTGACCTGCTGTTGCCCAGCTCACCTGTAACGTTACTATGAAACCAGGACTTTTTGTTGTTGTGTTTCCTTTGATTTGTTTATGTTATTGCACTGTTTGCTAAGTCTGGGATGAATAGAAGGGGAAAATGTGGTACTCAGGTCTAAATAACTCAGTGTCATGGGAATCAAGGTCTCCAGGCTCGCCTCTGCTGTTACTGGAGTTTCTCATCTGCTTGAAATTTAAAGCATTTTTGGAACACCTGTCTATGAGAGCAGCTCTGCCCCTCTTTCTCTTTAGTCTCCAAGAATTAGCAGATCTTGCATCTCATGACTGGTGCTATACTTATACTTCTTCCTAAAAAGTCACCATTTTTATCTCCTGTGGAGAAACTGGAGCAGTGCGTGAGGATGTGGGGGCATGCAGGTACTGCAGGTCTGGCTGCTTCCAGCACGCAGTCATGTTCAAACACACTCACACATGTTTAATTTTCTCCCATTTCCTTTGCACTCGTCCAACGAGTCCATCTCAGCCCTGTGTGATTACTTGCTGACCTGTGTGCCTGCAGCACTCCCAGCACTTGAGCAGGGTTTTGCTCCTGCCATCGAGGCAGGCTTTGACTCCCTACACACACACAGGGAAGGGTTTTCTCCCTTTGCTGGAGCATTCTGCCCCTACAGCTGCTGCCACTGCCTGCAGAAGTTTGAGGAACCCCCTCCTGTCTCAGTGCATTGCCCTCCATCCTCTCTGCATGCTCAGGGCTGGGTGAATTCATCAGGAATGCCAATAACTGCCTTCCCTCAGCTTGCTGCTGCTCCTAAAACAGTTAACTTTCTAATCCATCAGCTCCCTTAATTCTGCATTTAAGGAGATGGAGCTGAAACGAGTCTTGGCTTCTCCCTTTGCTCACGGGTACTCGAGAGATCTCTTAAAAGGCTCCAAGGCTGAGGGTGATTTAAAATAATAATAATTTGGCAGATGATTTCTTTCAGTTGAGACATTAAAAATATTTAAACATTTATGTTTATTCTATTGTGATACTTTGAGAGATTTAATGGATTTTAAAAGAAGTGATTGGGAAGGAAAGCTCAAACCAAGGGATTGCTTATTATTTCAGATAATGAAATTTTCATTTTGACTTCTTCCTCCACTCCAGGTGCACACACACCTGCATTTACATGCCGATTCTTTCTGCATATTTGGTTTGCCCTGAATTTTTTAGGAAGGTTTGGAGAATGCTTGAGTAAGTTCTTGAAAATCTGCACAGCGTGAAAATCTCAAGTTTCATTTTGTATGCAAATAAATATTATTTGTTAAATGAAATTAATTATGAATATTGATAATTCAACAGTAAATACTAAATAAGTTTCAGCTGTTTCTAGAAAATGCTGTCAAAAGTCAGGACAGGTATAAATTGTAGAGAAGGAACTTTCCTCCCTGTCTTTTGTAGATCCTTCATAGTGTAGAAATTCATGGGTCCAGGTGGATTGGATCTCCTGAACAAAATGAAAGTCCCTATGTGTTGCAGTCTCCAGCTGCAGAGATACTGAAGCTTTGAGGGGGGTTAATTTGTTTTCATCTTCCCAAAGAGCTCTAGTAGTTTTTTTTAATCCTCATAACCCTGCCAGTTCTGAGGAATAATAGCAGTTACGCAGATAGTTATGTCGACATCAACTTAAGGTTTATGCTTGCAAGGTTCATATATTTTTGGTCGTGCTGGCACTAATACAAATGATGGCTCAATAACAGAAAAATAGAACAGTCCCTGAGCCACAGTTCTGATGCTCGAAGCATCTTTAAACCCTGCACCCAAATGAGAAAGAGATAAAAACAACCTACTCAAAGTGGCTTAGCTTGAAGGAGCATTTTATGTGTTACTTGATGACAAAATAGTGAGGCATTAATGCAGTTTACAGTGAGACACCCCTGAAGTTATCAGTGAGGTTGGTGTGATGCCTGACAGATTTAATGTAAATACTTATAGACTTGGCCTACTAATTATGCCAGTGGAAAAAATGGAGTATTAATGCTGTCACCTCCCCATGTCTCTACCTGCCAGCATGCTGCTAGCTCGCATAAATATTCTGAAGATAGAAAGTACATCACATAAACAGAAGAGATCATTTAGATTTTTAATAAGGGATTAAGTTATCTCCAGCAGCGCTTTCCAGCCTGTGGTCCACAGGCATATGGGAGGCCTGGGGACTGTTCCCCAGGGAAAAATGACAAGTAAAGAGAGGTTTTTGTAAGGTTTGTAGGACTCTCTGTGAAATGATTACAGGGGTATGCACCACCTTTGTCAAATATTCAGTGAGACTGATTTGAAACTGAATTTACCATATTTGTGTAAAGAACTGAGTAATCTCAAAGTGCTGTACTGCCATGTTTTAAATGATTGGACTAATGATCCTGCCAGAGCCAGGCTGCCATAAAAATTCCTGGACCACAAAGCACTAAAGCATGTGCTTAACTCAAAACACACGGCGATCCACTGAAGTTTCTGCCTGTCCCATCCATAACTGCTTTGCTGAATAAAGACCACGGGGAAATTTAAGACAGAAGGCACGGACTGCTATCATCTTGCAAACAGTTTTGCAGATGCCTGATTGTCTTGTACAACTGAAAATCTAATTACGTGAATCTGCAGTTCATATTTTTTTGTTTCAGTTTATTTATACCAAGAGACTCCAAAGGTTTTAGGCGCCTTTGGTTGCAGCTGTTTCTGGTTGCCAGCCCAAGGAGTATTGCCATGGCTGTGGCAGCTCACTGAGGAGACTCTCAGCTGCACAGACAGTTCCTCTGATATGTGATCCACAGGGCTGTGGTTTCTGCTCTGGCACAGACTGACTCCTCACAAGCTGTGCAAATAGATGTGAAATGCCATCACCAGTGGTTGTTTGTGTGTGTGCTCGCCTTTTGTTTCAAAGTCCTGCAAACTGAGGCAGGATGACTGTGTGGTTTCATCCTGTCCTGTCTTCTCCAAAATAGCATCATAGCCTGGATCCATGTGCACTGATTTCAGCTTGGGGGCTGGCCCAGGCTGCCCACATCTGGCTGTGCACGAGGGCAGCACTGCTGACCCTTGTGTGGCTCTCTGCAGGAAGAGGGAATCAGCATTTTGGTAGCAGGGCAGAGTGCAGGCAAGAGCCATACATGGTGTGGGCACAGCAGCTCTCACAACAGCCCGGATGGAGGAACTGCAGCCTTTCCATGGGGACATCCCATGTGGGGTTTGTAGGATCTCTCTGCTGATGGGTGAAAGGCAGATCTCACATTCCTGTGGGTGAACGAGTCCTTGCTGTGCGCTGAAGCCGCAGCCCCTGAAGGCAGCAGGGCTTCCTCTGCCTTCAAAGAGTGCTGGATCAGAGCTCTCTTTACTTCTAATCACACCGCCTTTATCCCTTGTAAACACTTCACCTGCCCACCACACCTCTGCAAACCACAGAACAGAGTAACCCCAGAGAAGTGGAGTGCAGTTTGAAAAGGAACATTAGGAGGGGAAAATCTCTCTCTCTCTCTCTTTAAACTGTCTCTTTTCTATATTGTTACCTTGACAACTCTGCTGCTGTGTTTCATCTTTGGTGGGACTTAGCCGTGGTGGAATAAGGGGGACATCCATGAGTGTTTCCACATCTACTCCAGCTCTGCTTCACAAGCACATGCCAGGCACAGGGCATCCTGAGCTGCAGAGTCCACGGTTGCTGCCTTGACCCATGGTGCTGCCTGGAAATGATTACAGATATTAAGAACTGGGACCCGTTCTGATTAAAGGTATAACATTATATCTTCTATTTCTTTTTGTTAAGCCAGCACCAGAGTGGTGTTAATGCTCTTTAAAAAGAGATGCAAGGTGCTTAAAATATTTTGGGTTATAAAGGTTAGGACAGCTGGAAAGCAGAGAGGGATGAAAGTACTCAAAAATAGTTGTATTATTTTTAGTATAAGCAGATACAGGAATATGTGTCAAGATTAGGATACAGTTCTGATGTGCTGAACTATGGCTAGAGATGCTAAAAATATGCTTTCTTTTCTCATAGTTTTAGAAGAGACAGAGGCAAAGGTAAGGGGAGAGTAGTGGTGAGCTGAAATTCTAATTCCTGTGCTTCCTCGCTTGTTGGGGTTTGGCAAAGCCGGCTGTTCACCTGGGTGCCCGTGACCCGCTGGCACCAGCAAAGCACAGGAGGCAGGGCGAGGTGTTTCAGTGGGAGTGGGATCCCTCCCGCCCCGTTCTTCCTTCTCCCAAAGAAAATCCCCACCAGCGTAATCCCTTTATTCCTTTTCACCGAAATGGCAGCGAAGGCAAGGCAGGCAGGCTCCGGGGCTGGGTGCGGACGGGGGTGTCTGTGTCTGAATGTGTGCAGGGAGAAGGGGGCTTTTAATGCAAAACACATGTGTTTTCAATTGCTCGCTGGAGCCAGCCCAGTAGCTGTAACTTGGCCTGACAAAGCCTTATTGAAGTACAGACAGTGCGGTTTCAAAGCAGTTAGAAAAAGGGGAATGCTGTTCAGGAAATTCTTCAGGCATGGGCAGGGACTTGGCTGCAGTTCTGCTGTTGGAAAATCTGACAGGGGCAGCTCATGAGCACAGGCCAGGCCTCGTGCTGCTCGGAACGCTGAGCTGCATCTTCCCCGGGCTCCTGCACCCTCCGGGCGTTCATCCCTGGCCAAGGCAGAGGTAAGAGCTGCCCTGCTCCGTCCCGCACCGCCGCGCGGATCTGCCCTCCTTTTGTGCCTCTGCAAAGGGGCTTCTTGCTGTCAGGCTGCTGCTTAGAGCAAAAAAATAAAGAGTCGAGAGTGGGAAGTTGTGGCATATTTGCGAAGGGTTGGGAGCAGTCTGAGGCTGGGTGGTGGTTTCTGGCTAAATTTGTGTCCATAGTAAAGCTGCAGGCAAAGCAACGCCCGCGCCGCGTCTCTGGCTGAGGGAATGCTGCGCCCAAATAATCCCCAACTTTGTTCATTTTGGGGAGTAAGGACGTGTATAACCTGAAGCTGCTGAAGGGTTGGCTCTGGACTGTGTGTCACTCAGATATTTGGATGAAAACTGGGAGTCAGTCACAGTAAATACATTTATAAGTGCATTGTATTGTAGTTGTTTAATGAGTTGAAAGCATGTTTGTCTGGGGGTTGTTTGCCAATTCCTGGTACAGCGAGCTTGTGAAGAGAGGCAGCAACTCTGTAATAATCATTGCCTTGTGATTTGTCTGCATATTTTTTCCCTGCATTTTATAAAGCATGAGCAAACTGCAACAGACAGCACGGTCAGAAGCCACGTAGAGAAGATTAGAAGGGAAAACATTAATTTAGGGGCTGTTCCATCTGCAACTTCTCTTCCCATTTGTGTTTCTTTCCCCAAATAACCGAAGAAACATTTATGATGAAAAGCTCGCTCCCTCTTTAGGGACCTGCCAGATTTAGGCAATGTTCACTCATCCTCTTAGTTGCAGCATTAAAGCTTGTCTTGCCTTTGCAGAGATATCAGAACCTTATATGGCAGGCTTGGGCTCGGGATTCAGGAATCCCGTTCGTCAAGGGACAGAGGTGTCAGGACGAGTCCGCCTCGCGTCGCCTCACAAACTTCCTTGCCTCTGCCTCTGCCTTGGGTTTTCAGTGCAGTGTTGTTTGATGTGTTGAAAATGCTTTTTAGCTGTGTTTTATGATGGTGTTTTTTTCCTTTCAACAAGGAATGAATTAAGGGTATCAAATTATACAATGGGACGGTGCTAAGAATCTCTGGCTGGTTCATGGGAGCAGACACACAGTTTGCTTTGCCTGCCTCCAGCAGGGCTCAGGCGCTCATCTTGGCAACCCAGAAATTCAGGGACAAGGGGAGCTTCCCCACCAAAGGGCAACAGATCCAGAATGTGGCAGGACCAGAGCTTTCTCTCAGTAATTCTGAAGAGTGTTAAGTTTGTTTGAGCCAAGTGATGACTCTGTGGGCTTGGAGTGCAGGAAGGGCATCCCACAGGAGACCTGGACGTACTGTGGCTTCCTGGAGACTGGTGGGGGCAAAGGGAATGAGGGGAAGGACGAGATGAGCTGTGAAAGGGAGAGGCATATGAGGGAAATAAAGAGGCTTGATAAGCTCAAAATTTGCTTTGCGTAAAATACACCTGCGGTGAAAATACTGTGCTAAATGAAGGTCTTAAATGATCAGGAACTTCCTGAGCCTTCACAGGCTGCCATCTCACCCTGCAGACTTGGAGCTCTATTGCTTTTCTCAGCAGCTGTTAGTTTAGGCAACCAGTCAGCCTATTATCTTCTTCACTGATAGTTATAAGCTTATCTTTTAAAAAGTTAAATAAAATTCAAGTTTCTGCCTCTGATCATGCAGCATCCCACCTCCCAGATCTGATTCTCAGTGTTGAAGAGCCAGAGATAAGAAGAGGATGGAATATGTCCCTCTTGGCCAGCAGCAGCCAGGGCCATGGGAGCTGGTGTTTCCTCCCTAACCTTGGCAGCTCCTCCTGAGCCTCCTCAGTGACCTTTGTGCAGCTTCACCTGGGTCAGGCATCCAAGCTTTGAATCCAGGAGGACTGAAGAATGTGTGCTTGTGTGGGCAGAGTGGAGAGAGCCTCTTGATTTTGGAAGCAGATAGATAGGGAGCCATTAGCACACCCTGATATGAGCATCCCTTCTCCTGGTCCTCCCCAGCAGCAAACCAGCAAGAGAGTGAGTCTGTGCAAAAGAAACATGGATTAGCACAGAAGGCACATGGTGTGGAGGGGAGATGGAAGATGCAGCAGAACAAGTTTTAACTTGTGTGAGCAGGATCACTGCAGAGCCTGCACCCTGGATCCTGGCACATGCTCAAGCCCACAGTTCTCAATTTGTGCCGTGCTGGTTGGGTTCCAGCCGAATAAATCCATACTACGATCCTGCTTTGCACATTCCTACAAGCCATATCTCTTTTCTTGGTGCTGTGGGGTGAGGGTGTGTTGGGGCAGGAGTCTGCAAAGTGTCACCTCCTGTGGCTTGCCTTCTGACTCGAGCTCCGCTGATTATATCCCTCTTGCTGTTCCCACAGCCTCCTGCAGTCACACCTGCTGCTGGCTATTTTGGTGTCGTTCTCGTATTTGTGCATCCTGCTTTGAGACACTGGTGGGAAAGAGCTTTTCTAAACTTGGCACCGATGGACAGAGGCTTGTGAGTGCCTCCCATCATCTGAGTGGTGCAAAGGAAGCAGCGTGTGAATGCAGCAGAGCTGGTGTGAGTTTGCATGCAGCGTGAATTTATTGCCATAAATCGTGGGGCATTTTGTGAAAGACATTCTCTGTTGACTAGCTTGATACATGAAAGGACTCACTGCAAGGGCTCTTTCTTCCTTGCTAGCTTTCCATTTTCTTCTTAACTCTGACNCTCTGTTGACTAGCTTGATACATAAAAGGACTCACTGCAAGGGCTCTTTCTTCCTTGCTAGCTTTCCATTTTCTTCTTAACTCTGACAGAAAGTATTGAGACAAGCTGACTATCAAGTAAAAAGTGTAAAATTTAGAAGAGGCTGTCATAACTAAGAAAGCAGATGTGTTTCTGTCCTTTTCAGAGAAGAGAAGCAATAGTGACATCACATTGCTCACACATTCTTGCAGCATAATAAAATACCACTTTTGGCTTAGGAAATACAATTCAGAGATGGAGTTGCCTGTTACTTTGGTTTGTTCTGGCAAATTCTAATAGCTTTAGAGTTTTACTGTGAGTGCTCTTTGAATGCAGAGAGGGGCAAATGGGACAGGACAGTCCCATTGTTCAGCTTTTGGTTGAGTCCATCTGCTCCAAGCTATTGGTTTATGAACTGAGGTTCTTGCAGTGCACTTATCCTCAAGCACATTTGTTGTCCAAGTGCTGCCAGCCCAAGCAGCTGGGGAAATTACGAGAGCTTTCAAAATGTTAGAGGTGGGGAGTAGCCTGGAGCATTGAGGGATCTGAATGAGATGCTTTGCCATAGATGAATCCCCATGGTCTCCCCAGCTGCCTGTGCTGAGTCCAACTTCTGCAAGATGCAAGAGCAAAGAGCAGAGTTTTCCAGTGGGCTGGGCAGAGTGTGCCCTGATGGAGCTCAGATCAAAAAAAGCTTGTTGATGTGCTTGTTTGCCAGAATCAGGCTGGATGTTTGACTAACACCACGTGTGGTGTACCCCGCTGAAAGTGATTACTCATTAAAAAAAGAACATTCCTTAGGATGTTTCCTTTTACTTTATGTTGCTCTGCCATGTATCACACTGAGTGATACCTGAGAAATGGGCACTGAGTGGTGATGGTGTTCCCAACTCATGGAAGAACTGCTCCTCATCCGAAGGGACATGCACTGTTGACAGAAACAGCAGAACAAGCAGAGAGCAAAGATTTCATCTTTGGGGACACCAATAACAGTCACAGAGGCCAAGTTCATGGCTTAGATGGTGCTGGAGAAAAGTGCTATGAGTTTGAAGTATCCCAGCAAGTATTTCATCCCGTGGGCTGTTCCCCAGCACTCAGCCCTTGCTGGCCGTGCTGCAAGTGAGGAGTCATTTTCTAGAGCCTGATCCTTTTTATGGAGGTCCAGGTTGTGGTCTGACCCCTGTGAAGGGCCATAAATCAATTTTGGGTCATGCTGCTGCGGGATTAATGGACCTGGGGGTGTCAAACTTGAGAGAGTTTTATGGGGAGCGGAGACACAAAATGTCTTGTTGATAGATGGCTCAAAACACTCTTCTTCACGCCAGGTTTTGTTCTCAGTCACGCTCCAGAAATGTCTGTTCTTTTGAACCTGGTGGGTACTGTGCACTTAAAAGACAGAGAAATTAAAGAGGACGAATCTGCAGAGCATTTACAGCTAGTGAATACAAGTACAATGCCTTCCAGTGATACGGCAGAGAGCACCTCTGAAGGTTTTTAGGGTTTTTTTTTCCCCCTCATTTCAGCCCAAAAGAAAAGGTTTTCGTTTCCGAAAACAAAGAGAAAGAGAAGAGGATGTTGGTGATACGGACACAAAGAGAGGGCAGATGTGGGACATGTAGGACCAAGACCTGAGGGAATTTGAACCCCTCTCTCATCTCTGGAAGCGTGTTCCCATCACCGTGCTTCAGGTCTGCCTGGGGTCAGGTGCTCCTGGTTTTTCTGATGAGGCTGTCACACCTCGGTTCTAGGCAGGCAGGCTGGGAGGAGAGATGCTGTGCTGGCTGTGCAAGGCTTAGTTCCTGCTGCCCAAATCTGATTCCATGAGCTCCAGGACATTTCCAGCAGCGAATTTGAAGAGTAAGACAGAAGCTGCCTTCCCAGACTGCATCCTCTTGCAGCTTGAAATTGTTCTTTTACTAAACATGCATCCTTCACGTGCTGATCAAAGAAACCCCCATGGCAGAGAAATTGTATTGATTCCTTATGTAATACCTCACCCTACTCATGGCCCTGGTTGAGCCTGCAAAGGGAGGTGGCCAGGAATGTTACTGTGTGGGAAAGGTGTTAATTCATCCCTGTGCATGTAAAACACTTTTCTGCCTGAGGAGTTGTTAATGTGGGTTGCACACCCTGAGTGAGGAGCTTACTGCCAAGAGGAACTTGGTGTAAGGAGGGAGAGAGGCACGGAGCAAAGATTTGCCCAAACTGGTGAAGTCTGCTGCTAATTTTGGAAGCTCAGAGCCAGTTGTGCTTTCTGGTGCCTTTCAGCTGAGCCCGGTTTCAGCTCTGCTGAAGGGAAGTGCTGAAGTTCTTTGCAGAAGCACTCTGATCAGCAGGCAGGATGACAGAGCTCTTCCAGTGGTCTTAAAAAAAACCAAATAAATCTTTCTTGTCATGGGCCAAATCTCTAAGGTATGCTAAAGCAAAAGGATGAATAGCTTTTCTAAGTGGTCTGGATTTTGTCTCAGGCCCTGTTTGCAGTGTTGGTGTATATAAGGACTCACTGTACAGCTTCAGTGCGAAAACTTATTATTTCTTTTTGTGCAGAACAAGAACCCTTTGGTGAAATATCCACATTCCAGGCTATCTTTCTGTAGTCATAGTCATGTTGTCTGTGGCTAAATTTCAAGGATTTGGCTGCTGCAGTTTTTTCTGTTGTAGGTCAGATTGTTCATGCAGTGGTTCTGATCCCAGTGCTGTGCACGTGTGTCTTTTTTACCCCTCTCAGGTCAGGCAGACACTTCAAAGTTTGACCTTTGGAAGGCAAGCTTCTTTTCCAATTTCTGTATTCCAGTGCTCTGCATGTGTGACTTTTTTACCCCTCTCAGGTCAAAGTTTGACCTTTGGAAGGTATGCTTCTTTTCCAATTTCTGTATTTGTTTCAGTATTATCTTTTCTCCACTGTTTCAGAATTATGTGGTGGTTCCTAATATTTTCCTGAAGAAAAAATGAAAAACCCTTTTAAGCAGCAGCAGCCTTTCCTCTTAGTTCAGTAATTAAAAGGGGGGAGGTGGCATCAGCAAGTGCAGCCACTGAGTATTCTTTCAAAGCAGTACTTTTTTGTCTGGTACCTTAATTCTTTTTAATGTTTGAGTCAGGAAAAGTAGTGCCAAAATGTAAATTATGACTAGCACACTTCTCCCCCCACACCTACAGATTATTGATAGTGGAGATAGCTGGTTCCATAGGTAGTAGCCTTTCAGACTTTCCTATTCTGCTCATTGGTTTAACTCACCTCAGCACTGTCTGTCCATCATCCTGTCTTCTCTCCCTGGAGAGCTACAGACATGAGCAATTTTTTGGTAGTGTTTACAGTTTTGGGGGGAACACTAGCTAGAAACCAAATATTGCTTAAGTGTGTCTGTGTGAGAGTTTTTATAGAAAGAACACGATATCCACAGTTGCCCTGTTATTTTCTTGTTAGGAATTTATACTGTATTGCTAAGTCTTCCTTGTCACACATGTTGTAGTACTTTAGTTTCTCTATCTCTGTTAGGGCAGCTGTGAGTTAAATATTTTATCAGAACTAGAGAAATTCTCAAAACCAGGCTACTGTACGGATGGAAGTTGCTCTTTGTGGTTGTGTTCTGTTGCTATAAATTCTTTTGATGTTTGTAAAATTTTGCCCCAGCTGGATATGCTATTTTCTCCATACGAGAAACTGCAAGTAAAGAAAAAAAGCAGTGAGAGCAGCAAAGAGATATAGTGAATAAACAAGTTTTGCAATAAAAGGGTATTTTTAGCTGAGTATTTCATATTGTTTCTCCTTGGTCAAACCTCTTCCATGGTTTGAGAGGGTTAGCATTGCAATTTATTCATTTTTCTCCAAGGGAGAGGCTGCATTTAATATGTGCTCTCCAAGATACCCTGTTAAAATATTAGGTAATAAAATCCTTGACTGTACAGTAGTTGCAGTTATAATTTCCCCCAGGTAGTGGAAACTCTGTAATTTATTTTTGTTCAAGTTTGTATGGATTGGTGTGTTTGTGGCAGTGTAAAAAGATCTGCTTTGCTCCAAGTCCCTGTCTTTGTTGTGCCCCAGCTCCCCTCCTGAGCAGCATCTCATTCCTGAAACTGCCTCATTCCAGACTTGCAGATCACACTCCCACAGGGGAGCTCACACTGTTCCCTCCTGGGATGTAAATTTTGTAATTTGCTGCATACAAACATCAGTGCCAGCAACCCTGAGGAAGACACTCGTGGTGTTGAATCCATAGTGCAGGAACGTGTTTGGTGGCTTCTTATCTGTCTGGAGTCTAAAATGCAAAACATTCAGAAAGCTCTGTGTTACTAGAGATGATCTCCTCAGTCTGTGAATCAAAATAAGCTGGAAATATAAGAAATGATCCCTGGGGAAGCCCACAAAAGTGGATTTCCTCAACCTGAATATGGAGGGTGAGAACATGAATTCCTTCCTTCCTTCCTT